>CM060107.1:55110103-55510103 GCA_030522415.1 Channallabes apus | reverse complement strand
TGAGGGCGCGTAAAATACCCAAACTGAGAGCCCGGTGTTATGCGCTAAAATCAAAATGTTGAGTAAATGTGAGGCTATGATCAGTCATGTGCTGGATTTAATAATCTACTGTAAACAGGGAGTGTGTTTGACTGATGAGGACAGAACGACAACTTAGTGTAAACAAGGGGACAAGATATTCAATCTTAAAGAATGTGATCTCTTTGTATTAATAAGTTAGACAGAGAGTTCTGCTGTACAGAAAGACAGACAGACATGTACATGGACTTCAACCTCAAATAATAATAATAATAATAATAATAATAATAATAATAATAACATCACTGATTACATTAAAGATCAAGATTTAATCTTTTAACTGTTTCTACAAACTCTTTAACCATCAATGGTGCGTACTAATGCTATAAACGCAGCATGTGTGTGTTTGTGTAAGTACTATTTAAAGAAAAATTTCCCACCTCTCTCTCTCTCTCTCTGTCTCTCTCTTTCTGTCTCTCTCTCTTTCTGTCTGTCTCTTACACATTTAGTTTGTATGTGTGTGTTACAGACGTGTGCAGAAGGCTACAGGAGAGTTAATGGAACCCTACACCATGGTGTGTGTGAGCGCTGTCAGTGCCATGGACACACGTCGCACTGTGATGACATCACTGGACACTGCCTGGTAAAGTATAACATTTACAGAAATTTAACCCCTCTGGACCAATCAGAGTCCAAAAATTCAGTCGCGACTGAGGACGAGTCAGAACTATTACATGAACAATAGACCTCATAAAGGAGCCACAGCACCGCAAGTTTTCTAGGAGTCCGGTGTTCGCGTGTTCATCCCTTGAGAACAGAGGAGAGACAGGAGGAACATCAGAACTGAGTTTATTTTTAAAATTAGCACCTTCAGAGTTCCAGCGTGAAGACACCACACCACCCACATTCCTCTAACCGAGCTGGAATTGGCATTACCTCAATCTAACGACTCAAAGTTAGTTACATAACATCATGACTGCAAGAAAAAGTTTCAGTCTTTAACTCGAGAACCTGTATAGGAGAAGGACAGGAAGAAACCGTGATGGGATGGCATCCTGTGGGAAATGTACGTCCCGATCTCCATTAGCGTATCTACTAAGTTCTGCCTCAGTTCCTAAGGGTTTCTAGAATGCAGAGTACTTCATTTCTTAATAAAGGTTCCTCAATAGGGTATTTAGCTCTTACAGTAAATGGGTTCTGTTCTGAGTGGAAACATCTACTCAAAGACATTTGAGGAACAAAGATCTATGGATATTGTCAATCATTCAGGTCATGGTTATGCTGAAGGTGAGAGACAGAAAGAGAGAAAGAAAGAGACTCAGATAGAAAGAGATTGAGACAGAAAGAGGCAGGTAGAGAGAAGATTGAGGTTCATGAAGATGTTTCACTTCTCATCTGATCAAGACGAGATCAGGGCATGATTAGGGAGTCTTTCAGATGTGCAGTGAAACATCTTCAAGAACTTCAAGCAAGTTGAGTTATTTCTAAACTACAATGAAAAAGTTCAAAATGTTCCTTGATGGTCAGTATCCTTTCTATACAGGTTTAATTTAGCTTCTGGATTTTCCTTCAAGAAGCCACTTTGGGTTCTACCATGTATACAGTAGGTGGTGCTAGATTGAAAGGTTCCTAAAGGTTCTTCAGTTTGTGCCTCTAGGGGGAGCTTTTAAAACTTAACATTTTAGGGAGTTTCCCTTTAAAAGGAGGCAGAACCTGTTTAGAAAGCTATAAGACGACCATGATGTCCTTCAAATTATCCAGGGAGAACACCAGTGTGAGATTTGACACGATGTGTTTTTAATGCATGCATGTGTGTGTGTGTGTGTGTGTGTGTGTGTGTGTGTGTGTGTGTGTGTGTTTAACAGGGATGTAACCACCATACCACAGGCCCATACTGTAATATGTGTGCCCCTGGTTACTATGGCGATGCTACCAGAGGAACCTCATATGACTGCCAGCCGTGCGCCTGCCCTCTGCAGAATCCCTCCAACAAGTGTGTGATGTCACTTCCTTTCTACTTATTTCATGTGAACCATGTGAGATAATATCCTTAAGACCCCTTTATGACTTGACAGAGCTGAAGAAATTACTTCGCTTTTTCTTCTAAATAAGTCCAAGTCCCTTAGTTTCTCTAAAACTTAAGGTCTTTCTTTTTTGAAAGTACTCTAAGGTTTTTTGTTTTCCTTTTTACTGTTCTTCAGTTGTTTTCTTTTAAGGAACTATATGATCTTTTGTTTTTCTTATTAAGGAACTCTGGGTCCTTCAGTTTTCATTTTGAAGGATCTCTAGGTTCTTCATTTTTAATAAACTCTAACTTTTTTTTTTATGAAAGTCATTCAGTTGTTTTTTAAAGAAACTCCAGGTTCTTCATTTTCCTCTCAGTTGAGTAAATATTCTATGCAGGTATCTAGAGGAGTATTTCATTTAATCCACGTGAGTGAGGTTCATAAGGTAAACCACGTCAATAATCTACTTAATTGTTAAAAAATAATATTAATGGACCTTTCAGACAAGCTGTTCTCACACATGCTACATGTTTACAGCTAGAACTACACTTATAGCTTTAAAACTCTTCTAGTTTCTTTGCTATGATTGCAAATGTAAAATGTAATTTGTGACATTACTGCACAAGCAATTTGAAGGCTTCTTTAATTCTTCTCCACTGAGTAAAGTTCCTGATTGTTCCTATGAGCGAAATCTTCCTGATAGATCCAGATCTGCCCTAGCTGAGGCGCTAAGCTAAGAATCACTCCACTCTTGCATGCTAATGGCTAATCCCTTCTGTTCAGCCTTGGAGGGCAACAGAACCCAGCAGCTGAACATTCCACTGCCCCGAGCACAGAGGCTAAAGAAAGAGAAGACCCCCCACCCCACCCTCCTTCTCCCCCTCCCCACCACAACCACCACCACCACCACCACCAGCAGCAGCAGCAACATTCTCAATAAAAACTGCCCCAGCCAGGAATGCGGCGGTGTCGGAAATAGCCGGTGTGCGGCCCGAAACCTGACCCGACGTTCCCTTCCTGGCCAGCTATCTTTGGGGTCTCTGTGGTTCCCAGCAGCAGTTTGTCTCAGACATGTCGAGGTGCTCGTGTGGTGTGTAATGATGGCATCTCTCACACGGTTCTTTTTGCTTTTTCTTGTTTTGGTTACGGCGTTTGCTCAAAAACGACGTAGCTTCAGTCCATCCTGCCACCAGAACGAGGACGGTCAGCTGGTCTGTGATCAGTGCCGAGTGGGTTACACCGGCCCTCGCTGCGACAGGTGAGCTCATTTTTATTTTGGAAAACAAATATATATATAAAAAATGTGGTTTTAACAGCTGATAGGCTGCTTGTTGATGTAACATGAAAAAAAGGTGGCTTATAACCAATGAGTAGATTTCGAGGCAAACTCCCGCCACTTTTAAATGATTTACTTTCTTAATCAATATCACACCAGTTCTCGGATTTAGACTTACACACTATGAGAGGTCTGCAAGTGTGTGGAGTGTGTGTACCTAGGCGTCATGAGTGTGTTCTAGTCTGTACTTGTGAAAACATTCTGATGTTTGGTGAAATGGTGAATGAACACGGCATGTGCAATAAAAAAAAAATCAGTTCTGTAGACAGACTCTCTAAATGAACCCTTGTTGACTTGGTTCATCTTCATGGTATGTTTGTGGTTGTAAATATCTGCTGCTGTTAAGACACAATACAATTGCGTCATCCTTTATCTTTAAATATCCAGATTTTTATTCAAATATTTGTTTTTCTATAAAATGGTTCCACTGTGGAAAAATGGCAGCTAAAACAAAAGAGCTGCAGTTTTGGAAACGGGGTACAGATTGGTCCTTCATATGGTAGCTACAGTTACAATATCTTGTTACAATGGCGCCTCTTAGTGGGTGGGATATATTAGGCTGGAAGTGAACATTCTTTTGGGGTATCATGATGGTTAGGGTTGGGGTTTGGGGCGTCAAGATAATAAGAGGTCGAGTTTGGGGCATCAGTATGACGGAAAATGGTGGCATTAAAATGGTAGGAACACCAGTTTTGGGGTGTGATTTGCTGCATCAGAATGGTATGTGGACCAGGTTATGGTGTCCAGTTGGTACTAAGTGGTTTTGGGGGCATTGGAATGATAGGATGTGGGGTTTGGGCCAACAGCATGGTAGGAGGTGGGGTTTGGGGCATCAGAATTAGTCAGAAAGTGAATATTTTGTCTCAGAAGTTGATGTCTTGGAAGCGGTAAACATGGGCAAGTGTAAAGTGAACTAGACGACTGCATCAGAGCAACTCTGAAACTGCAGCTCTTGTGGGAGGTTCCTGGTCTTCAGCAGTCAGGACCAACCAAAAGTGCTCCAATGAAGAAAAAAAGTGTAAACCTTAGTGGCCAGGGGTGGAGCAAAGACTGGCCCATGTAGTCTGATCCAATTGAAGAGCCACTGTAGCTCAAATTGCTGAAATGGTTGATGCTGTTCTGATAGAAAGGAGTGAGAACACACAATGCATCACTGTTTAGCGCCAAAATGGGGACGTGCTAAATATTAGTCATAATATTGGTCAAAAGTCATTCGCCCTCTAGTTGATCACGCAGAAGGTTTTGAATTCTTGTTTGGTAAAATGTTTCTGTCTGGTTACTCTTTCAAAAAACATTCCAAGTAGAACCTTTGTTAAAAGCGTAACACCCTTATGGATTGTAATATCGTACTACTAAATAGAACTAGGCGGTTCTTTAAGGCTTTGTTCATCATTTAAGGTTATTTTCTTCTAACATTTTACTTCTACTTAAAAACAGTGAAACGCTCCTTTATATGTTACTGTATAAAAACTGCAGAGGGTTGAAGATGGGATTGAATAAAGATATAAGAGAGAGAAGAGAAGGTAAGGAATGGAATATGATATAAGGAAGGTAGGAAATAAAAAGGAAAAGAAAGGAAGGAATGATAAGATAAATACAGGACAAAATGAAAGACAAAAAGTGATTGATAAAAAGAAAAAGGTAGAAAAAAAGAAAGAAAGAAAGAGAGAAAGAATTAGTTTCTTTCTTTCTGTCTTTCTTTCATTCATTTACTGGGGATTGATAGGCAATGTTTACTTATTTTCTTTAGACTATAAAAAGCACAACAAATCTTCTTGGCAAATTCTTGTTACCTTCAAACCTTACAAGAACCTTTTAAGGAACTAATTTGGTGCCGAGACAAAAATAAAAGTTGACTTCACACTCTGTAGATGAGACACTGGACTGCTGACGACTCCTGAGCTTTCATTGTCTCTCGTGGGAGGAGTGTGTATCTGTATGTGTCTGCGTGTGTGTGTGTGTGTGTGTGTTTCGTGCCAGGTTTAATTTCACACGAAACCACTGAACGCGAGCAAAAATAGAACCTGGCTCGAAAAAAAGGGTTCTGTGACCTTTGACCCCACCGCTACAGACAGATGGAAGGAAGCGTCCTCTGTGATGTGCTGAAGAGGCGCCGAGCTCCGAACTTAACCTGTGATTAATATACTACAGATGGACAGAGAGGAGGAGACTGAGGGAGAGCGGCAGAGAGAGAAAGAGAGAGTGATATAGAAAGTATAAAACAAAATGGAGTGAGAGACAAAAATAAATCTTCTCATTATACTGTAGGAGGTGGAATTCCGAACATCACAAAGAATTGAGGTGAACTTTGGTGCATCAGAAAGATAGGAAGTGGAGTTTGAGCCATCAGGATAATAGGAGGCAGGGTTTAGGGCATCAAGATGGTACTAGGGGGCATGAGGATGGTAGGAGGCATAGTTTGGGCATGACGATGGGCATGAGGAAGGTAGGAGGTCGTGTTTGGGGAATCAGGATGATAGGAGGTGTAGTTTGGGGTATAAGAATTGCAGGAGGTGGAGTTTCGGGTTTCAGGATGGTATGAGGTGGAATTTGGGGCATCTGGATGGTAGAAGGCATGGGTTGGGGCATTATGTGGTAGGAGGTGGAGTTTGGGGCATCAGGATGGTGGAAGGCATGGGTTGGGGCATTATGTGGTAGGAGGTGGAGTTTAGGGCATCAGGATGGTGGAAGGTAAAGTTGGAGGCATCAGGATGGTAACACATGTGGTTTGGGATGGTAGGAGGCATAGTTTGGGCATGAGCATGGTAGGAGGTCATGTTTGGGGTATCAGGATGATAGGAGATGTAGTTTGGGATATCAGAATTGTACGAGGTGGACTTGCCGGTTTCAGGATGGTAGAAGGCATGGGTTGGGGCAATGGGATGGTAGAAGGTGGAGTTTGGGGCACCAGGATGGTAACCCATGTGGTTTGGGATGGTAGGAGGCAAAGTTTGGTGCATTGGGATGGTAGGAGGTCGTGTTTGGGGAATAAGAATTACAGGAGGTTGAGTTTCGGGTTTCAGAATTGTGCAAGTTGGACTTGCGGATTTCAGGATGGTAGGAGGCATGGGTTGGGGCAATGAGATAGTAGAAGGTGGAGTTTGGGGCTTCAGCATGGTGGAAGATAAAGTTTGAGGCATCAGGATTTTAACACGTGTGGTTTGGGATGGTAGAAGGCATAGTTTGGTGCATTGGGATCGAAGAGGTTGGGTTTTGGGGCATCAGGACGGTAAGAGACAAGCTCTGTAACTCTGTAATCTCCTGCACCTTCTGTAGACACAGTTATAGGTGAGAACCTGAACCCCGCCCTCATGACCTGTTCTCTTTCCCAGATGTGATAACGGTTACTTCGGATCTCCCGGAGTCGTGGGAGGTTCCTGTCGTCCGTGTGACTGCAGCGGGAATTTGGACCTCTCCACGCTCTTTAGCTGTGACCCGGTAACGGGGGCGTGTCTTCGTTGCCGTGACGGTTACGCTGGACCAAACTGCGAAGTGTGTGCAGACGGTTACTATGGAGACGCCGTAGTAGCGAAGAACTGCCAGTGTGAGTGTGAAGTTTCATAACGACATGTTCTGTACTCTAAAGTTTACAGATGGTGTCCGCGCGTGTGTGTGTGTGTGTGTGTGTGTGTGTGTGTGTGTGTGTGTGTGTTATGACCACTGTGGACACCCAGATGGCGAGTGTCTGAACATGATGACCAACAGACACCCACACTTTATGTAACACATTTCAAGCACACTCTCACACTCTCACACACACACACACACACACACACACACACACACATGTATCTCCTGACATTATTATATACGTTTCCTCTCTGTGTTAAGAAATCAATAGATTCAATTCAATTCAATTCAATTAAATAGATTAAATGCATATTGTACTGATTCTGAACTATAATGCAAAAAGAAAGAAAGAGTGTCAACGTCGACTCCGACAAAACATTTGTAGCCGCGTCCTAACACAGCCTCAGTCTGAACGTGTGTGTGTGTGTGTGTGTGTGTGTGTGTGTGTGTGTTATACTGTACCCTACAGATTTTATTGTGTAATTAAGCAGGACAGATTCATGATTATCTGCACTGATTAGCATTAGCATACATTAGCATTAGCATACACTTAAGCTTCCGAATATATTATTCAAGATATATTTCAGCAATAAATGTTAGCTGTGTGTGTGTGTGTGTGTTTGTGAATGTGTGTAAACATCAACAGTGTGTTTTATTGCTTTATATATCAATTATCCTTTATACAAGCTCATTAAAACTGTCTGAGGCCCCGTAATGATGATGGGCGAGAGACATTACGCCTGAGAGAGAGAGAGAGAGAGAGGAGGTATCTCATGAGTGTTGGGTTCTATTTCTCCTTCTCTCTCTCTCTCTCTCTCTCTCTCTCTGTCTCTGTCTGTCTGTCTGTCTGCAGTGTGTCAGTGTAACATTAACGGATCCGTCTCTGAGGTGTGTAACAAGGAGACCGGACAGTGTCAGTGTCACCAGCGTGTCCGGGGCCGAGCATGTGACCAGTGTACTGTGAGTATCAGTTACACACACACACACACACACACACACTGATATTGTAATAGTTACTGTTACACCACTAGTTAATATAGTAACAGGTACTCTTGCACTACCGGCTAGTATAGAAATAAATGCAGTATACATTAATATATACTGTTAGTTATTATAGTAATAAACATTCTTATCCAGTAATATTTATTGTTATAGCACTCGTTAATGTGTTAGATGTTATCGCAGGTTCCTCTTCCAATACTAGTCAACGTAGTATAAAAGATTCATCGTTATTGATATAGTACTAATTATTATAGGGAGAATTCTATATGGCTAGTAATAATTACTGTAAATAGTTATTATACAAATTGTTCCTTGCTTTATATGAGTTACACCATGGGTCTGTTTGTGTGTGTGTGTGTGTAGCCGGGCCACTGGTTCGACTCTGGCACATGCAGGGTGTGTATGTGTAGTGGGCGGGGCTCCATGTCACCGCGCTGTGACGGTGAGGGCAGGTGTGTGTGTAGGCCGGGCTTCGTGGGCCGCAGGTGTGACGTAGTGCGGAGAGAAACACAGCGGCCGATTCAGAGAATCCCTCTGAACCAGAACTGGGAGAGCAGGAGGGGCTGCCCTCGGGGGGCTTACCCTGCCCCCACGGTGGTAAAAACACCACGCATGTGTGTGTGTGTGTGTGTGTGGGAATAAAAACTATAATATCTCACTAGCATGGGGGTGCAGAACTGTATCAATATGTGCATGTGTGTGATTTTGTATGAGAGAGAGAGAGAACAAGAGAGAGAGAGAGAGAGAGAACGAGAGAGAGATGATCCATACATGTGCGTTTTAAAGGAGATGTGTGTAATGTTTAGGGCCCTCTACTGCCGGACAGAGGAACTGCAGTCTTAATGAAAACATGAGAAAATATGAATTAATGTAATTATATATATTTTAAGATAAAACCTATCATCCATGTCAGGCATAGATGTAACAATAAAACACAAAAATATGGATGTGAAGAAGATGCTAGAAAGAAAGAAAGAAAGAAAGAAAGAAAGAAAGAAAGAAAGGAAGATGCATTTGTAATCCGTATTTGTTTTGTATTAGACAGTGAGATATCAGGATGTGTGAGTTACACGTCCTCCAGCTTCTTGTCTCCCTCTTTCCCTGTGAGCGAGTGATTACACCGGTGTGTTGTTCAGGGGAAGCGTAAACTGACGCTCCCACACGCTGTGTGCTGAAGATTCAACATTTATTCACTTTTAATTTGTCAGTTTGTCTTTTAAATCCAAGTTTTAATAAAAACTTTACAAACTCCCTGTCACTGAGCAGGTGTGTGTGTGTGTGTGTGTGTGTGTGTGTGTGTGTGTGTGTGTGTGTGTTTGGCAAAGGCAGATAGCACACATATGGCGTCTCCGGGGCGACGCTAACGGGCCGAGCGTTCTGATTGGCTGCGGCCCCAATGGTGCACCTGCTCATGGCAGACGGGAGACTGTTCATCACACACAGAGAGAGAGAGAGAGAGAGAGAGAGAGAGAGAGAGATACAATAAAACAAAGATGAAGAAATGAAGATGGGAGAATAGACAAGAAAAATAAAGATGAAAAGGGATACATGGGAAAAACACAAAGAGGGATAAGAATGAAAACGCGAGATAAAAGAAAGATTATGATAATGAAGGGGAAACAATGAAATGATCAAATTGTATACAAACACTAAATTTGGAAGAAAGAGAAAAAGAGAAGGAGATGAGCGAGCGAGAAGCCAAAATACAGAGATAATTGAAGAAAAATGAACAGAAGAAAATTGTGAAGGATAACAAGAGATGGAAATAAACAAGCAGAATGAAAAGATGAAAGTCAGATCTGATCATCATATGTGTCATCATTAGTGTGGGAGGTGATCATGTGATTTGGTTGGGATCTGATCATGTGACTCATATGAGATATGTGATCTGCCATATGTGGTCATGTCATTTGTGTGAGATGTGAGCATCTCCCAGAAATGGGTGGCGATCTTGTGACCTTCTGTGGGATGTGATCATGTGTCCTGTGTTGGGTGGTGATCATGTGATCTGTGTGAAATATGATCATGTGACCTGCTGTAGGATGTGGTTATGTGATTTTTGTGAGATGTGATCATGTGTCCTGTGTTGAGTGGTGA
Organism: Channallabes apus; assembly: GCA_030522415.1. Classification (NCBI taxonomy): domain Eukaryota; kingdom Metazoa; phylum Chordata; class Actinopteri; order Siluriformes; family Clariidae; genus Channallabes; species Channallabes apus. Next base: position 55,500,074 of record CM060107.1, on the reverse strand, counting down.
TCATGTGACCTGTGTGAAATGTGATCATGTGACCTGCTATAGGATGTGGTTATGTGATTTGTGTGAGATGTGATCATGTGTCCTGTGTGAGATGTGATCATGTGACCTGTGTGAGATGTGATCATGTGACCGGCTGTAGGATGTGGTCATGTGACTTGTGTGAGATGTGATCATGTGTCCTGTGTTGAGTGGTGATCATGTGACCTGTGTGAGATGTGATCATGTGTCCTGTGTTGGGTGCTGATCATGTGACCTGTGTGAAATGTGATCATGTGACCTGCTGTGAGATGTGGTCATGTGATTTGTGTGAGATGTGATCATGTGTCCTGTGTGAAATGTGATCATGTGACCTGTGTGAAATGTGATCATGTGACCTGCTGTGAGATGTGGTCATGTGACCCGTGTGATGTGACATGTGTGAGCTGTGGTGATGTAACATCAGAAGCATGCTGTTTTGGTTTGCTGTAGTCTTTTAATTTAACCCAGCGTCATGTCTATATTCGTACATGCTGTGGCTTCCACAAGTATTTGCCCCCTTAACATATTGTAAACTGTGTAGAAATGGAATTAGAGCAACAGTAAAGGGAACAAGGGGGACTGGGGGAACGTTTTACCCTGATGCTTCCACCAGCATGCTTCACAGCAGTCATAAACTTGAATGCTTTGATCACGTTTAATATATACAGTGGTGTGAAAAACTATTTGCCCCTTCCTGATTTCTTATTCTTTTGCATGTTTGTCACACTTAAATGTTTCTGCTCATCAAAAACCGTTAACTATTAGTCAAAGATAACATAATTGAACACAAAATGCAGTTTTTAAATGAAGGTTTACGTTATTAAGGGAGAAAAAAAATTCCAAATCTACATGGCCCTGTGTGAAAAAGTGATTGCCCCCCTTGTTAAAAAATAACTTAACTGTGGTTTATCACACCTGAGTTCAATTTCTGTAGTCACCCCCAGGCCTGATTACTGCCACACCTGTTTCAATCAAGAAATCACTTAAATAGGAGCTACCTGACACAGAGAAGTAGACCAAAAGCACCTCAAAAGCTAGACATCATGCCAAGATCCAAAGAAATTCAGGAACAAATGAGAACAAAAGTAATTGAGATCTATCAGTCTGGTAAAGGTTATAAAGCCATTTCTAAAGCTTTGGGACTCCAGCGAACCACAGTGAGAGCCATTATCCACAAATGGCAAAAACATGGAACAGTGGTGAACCTTCCCAGGAGTGGCCGGCCGACCAAAATTACCCCAAGAGCGCAGAGACGACTCATCCCAGAGGCCACAAAAGACCCCAGGACAACATCTAAAGAACTGCAGGCCTCACTTGCCTCAATTAAGGTCAGTGTTCACGACTCCACCATAAGAAAGAGACTGGGCAAAAACGGCCTGCATGGCAGATTTCCAAGGCGCAAACCACTTTTAAGCAAAAAGATCATTAAGGCTCGTCTCAATTTTGCTAAAAAACATCTCAATGATTGCCAAGACCTTTGGGAAAATACCTTGTGGACCGACGAGACAAAAGTTGAACTTTTTGGAAGGTGCGTGTCCCGATACATCTGGCGTAAAAGTAACACAGCATTTCAGAAAAAGAACATCATACCAACAGTAAAATATGGTGGTGGTAGTGTGATGGTCTGGGGTTGTTTTGCTGCTTCAGGACCTGGAAGGCTTGCTGTGATAGATAGAACCATGAATTCTACTGTCTACCAAAAAATCCTGAAGGAGAATGTCCGGCCATCTGTTCGTCAACTCAAGCTGAAGCGATCTTGGGTGCTGCAGCAGGACAATGACCCAAAACACACCAGCAAATCCACCTCTGAATGGCTGAAGAAAAACAAAATGAAGACTTTGGAGTGGCCTAGTCAAAGTCCTGACCTGAATCCTATTGAGATGTTGTGGCATGACCTTAAAAAGGCGGTTCATGCTAGAAAACCCTCAAATAAAGCTGAATTACAACAATTCTGCAAAGATGAGTGGGCCAAAATTCCTCCAGAGCGCTGTAAAAGACTCGTTGCAAGTTATCGCAAACGCTTGATTGCAGTTATTGCTGCTAAGGGTGGCCCAACCAGTTATTAGGTTCGGGGGGCAATTACTTTTTCACACAGGGCCATGTAGGTTTGGATTTTTTTCCTCCCTAAATAATAAAACCCCTCATTTAAAAACTGCATTTTGTGTTTACTTGTGTTATCTTTGACTAATAGTTAAATGTGTTTGATGATCAGAAACATTTTGTGTGACAAACATGCAAAAGAATAAGAAATCAGGAGGGGGGCAAATAGTTTTTCACACCACTGTATATATGTGTGTGTGTGTGTGTGTGTGTGTGTGTGTGTGTGTGTTTACAGCCAGGGACGCACTTGCAGGCAGGTAGCGGGTGTGTCCCGTGCCACTGTAACTCTTTCGGCTCTAAGTCGTTTGACTGCAGTGAGAGCGGGCAGTGCCGCTGTCAGCCCGGAGTCACGGGACAGAAATGTGACCGCTGCGCTTCAGGACACTTCAACTTCCAGGAGGGAGGGTGCACACGTAAGACCTTTCACCTTCCAGGAACTTTCACAGAGCTGGCTGAACGTGGACATGATTCTAATGCTCACGATTGCAGATATGGAATTAACCACACCATCGCATTTCCATATAAGGACTCAAAGACACGCCCACAGGGTGATAATCTAGTTTAATGAGAGACTGTGATTGTCAGATATGTCCTTAAAGCTACACACACCTGTTCATCTACTGACTTAAAGGCTCTCTTACTTTAGTGTATTAAGATCAAAGGCGGTTCTATTTTCCATACATGGGCTTAAAAGTACGCCAACTTTTTAATATGTGACATCAGTATTTCTCACACATTTCTGTTGTTAATCCTAACAGTATGAGCTGGTGTGTTTAAAACGTTGCCTTAAAAAAAATAAAGAATAAATGTATGAATTGTGCAGTTTCCTGGAAACTATAGACAGATCCAGGTAGCTACAGGTGTCAGGAAAATGTGGCTCAGAGTTACGTCAGTTTAATTATGTGTTGTATATTATTACACACACACACACACACACACACACACACGCGGAGCTGAGGAGAATGATGGATGAAGGAGGGATGTAGATAATGAGTCAAAGTGTGAAAGTGCAGCGTGTGACATTTGCACATACCTGAGTGTGTCATTAATCTCCCCCTCTCTCTCTCTCTCTCTCTCTCTCTCACACACACACACACACACTCTCTCTTCCTCTCTCTGCTGTCTCAGCGTGTGAGTGTTCTCATGTGGGGAATAACTGTGACCCGGGGACAGGTCGCTGTGTCTGTCCACCCAACACAGTGGGAGATCGGTGTGAGAAGTGCGCTCCTAATCACTGGGGTCATGACCTCGCCACCGGCTGCAAGGTACCACTTCCTGTTTCATCATGTCTCTTCCTGTCACTTCCTCTCTCTTCATGTTTCTCAAGGTGCGTTCCAAACGGCCTGAAGTACCCTACGAAGTGCACTACACAGGGTGTTCGTCCATGTTAAGTGCGATTCCAACAGGGAACTGCAGGCGTAGTGTAGGGACCGAGTGAACACCAGGTCTTCACTTCACTGGGAAGGGGAATGGGAACTTTAATGTCAGAGTCAGTGTGTCTCGCTGGAGCGTGAAACACAAATGGAGCGTGAAAAAGGATTTATATATTTATTATCCTTATTATCGACGATGACATCATATTAAAAGGACACAAAAATGGACACTCCAATTGAATCAAGAAATCCTCAGTGTTGTATAGGTTATATATCATTATTATTATTATTATTAACTTTTAATTTAACGTGAAGTACACATCGGAATTGAACACAACCTCAGTCTGTTCCTATTACTTTATCTTTCTTTCTGTCTCTTACTGTCACTGCTTGTCCATTCTTCTTACTTTCTCTCTTTCCTGCTCACTTTCTATTCCTTTCATTTTCTGTTACTTTGTGTCTCTTCCTCTCCCCCTCCCTCTTTCCATCTTACTTCCTGTCTCCTTCTCTTACTTCCTGTCTCTTTCTTTAACTTCTTGTCTTTTTATCTAACTTTGTCTTTTTCTGTTCCTTCATGTCTTTCTCTGCCCCCTAAATCTTCCTGTCTCTTCCTCTCCCTCCCTCTCTCTTTTTCTTTTACTTCCTGTCTCTCCTGCTTACTTCCTGTCTTTCCCCTCTTACTTCCTCTCTCCATCTCTTACTTCCTCTGTCTCTTTCTTTAACTTCCTGTTTTTTTATCTAACCTTGTCTCTTTGTTACTTCATGTCTTTCAAATCTTGTCTTTTCTTCCCCCCCTTTCTCTTTCTTTTACTTTCTGTCACTATGTCTCACTTCCTGTCTCTTCCTCTCCTTCCCCGTCTCTCTATGTTATTTCCTTTCCTACACTGTCTCTTCCTCGCCATCCTTCTCTCATTCTTTTACATCCTGTCTCTTCCTCTCCCTCGCTGTTGTTTCCTGTCTCTTCCTCTCCCTCGCTGTCTCTTCCTGTTGTTCTCGGTCACTTCCTGTCTCATCCTGACACTTACCGTCTTTCCCTTTCTCTTCCTGTCTCTCAGCGTCTTTCTTCAATGATCTAAGCTGATTAACACTCAGCACAGAGTAATGCTAACCTCCTAATCTCTCTCTCTCTCTCTCTCTCTCTCTCTCTCTCTCTCGGTGTAGGCGTGTGGCTGTAACGTGAATGGCGCAGTCACCCAGCAGTGCAACGTGAACACGGGCTGTTGTTTTTGTCGGGATCAGTTTAAGGGGGAGAAGTGTAACGAGTGTAAGCTGGGCTACAGGAACTTCCCACACTGCGTTTCCTGTGACTGCTCGCTCTCTGGCTCCAACGCTGAAACCTGCGATGCTGAAGCTGGCATGTGCGCGTGTGCCGAGAGGACCGGACAGTGCTCCTGCAAGGTAAACACTTCATCTACTCTGATTCGTCACCGTGTCCTAAACAGAGGGGAGGGGTCCTCTTCAGGCCTGATAAGATTTTTCATGGGATTGTATTTGTATATGTGTGTTTATAGATGAACGTGGAAGGTCTGAGGTGTGAGGTGTGTAAGGTCGGGACGTTCGGACTGAGTGTGGCGAATCCTCTCGGCTGCAGCCGCTGTTACTGCTTCGGCCTGAGCACGAGCTGTACCGAGGCCCGGGGACTGATCCGCATGAAGGTGACACACACACACACACACACATAAACACAAACTTACACTAACAACGTCAAACAATCCTACCATCTTTAATAATCAACTTTTCGAACATGTTTACAGCACACAACACTTTTCTACACAAAAAGTAATAGAGTATGTAGAGACAGGGAGAAGGAGAGAGAGAGATTATACTGCTGTTTGGTTTTAATAAAGAACTCCTGCACGACCACCGTAAATCTCCCATCAGCCCCTGCTACATCCACAGAGACACACACGTTTGACGATTAACCTTAACCAGAACGACAGATTAAATAACATTTACAGCTTAAGAGTTAATCTGAGTTTGTTTGCCGGGCGGAGAGAGGAAGCGGGGGAAAAGGGTGGAAGGGATGTAAAGAGGAAGAGGACGAGTGCAATCCTTCACTTCATCCTGCGGGAGAAGAGCGAGAGATTTTCTCCGAGTCACTGAGTCGTAAGATTGCATGTGGACCTGAGAGTTTACTTTGCTAATCACTTCGCTACATAAATACGGAGAGCTTCAGAAAGAAATCTGGGTCAACAAGGGGGTGGGGCTTACATTACATTCGATCAGCCAATCACAGAGATGTTTATATGACATCATCACTAACATTTTCTACCACTTCCTGCGCATCCTGCTTACAGGTTAGAGTAATACGCTGGCAATACAGTAGACTAGTATTAGCATGTCGCTTTAGATCAGTATTAAAAAGCTTCTTCATACTAGCTGCTAGTTAACCAACGACAGTTGGACTAACGTTAGCTAGCTAGCACGTCTCCTGTTTTTTAATTCCACGATACTGTGGTCTGTGAAGTTATCAAAAGTTATCAAGTTCATACCTTAACTTAAAAGTAATTTCTGTTGAAAACTTATAAGATAAGCGATTATATGAGCTGTACCTACTTTCTATTCTGTTGCAGCTCACGCTGATGCCAGAGCAGACGGTGCTCCCCCTAGTGGACAAAGACAACAGCAAGGAGATTACATTTGGAATAACATTCCAGTATCCTGAAATCATCACTAACGCTGAGGTGATTCGTCACGAACTAGCCGAACCGTACTACTGGAAGCTCCCGAAGCAGTTCAGAGGGTCCATGGTGAGAGTCTGCTCTTCAGAAATCATGTAAAATCGAACCTAGTTTAACTTAGTTTATGCCGAAAGACTATTATAGAAAAACGTGAACGATTAGCTACAGTGGCAATGTGGCTAGCCTTTTGCTAACTTTTTTATATTATATCACAAGACTCAAGGTCCCAAAGTATCCAACTTAACTGGTTTTACATGGTGTTGTTTTAGATAACAGCATATGGAGGGAAACTTAAATACACCATCTATTATGAAGCGCGAGATGAAACAGGCCACGCCTCCTACGAGCCACAGGTCATCATTAGGGGTGGAGCCAACAGAGACAAAGTCATGATACGCCATTTGGTGGAACCACAGATTGGTCAGCTGACCCGCCATGAAATCGACATGACAGAGGTGAGCCAATCACAGTGCCGAACCGAAGCTCCGCCCACTACATTTATTACTACATATATTAGATAGCATGAATGCATGCATAAATTAAACAAACATCAAACTGGTTGTTGTTGTTGCTGGTGGTGATGGTGGTTCTTGTTTCCAGTAATGTTGTTTGTTGTGTAGCACGAGTGGAAACACCAGGACAACAATCCGATGAGCCGAGAGGATTTCATGGATGTTCTGTTCTACATTGATTATGTTTTCATTAGAGCATCACAAGGCAATGTCATGAGACAAAGCAGGTGAGTAACCACACCTGCACAGGCCACACCTTCTTCAGTAGGATTAAGACGGGTATATGGGCCACTCCTCTTTCACTAAGACTGACAGGTACATAGGCCATGCAGTGACCGGTTTAGAGGCCACACCTCCTTCACTGAGGCTGATAGATATAGAGCCTATATAAGACAGACCACCTATACCAAGAGTGACCCATTTCAGAGGCCACGCCTCCTTGATGAGACTGGCATTTATATAGGCCACAACTCCTATACTGAGACTGACATGTACATAGGCCACACCTTCTTTAGTGGGACTAATAGGTACATAGGCCACGCCTTCTTCATTAATCCTGACAGGCGGATGAGCTACGCCTTCGTCAACCAGACTAACGGGTATATAGGCCACGCCTTCTTCAGTAAGCCTGACAGGTGCATAGGCCACGCCTTCCTCAGTGAGACTAACAGGTACATAGTGTAGGCCCCACGTCCTTCAATGGGAATGACAGGAACAGAGGCCATATCTTCTTTAGTGGGCATGACAAGTACATAGGCCACGCCTTCTTCATTGAGAGTAACATTAAGAGAGGCCACGCCTTCTCCAATGGAACAGACAGGTACATAGACCATGCTTCCTTCTGACTGAGAGGTCCCTAGAGGCCACACCTGATTCATCAAGACTGACAGGTACAGAGGCCATGCCTTCTTTAGTGGGACTAATAGGTACATAGGCCACGCCTTCTTCTGTGAGACTAACAGGTATAGAGGCCCCACCTCCTTCACTGAAAGTAACAGGTGCAGAGACCATGCATCCTTCACTGAGCCCAACAGGTATAGAGGCCACGCTTTCTTCAGTGAGACTGACAGGTACATAGACCACACCTCCTTCAATGGGACTGACAGGTAAAGATGCCACGCCTCCCTCAGTGCTGTTTGACGGCTCAGCAGTAAAATCTAAAATGTAAGTGAATAAACTCTGCCCAGACACACGACACTCTGGAGAGGATTCTGCAGTTTTCCCTTCTGAGCTCGATTCACTCATGCACTCACTGGTGACGCCTCCATCTGCACACACACATAGTGGAGCTTAAACACACACACACACACACACACAGATAAACACAACACTGGGGAATATAATGTTAATCCACTGCTACATGGACATGATAGAGGGATTTAGTGGAGATTAAAGGTGTTAATTAAACACCACACTCTGTTCCATGTTGCTCGTTCCTGTCTTCAGGATCTCAGAGATCTCCCTGGAGGTGGCAGAGGAGGGCCGGCCCTCGGTGGAGAGCGAGCGAGCGCATCAGATCGAGAAGTGCGAGTGTTCTCAGGGATACTCCGGGCTTTCCTGTGAGGTGCTGTTATATACACACACACACACACACACACACACACACACACACACACACAACAAATCCAGAGCCAACACTTTTAGATTGTGATGATATAAAGATTATTCTGGGTCACTGGGATGTAGTGCTGTGTGTGTGTGTGTGTGTGTGTGTGTGTGTGTGTGTGTGTGTGTGTGTGTGTGTGTGTGTGTGTAAGTTGTTCAGTTGAACGTTGGACCAAGCTTTTAGGGGACAGATGGTAGTTCCTGAGAAACACCTCATGGTTTGTAAAGTATTTTAAAACAGCCGTTTAACACCACCAGATGGAGCGAACTGAACGAGTAGAGTGGACTGAACCATTTGTAGGAGAAGAGGGACAGAGCAGAGATAGGAACAGAGAAAGGACAAGAAGAGACATGGAGAAAAAGAATGAAGATGGGACAAATAGACAGACAGAAAGCCAGCTATTATACCTACTCCAAAACACATGTTCTGGCCTATTGAAAAAACACCCACCTGTCTGACACAGGCCTGGACACGCCCATCTGTCTAACACAAAACACAAACACGCCCATATATCTAACACGGACACGCCCATATATCTAACACAAACATGGACACGCCCATCTGTCTAACACAAACAAGGACACGCCCATCTTTCTAACACAAACACGGACACGCCCATATATCTAACACAAACACGGACACGCCCATCTGTCTAACACAAACACGGACACGCCCATATATCTAACACAAACATGGACACGCCCATATATCTAACACAAACACGGACACGCCCATATATCTAACACAAACACGGATACGCCCATATATCTAACACAAACACGGATACGCCCATCTGTCTAACACAAACACGGACACGCCCATATATCTAACTCAGACACAGACACGCCCATATATCTAACTCAGACACGGACACGCCCATATATCTAACACAAACACGGACACGCCCATATATCTAACACAAACACGGACACGCCCATATATCTAACACAAACACGGACACGCCCATATATCTAACTCAGACACGGACACGCCCATATATCTAACACAAACACGGACACGTCCATATGTCTAACACAAACACGGACACGCCCATATATCTAACACAAACACGGACACGCCCATATATCTAACTCAGACACAGACACGCCCATATATCTAACTCAGACACGGACACGCCCATATATCTAACACAAACACGGACACGCCCATATATCTAACACAAACACGGACACGCCCATATATCTAACACAAACACGGACACGCCCATATATCTAACTCAGACACGGACACGCCCATATATCTAACACAAACACGGACACGTCCATATGTCTAACACAAACACGGACACGCCCATATATCTAACACAAACAAGGACACGCCCATATATCTAACTCAGACACGGATACGCCCATATATCTAACACAAACACGGACACGCCCATATATCTAACACAAACAAGGACACGCCCATATATCTAACACAAACAAGGACACGCCCATATATCTAACACAAACACGGACACGCCCATATATCTAACACAAACACGGACACGTCCATATGTCTAACACAAACAAGGACACGCCCATATATCTAACACAAACACGGACACGCCCATATATTTAACACAAACACGGACACGCCCATATATTTAACACAAACACGGACACGCCCATATATCTAACACAAACACGGACACGTCCATATGTCTAACACAAACACGGACACGCCCATATATCTAACACAAACAAGGACACGGCCATATATCTAACTCAGACACGGACACGCCCATATATCTAACACAAACAAGGACACGCCCATATATCTAACACAAACAAGGACACGCCCATATATCTAACTCAGACACGGACACGCCCATATATCTAACTGAGACACAGACACGCCCATATATCTAACACAAACAAGGACACGCCCATATATCTAACTCAGACACGGACACACCCATCTGTCTATATTGTTGTGCTCACCATAGATTGTGTATCATGTGTGTGTGCGTGTGTGTGTGTGTGTGTGTGTGTGTGTGTGTGTGTGCGTGTATGTTACAGGAGTGTGCCGCAGGGTTCTACAGACTCTCCCCTCAGGTCTCCGGCTCTGTCTTCAGGTCAGGGATGGGCAGCTGCGTTCGATGTGACTGTAACGGCCACAGCAGCTCCTGTGACCCGGACACCGGTGTCTGCCAGGTAAGACGTGCGCTCCCATTGGTGCGGCTGTTAGTAAGCTCGGCTCTGATTGGTTGAAAGTTTTGGTGTGTATATTTAGCCTAAATCTGGTTAGGATAGGAACAGTGCAGTCTAATGAAAGCAGCATTAGCATTTTGGGGAAAAGTTGCTAATTGAAAGAAGTGTGTGTGTGTGTGTGTGTGTGTGTGTGTGTGTGTGTGTGTGTGTGTGTGTGTGTGTGTGTGAACTAGTTAATGAAAATCTGAGTGACACACACACACACACTTCTTTCAATTACACACATTTTTTATTTAGCACAGTTTCTCTCTCTCTCTTACTCTCATTATTACACTTGTGTTACGTTATAAGCATATCAATACCCCTTGTATGTGTGTGTGTATGTGTGTGTGTGTGTGTGTGTGTGTGTGTATGTGTGTGTGTGTGTGTGTGTAGAATTGTCAGCACAACACAGAAGGAGAGAAGTGTGAGAGGTGTTCAGCTGGTTTTTATGGAATCGTACGCGGCTCTCTTGACGACTGCAAGCGCTGTGCCTGCCCTCTCACCAGCCCAGGAAACAAGTGTGTAGCGCACACACACACACACACACACACACACACACACACACACACACACACACACACACACATGTTGATGTGAAACTACACATTTATTACACAGTAATAAGAGGCCTATTAACGTGTAATAACAACAGTGTGTGTGTGTTTGTCTCAGTTTCAGTCCTGCATGTGTGACGGAGGGGTTTAACGATTACCGCTGCACCGCGTGTCCTGAAGGCTACGAGGGAAAGTACTGTGACAGGTACCACACACACACACACACACACACACACACACAGACAATGTTGTTATTTTCCATCCCAGAGCTGTTTACATGTCACCTTCTCGTCCTGCAGGTGTGCCACTGGTTACCATGGCGACCCGCGGCGACCAGGCGGCCGGTGCGAGGAGTGTGAGTGTGACCCGGTTGGCGCGACGCCCGGTCCGTGTGACACACACACGGGCGCGTGTCAGTGCCGACCCGGAGCTACGGGCTTGAAGTGTGACCACTGCATGGACCGGCATGTGTGTGGACCAGTGGACATCGTGTGTATGTGGCGGCTTACTAACACACACACACACACACACACACACACACACACACACACACTGACATATATATATATGAGTACAAGAGCACATTATTATACAGTACATAAATAGATTATACAGGATTATAGTGTATAACTAAACTACCACACACACACACACGCACACACACACACACACACCTGTATGCTTAGCAACACACTAATATGACACGCACTTACCAGCAAACTCTTGGAGTGATTAAACTCTAACTGCATTTTCTTGTGTGTGTGTGTACAGTATGTATGTATGTATATGTGTGTGTGTGTGTGTGTGTGTGTGTTCTCATTCTCCATTTCATCCCATTTCATCATGACACATTGTGCTGTCACCATACACTCGTTAAGCTTTTTGTCTCCACACACACACACACTCACACACACACACACACACACACACACACACACACACACACACACACACACACACACACAGAAATCGAATTACTGTTACAGATGTTCCATCAGAGCCGCACAGAATGCCTACCCAGAATGCCTTGTTTTCCAACGTAACTTCCTGCCTCAGACTCGAGGCGGCTCCGCGACCCCGTGATCGAGGATGAGGCTAGTTAATGAGTTCGGCTTGTGTTAGCGTGTTAGCTCAGGCTAGCACTATCAGGGTGTACGACTCTTCGCTCTTCTTAAAACAGGAAATATTACCCGATTATGAATAAAAAAAATAAAAAAAAGCAGTCACATGACCCACTGGCAGCCATTACTCCTCCTCTTACGCCACCTGCACACATTCGCGCCTCCTCCATATGGATTTGTGTGACAGTTTAATCACTATTCTTTTTGTTATTTATTACAAATCTAAGTCCAATAAATCAATTTCTTCAAGCATATTATGAAAAACTGCACATTGTACTGAGGCCACATTGTACAGCCAGACACTGATAACAACAACAACAACAACATTCATTCATTCATTTTCTATACCGCTTAATCCTGTGTTCAGGGTCGCGGGGGACCTGGAGCCTATCCCAGGAGACTTCGGGCACTAGGCGGGGTATACCCTGGACAGGGTGCCAATCCATCACAGGGCACACACACATACACACACTCACACAGCCAATCACACACTACGGGCAATTTAGGAACGCCAATTAGCCTAACCTGCATATCTTTGGACTGTGGGAGGAAACCGGAGTACCCGGAGGAAACCCACCAAGCACGGGGAGAACATGCAAACTCCATGCACACAGAGACGGGAATCGAGCCTGGCCGGGGAATCTTTGTCAGAGAAGTTCTACAAGTCTGGCAGTAATTAGGCCTGGGCGTGGCAAGTGCAATGTACCTCAGCCTTCAGACTTGGAGGATTTTTTCTTTCACTTTTAAAAATGAAAGCATTCAAAACCTGCATTCTGTATTTACTTGAGTTATCTTTATGTAGTATTACTTCTTTGATCAGCACAATCGTTTAAATGTAAAAAAAATAAAAAATCAGCAGAGTTGATGGATCGCTAGATACACTGACGGACACTTTCCTTAAACAGCCTGACAGTCAGCAGGTTACGAGGTGTGTCCTGTACTGTAATGTACTGCAGTGTAACACACTCTACTCTACAGTACTGTAGTGCGACACACACACACTCGCCCTGAGGAGTGTGACACCTCGGTTCATGTCTGACATCAGCGCAGAGACAGAAACGTCCTTCCTGTGTATTTATAGTTTTATCTATAACCTGCTCGTATGTGTGCTGTAAAGTGTGCGTGTGTCCATGTCCTCGGGAGTGTTGGCCCACGCTGGGAGCGACGGAGCGAGTGAGAGAGAGTCTCGTCAGCGCCGAACAGACTGAAGACGAGTTTCTCTTCCTTTTGCTCTTTTTTCAGTTCACACCGGGGTCCACCCCTCCTCCCCTCCTCCCCCCCCTCTCTCTCTCTCTCTCTCTCTCTCTCTCTCAGTTGCTCGACTCTCATAACAGTCAGCCAGGAGGCGTTTCACACTCGACTGCGAATTTCACGCTCGAGCAGTCTTTCACCCTGCACACACACACACACACCTCCCACACACACACACACACACACACACACACACATGCAAGGAGGGAGAGGGAACAGATAGGAAAGTGTGGATTGAGAATGGAACTGAGCAATAAAGTAGGAGAGAGAAAGCGAGAAGAAATGGAAAGAGGAAGAAGATTAGAAAAAAAATTAAGACTGAATGAATGAATTTAGGAGGAAAATGAGAGAGAGAGAGAGAGAGAACAGAATGAGTGAGATGCTGAAACTGAGTTGAGACTAAAAGTGAGGGAGACGGGAGAAAGTCATGGAAAGAAAGAATTACAGTCAAAGAGGAAAAAAGAGAGGAAGATGGAAAGAAAAGGAAAACAGTAGGGCTGCAACTAACGATTACTTTGATAATCGATTAGTTGGGCGATTTCGATTACTCGGATAAAAAGTAACCGCTTTAATTAGCTGTTTTGCTTAACTATATAAAACCATAAATCAGGGTATTATTTATGTATAAAAGTAAACTTTAAAAAATGCAATAGCCACATAGAGTTTAATGATCTTTAATTTTGACATTTAAACCTTAGTTTATGTAAATCAACATTCTTTTTTTAACAATAATTGCAGATGGCAAGTTAACAGTGTTGATACGGTGTATGTGTGTGTGTGTATATATATATATATATATATACACACACACACACACACACAGTAGTTTAAAAAAATACACTGACATATTCAGTTGTTGAGAATGACCTCAATTTTAAATTCTCTTAAATTAATTCAATTTAATAAGAAGAATAATAGACTTCTAGATTATTATGATATTATTTTTAATTGAAGTGTCTCTTACTACATCCTTTTCACGGTTTATACATTATTCCTCTCGTGTATTTTACCCTTTTTTTTGTTGTCTCAATAAATAAAAAAGAAATAAATTATATGTATATTAGACCATTTAGCTATACTAGACATTCTCGTAATACAGCGACATAGGGAGAGAAAAACAATCTCTCTTATTTTGCCCTTTTCCCGCATTTCCCTCTGTATAGCGTGTAGGATGATGGGATATATCCGGTCCTCCGACATGTAAAATGAACGTGAAGAAAACGAACTAGAAGTGTTTTCCTTGCGTTCGTTGGGATTTGAACGCCAAGTAAAAGCTGCATGCAACGTTTTTTTTAACCCTGCATAACCGCGCAGCCGGACAAACGCACGTCACCAAAGCCCGTGTGAACACACACACTGACTCCTATGTGTAGAAAACCCGCGGCGCTTCATCCGCGCTCACCGGACACTACGAAAGCACGATTAAAAAACGCTCAATTTTAACGCCCGATAAGAGGTGTTTAATGTAAACTGCTCCCCTACCTGGGAGGACTTGGGGCGCGCGCTTTGTCCTGCAGACGCTTCTGTAACCTCCATTGCGCGAGCGGCTGTGTATCTGTGCGTGTCTGTGTGTATCTGTGCGTGTCTGTGTGTGTATTTGTGCATCTTGTGGTCGCGCTCCTCAGTAACGTGAGCAGCCCAACTAATCGATAACGGCATTCGTTTGCAACGAATTTCATTATCGATAATTATCGATTTTATCGATTAGTTGTTGCAGCCCTAGAAAACAGTGTAGCGATGTGATTAAAGAGAGAAAGAAGGAAAAGAGGGGAGACGGAGAAAGAAAGAACAAACTTGGAGGAAAATGTGAGAAAAAAATAAAATGATTACGAAGATAGGAAAAGAACGAGTGAGTCATGAAAAGAGAAAAGTGAGTAAAAGAAAACCGACAGAAGGCGAAAGAGAGAATATTGAGAAAAAAAGATGGAAAGAAAGACAGAGCTGAAAAGGGAAAGAGAAAAAGATAAAAAATAAGAACAAGTGTGAGTGAAGGAGAGAAAAGAAATGAGAGGAAGGAAAATGGCGAGATGAAAGGAACACATGGAGGATGGGAGAATCAAAGGATGAGAAAGAGAAAGAAAAGAGGGATAGAAGGGAAGAAAGAGAGAGAATAACAAGATCAAAATGGAAAGAGAGGCATGGAGAGAGAGAGAGAGAGAGAGAGAGAGAGAGAGAGCACGTAGAGTAAACACGCAGTCTCAGTTTGCATAAGGAAGTGAGAACACTTGGCTTTAGGGGAAATTGTGTGTGTGAGAGAGAGACAGAGCGAGAGAGTCAGAGACAGAGCGAGAGAGACAGACAGAGAGAGACAGACTGCAGCACTGACTCCCTCTCTCGCCCGAGGCTCTCTCCTCTTACTGCGCGTTAACACAGCTGTCCTTTCATGTCAACTCAAGCTTTCATATCCCTTACACACACACACACACACACACACACACACACACACACACACACACACACACACACACACACACACACACACACACACACACACTCTAGGCCTCTCCTATTAGCATGAAATTAGCTCGTTAACTAGCAGGTTAATGGTATTTGCTCAGAAACGTCCAGCACAGTACTGTGAAGCCGGTGAACACTGTTGCTAGGCGACATGGAAACACTGACAATGCTAACGTTACACAGTAACTAATTCCTGATGCTAACGAGTTGGCTAGCATGTTTATAGCTGTTATGGCTTCTATCTGGTGGTAGTGATGGCACAGAGAGACAAAAAAAACAAGATGGAAATCTCTGGAATGTTAGCATTTTTCTCAGATATGATATTTAGCACTTAGTTTTGATAATTTTATACCATAAATATTGTTAGCATCAACTGCTGAGGAAAAGTAATTGAATATAAAGAGACAGTGGCAATAAATCTCGTGCCTGAAATTTTCAGAATGTTGACGTTTTACTAAATTCTTCAGAGAACAATTAGTTTCTTCTGATAGTACATTGTACAGGAAGTTAGCATTGACTGCTAACCAAAACAACATATCTAAGGCTTTTATCTGGATAATTTAAAGGCACAATGACAATAAAAACATGATAGAAGTGTCTGCAACGTTGGCATTTTCCTCAGTTAGGTTACTAAGTTCTTCAGAAAATGCTTAGTTTTATTAATATTTACACTATAAAAATGGCTAACGGCAATAGCCAAGCCAAACACCGTTGTTAAGAGAATTTAAAGACACAGTGGTAATAACTCTGGTACAGAAATGATCCAGGCGTTGACATTTTACTAAATTCTTCAGAGAACATGGTTAACAATTTTATCTGGACAATTTAAAGTGACAATAAACATCAGCATTTTCCTCAGTTATGTAACTAGTAATGTAACTGTCTGATATTACACTATAAATACAGTTAGCATCAATAGCTAATTAAAACGCCATTGTTGTGAGAATTTAAAGGCACAGTGGCATTAAATCTGGTACGGAAAAGTTAAGGACTTTGATGTGTTTTGTAAAATTCAGTCAACATGGAAATAGTGACGATCTAAATGTTATATCTAATTCCTGAAGGTAACAAGTTTGCTAGCAAGCTAATAGCTGTTAAGGTTTTTATCTCGACACTATAAAAGCACAATAGCTTAGTTTCTCAAAAAACATAGCTTAGTTTTGCTAATATTACACTGTTATACAGTTAGCATCAATAATTAATAAAATGGTTAGAGAATTAAAATGCACAGTGTCAATAAATCCGACAAAGAAATATTGTGACATTTTCTTTGGATGTCTTAATAATATAAAAAAAAAACACTTTGTTTTGCCAATATATTGTAATGGAAGTTTGCATTGAATGCTATCCACAATGCCACTGTTGCGGGTTTTATCCAGACAATTTAAAGCCACAATGTTGCGCATGTTAAGATTTTCCTCAGTTAAGTTACTTACTTAGTTTTGATAATAGTACATTGTCATCGAAGTTAGACCGAATCTCAGTTCGGAATGTTAGCATTTTTCTTAGTTATTTCCTCAGAAAACAAATGATCTTGCTAATATTACACTAGTCAGTTAGCATCAATAGTTAATCAAACCACAAGCAATTTAAAGACACAGTGGCAATAAGAAACAAGACAGAAATTTCAGGAGCGTTAACATTTTCCTTAGATATGTTACGTAGTTCTTCAGAAAACACCTAGTTTTGCTAATCTTACATTATAAATACAGCTAGCATTAATGTCTAAGCACAGTAGCAATGTTGAGGACGTTGACATTTTCCTCAAATGTTTGAGTAAATTCTTCAGAAAACACTTTGTTTTGCTACTAGTATGTTGTGAATAAAGTTAGCATTGACTGCTAACCAAAACAATGTGGTTAATGCTTGTATGTGGACAATTTAAAGGAACATGGACAATAAAACCAAGACAGAAATGTCAGGAATGTTAGGGTTAGGGTCACTAGTGAGTCAGAAAACACTGAAACTGCAAGAGTGTGTTTAGCATGTCAGGCTAACATTTTGAACACGTTGACGTGTCTGATTAAATAATGCTGTATATACGTATGCGACACTGCAATTCGATAACCGTGTGTGTGTGTGTGTGTGTGTGTGTGTCTTGCAGCATGTGATGATGACTGCGCCGGGCTCCTTATCAGAGACATGGATCGGTTGCTAAGATTGATTGGCGGAGCAAATCTGACGCTGCCCCTCCCCCCACCGTATGGCGCTCTCTACCGCGTCGAGAACATGACCGACGAGCTCAAGGTACGTGTGTGTGCGTGTGTGTGTGTGTGTGTGAATAGATTGTGTTCTGAGTTCACCTTTAATTTTTTAGCGATGTAAAAGGGGTAGAGCTTAAGCTAAACTCAATCAACCAATCACAACCTGGATCAGGTGATGCTGGCGTACGTCCAGCTGAGAAAGTGAAAGTAAGGACAGTGATGTCAAATAAAGTTTCTGACTGGTTGTGCAAATATAGCTTAGGCTCAGCCCTTTTTATTGTTGTAATTACGAGACGGTGTGTGTGTGTGTGTGTGTGTGTGTGTGTGTGTTACTCTCCTAAAAATTTGAAACACTGTCTCTCTCTTTATGTGTTTGTCTCTCTCTGTCCTATTGTTTGTCCCCCCCTTTCTTCTGTCTGCCTGTCTGTCTCGCTCTTAATTTTTTATGTCTCTCTATCTGTCTCTCTGTAGCACATGCTGTCTCCTCATCGAGCTCCAGAGCGCCTCCTGCAGTTAGCGGACAGTAACCTGGGCAGCTTGGTCACCGAGATGGACGAGCTACTGAGCCGGGTTTGTCCCTTTTGTAGATAGAATTATTGGACAATGATGTCTCAGCACAGACGCTGTGTGTTCGGCTAGTTAAAATACATCTGGACGCTACGGCAAATATGAGCTAGGTCGCCACCTGCTGGCGCTTTTATTTCAGACGTTAAATATGTGATAAGCTGATGAACCTGACTGAAACGTTGATTAGCGTATATCGGTACGTTTTAATTTCTTAGCTGGTTGAATAAATATAGCTGCAGTAAATTAGCATGCTTAGCACTTAGCATAACTATTTCACAATCTGCAGGCCACAAAAGTATCAGCAGACGGAGACCAGACGGATTCCGATGCAGAGAGGAGTCGCAAACGAGCTGAAGATCTCGAGCTGTTCGTTAAGAATACACTCCTTGCTGCTGAAGGTACACACACACACACACACACACACACACACACGCACACACACACACACACACACACACACACACACACAGGGAACATTGTTAAAGAAAGTTAGTTCAGAGAACAGCTTTCATATTTTATACGTTTTTTACATGATGCTAAGCTTAATAGTGTTTGTTGTCTTGTAATATGTGTGTGTGTGTGTGTGTGTGTACGCGCATGTACTGGGCTTATTGAAGAGGCTGCTATGGCTAATGAAGGCTACACTGGTGTGTGTTATCGCTTAATTAAAAGCAACCAGGACCAGCGAAGGCGGAGTAATCAAACCAGGATCAAAATTCACGCTCTGAAATGTAATGTGTGTGTGTGTGTGTGTGTGTGTGTGTGTGAGACAGAAAGGGAGAGAGAGAGAGAGGAATAAATAAGCGTTTCTGTATGAAGACGTATGTGTGGGACAGATGGTGCTGCATTTATAGATTCACACACACACACACACACACACACACACACACACACACACACACACACACACACACACACATTTTTTAACTAGTCGCTCATTTTGGCAAAAACTCGTTGCAGGAGAACAACATTCACATATACACACACACACACACACAAATCATTCTTTAGGTCTGAATGAGTCTAAGGACGTTTATAGACGTTAAAGCGACAACATGTGACCTACATGTGACTGGTGTGGCCATGTTCTTCATTTCAGACCCCTGTCAATCAGACATAAGCCCCGCCCCCAGCCACAGCAGACCTGTCTCGCCCTACCCCTATTTTTATTTTAAAGATATGAACATAGAAATAAGCTTAAAGTAGCTTATAGTTTGTGAGACGAGATTGAGAAGCAGATACATTAGGTGACAGACTGAGAGACGGACTGGGAGACTGGGAGACGGACTGAGAGACTGAGAGACGGACTGGGAGACTGAGAGACGGACTGGGAGACTGGGAGACGGACTGAGAGACTGAGAGACGGACTGGGAGACTGAGAGACGGACTGGGAGACTGGGAGACAGACTGAGAGACGGACTGGGAGACTGAGAAACGGACTGGGAGACTGGGAGACGGACTGGGAGACTGAGAGAGATACTGGGAGACTGGGAGACGGACTGGGAGACTGAGAGAGAGCATGGGAGACTGGGAGACGGACTGAGAGACTGAGAGACGGACTGGGAGACTGGGAGACGGACTGAGAGACTGGGAGAGAGACTGGGAGACTGGGAGATGGACTGAGAGACTGGGAGAGAGACTGGGAGACGGACTGAGAGACTGAGAGACGGACTGGGAGACTGGGAGACGGACTGAGAGACTGGGAGAGAGACTGGGAGACTGGGAGACGGACTGAGAGACTGGGAGAAAGACTGGGAGACGGACTGAGAGACTGAGAGACGGACTGGGAGACTGAGAGAGAGACTGGGAGACGGACTGAGAGACTGAGAGAGAGACTGGGAGACTGGGAGACGGACTGAGAGACTGAGAGACGGACTGAGAGACTGGGAGAGAGACTGAGAGACTGGGAGACGGACTGAGAGACTGAGAGACGGACTGGGAAACGGACTGAGAGACTGCGAGAGAGACTGGGAGACTGGGAGACGGACTGAGAGACTGAGAGACGGACTGAGAGACTGGGAGACGGACTGAGAGACTGAGAGACAGACTGGGAGACGGACTGGGAGACTGGGAGACGGACTGGGAGACTGGGAGATGGACTGAGAGACTGAGAGACGGACTGGGAGACTGGGAGACAGACTGGGAGACTGGGAGATGGACTGAGAGACTGAGCGACGGACTGAGAGACTGGGAGACGGACTGAGAGACTGAGAGACGGACTGAGAGACTGAGAGACGGACTGGGAGACTGGGAGACGGACTGGGAGACGGACTGGGAGACTGGGAGATGGACTGGGAGACTGAGAGACGGACTGGGAGACGGACTGGGAGACTGGGAGACGGACTGGGAGACTGGGAGACTGAGTTTCTGAGAGACTGATGGACCGTGAGAATGAGAGACAGATTGGGAGACTAGGAGTCTGTGAGTTTGAGAGACTTGGAGACTGGAAAACTCTGAGACGGGAAAAAAGACTGATACAATGAGAAACTGAGAGACGTGATGAATATGATACTGAGAGACTGACAGACTGGAAGGAACCTGGACATAACAGTAGCTGATTTCTGCTGTTCTACTTCAGCAGGTGTTTATTTTTAGCTGCTTTACTTTAATGAGTTTATCGTTATTTCTCACTTTGAACTCATTTTGCATTTTTTTTTCCCTTTAGAACAGCAAAAATACCTCTAATTCATTTCCATTTCACTCTGATGCTTTCTATTCAAATTAAAAGCTCCTTTTATTCTTCTTCGTTTTAAATGCTTTGAACTGATTGGATTTTGATTTCAAAGACTTTGAATTAATTTCGTTTAATTAAAAAGCTGCCAAAACAAGATCTGGATTTTTCTTTTAAATCAACCTGAAAGAGGAAAACATATTAAAAACAAGTCTCATAGAAAAAGAAGGAATATTAAAGAAAAAATACTTCTTGTTAATTTGGCTACAGTTTATTTGTGGTGTGAGTTTTCATATATATGTGTGTGTGTGTGTGTGTGTGTGTGTGTGTGTGTAGCTCTGCGTGATAAGGCCCGGGAACTCAATGCCACTTTGGGTCGGAGGGACGACGGTAAGGAGAAGAGTGTGAACGAGATGCAGAACGAGATCAAGGCCATGATTGCCGAACTCCGTGCTCGCCAACTTACACACCCGCACACACACACCGTGCAGGAGGAACTCAGGTAACACACACACACACTTATGCACACACACTGCTGATATACAGTAATGTCCTTATTTTTATTTTCAACCTTTGAGCCCAGAAGTGTTTGTGTCATGTGATGGTGTGGAGGGAGTGGTAGTGTGTGTGTGTGTGTGTGTGTGTGTGTGCATGCTCATCATTGTGGTAATCGCTACGTTTCTCTTTTGTCTCTCTGTCGCATTTCGTGCTTCAGCGAGTCGCCACTGGGACGCAGCGAGCTTCTCGTTCTTATGTAAAAATCTTAATGAACTCATTAAACAGCGCCTGAGGGAGAGAGAGAGAGAGAGAGAGAGAGAGAGACTGACTCTTCTAATCATATCACAGTAGTAACGCGTGCACTTTATTAACGCCCCAGGTTACCAAGGCAACACAAACAGCGACACCTACTGGTGCAACCAAATCTCGTAAATGTGTAACGCATTGTCATCCCACTAACCAATAGATAATGTGTTAGTGAGTGCCAATACTTATGCACGATCATCCTAGTTCTACTGGTGTGTAGTAAATAACATGGATTCACTCTTCTTCTTCTTCCACTTATTATTATTATTATTATTATTATTATTCAAAAGCAAAAATATATAAAAATATTATTAATATTAATATAATAATAATAATAGTATTATATTATTTAAAATTACATATTTTTTCCTATTTAAAAATTCCTACGTTTGTTTTCTGGATGTCTGTTATTTTTTTCTATAATTTTAATTTAAAAATATTTTTCATATATCTTTGAACTTTTTTTTTTTATTTATTTTTTTGGTTTGTTTGTGTTTAGTACTTTTAATAGATTTAAAGAAATGAGGAAATATATACTATGATTCATTTTTGGACGTTCTATTCATTTATTTATTCATTTATTCATTTATTTATTATAATCTTTTTATGTATGTAAGAATTTATGTTGTTTATTTTCTCCATATATTTCATATCTATTTCTTATTTTAATATATTTCTTAATTTTTTTCGCCTCTTCTTAATTTGTCTTGGATACTGTTAATGTTTGAATTGCAAATTGTTTCTCAATTATTTTCATAGATATTTTTTATTATTTTTTTATTTGACCTTTTGTGGATATGGGTGATCTACACTATATTGCCAAATATATTCACTCCCCCATCCACATAATTGAATTTAGATGTTGCAATAACTTCCATTGTTTACAGGTGTATAAAATCAAGCAGGCGTGCAAATGCTTCCGCACACATTTGTGAAAAACGGATCGCTCTCAGGAGCTCGGTGAATTCCAGCGTGGTACCGTCACAGGACGCCGCCTGCTGTGAAATTCCCTCACTACTAAATATTCCACAGTTAACTGTTAGTGGAGGTGGAAGCGATTGCGAACGACAGAAACTCCACCACAAAATGTGAGGCCACGTAAAAACAGAGCGGGGTCAGTGGGTGCTGAGACTCAAAGTTCAAGAGTCAACAGCTACAGACCTTCATGTGGCCTTCAGATTAGCTCAGGAACAGCAGGTAGAGAGCTTCATGGAATGGGTTTTCATGGCCAAGCAGCAAAGCACCGGATTCAGTGGTGTAACAGACGTCACAGGACACAATTGCGGCGGAGACCTCTTCTCTGGAGTGATGTTTACCAGGAGGACGAGGAGAACGGTACTCGTCTGACTGCATTGTGTCAAGTGTAAAGTTTGGTGAAGGGGAGGGTATGATTTTTTATGTTTTTTTCAGGAGTTGGGGCTCAGCCCCTCAGTTCCAGTGAAAGGAACTCTTAATGCTTCAGCATCACAAGTCATTTTCATGCTGTCACTTTGTGTGAACATTTTGGGGACAGCCCCTTCCTGTTCCAACATGACTGCGCACCAGTGCACAAAGCGAGGTCCATAAAGAGCCAGGTGTAGCTCAGTGGTTAAGGCATTGGACTACGGTTCTGAAGATCCCAGGTTCAAACCCCACAACCACCAAGTTGCCACTGTTGGGTCCTTGAACAAGGCCCTTAACCCTCAACTGCTCAGATGTGTAATGAGATACAAATGTAAGTCGCTCTGGATAAGAGCTTCTGCCAAATGCCTAAATGTAAAGACATGGGTGAGCGAGTTCGATGGGGAAGAACTTGACTGTCCTGCACAGAGTCCTGACCTCAAGAGGGGACCCTAATGGGGTAAATTAGGGTGGAGAGGCGGAGACTGTGAGCCAGGTCTTCTCCTCCAACAGCACCGTCTGACCTCACAAATGCGATTCGGGAGGAATGGTCATAAATTCCCATAAACACACTCCTAAACCTTGGGGAAATCCTAATCAGAAGAGTTGAAGCTGTTATAGCTGCAACGTGGGCGTGGCCAACATCATATTAAACCCTATGGAGTAATTGGATGTTAATCAAGTTCATATTCAGGTGAAGGCTGGCGAGCCAATACTTTTGGCAATATAGTTTCTGTATTTATTT
The DNA here is from genome assembly GCA_030522415.1 of Channallabes apus. NCBI lineage: Eukaryota > Metazoa > Chordata > Actinopteri > Siluriformes > Clariidae > Channallabes > Channallabes apus. Next base: position 55,475,832 of record CM060107.1, on the reverse strand, counting down.
GATTTGTATACTTAAAAAAAAAAAAAAGAAGTGAACTTGTGAAGTGAAGTGTGTGTGTGAGAGTGTGTATATGTGGTACTGATGCTGAGTGACGGTTAACTGGGCATCTCACCACAGGGCTGCTCAGGATCTCCTGTTGAAGATTCAGCGCAACTTCGCGGCTCCTCACCGCGTATCCGAGGAGCTGCAGCAGGAAGTCGACGCCAAACTGCGACACCACGGCGACAAACTGCGCGGCGCTCAGGAGCTGCTGGACCAGGCTCAGGGCGAGACGGGTCGCGCTCGCACGCTGAACAGCGACAACCTGCGCAGACTGGAGGAGCTTAGGGTATACACACAACACACACACACACACACAACACACACACACAACACATTCACTCTGTTGCACTTGTGTTGTTGTTTGTAGTGGCCTAGCCAACCATACACTACTGTTTCACACCTGGTTTCCATGGTTACAGCCACGGATACACATTAAAGCAGCTATAATCACTCGTTCCTCACCGGATTAGATTAGAGAATCTACTGTAGGCACGTTCTGTTCGCATACACACAAATACACACTTTTGTGTAACAATTGTGGTTGTAACACACACACACACACACACACACTCTTGCCTTGACAGAGAAAAAGGAATGAGAATAATAGACAGAAGAAGGAGACAGAGGGAATCCTGGAGGATGGAGAGAAGATCCTGAACGATGCGAACGCTCTCTCAGACAACATCAACCGTGGCATAGAGGTCAACACACACGCACACACACACACACACACATAAACATTTTTATTAGCTAAGTTTGGATCGATCATTGCAAAGCATTAAAATGGTGTCAGATGTTCTGATCTGCATACTCTAACCTGATTGGCTCTGCTATTTGATGACATCATCATAACACGCTCCTGTTACATATTTAGTTTTGATTTCCTACAATGGTAGGTTTTATTCATTTCGATATTTCCTTGTGATATCCTGTGTTTAATGTGTGATGTCGTAGGAGCTGGAGGAGATGGACCGCGAGATCGGACCGCTGCAAGATCAGCTCGACTACAGAGTGTCCAAGTTGTCCCGCGTCGTGGAGGACGACACGCTGCCAGACCTGCTGCAGCGAGCCGAGAGCCATGCCGCACAGCTCAACGACTCCGCCGCCATACTGGACAGGTGACTGTGTGTGTGTGTGTGTGTGTGTGTGTGTGTGTGTGTGACATGTGAGAGAGAGAGAACTTCAAATCCAATACATGCTATACGTACACCATTGATACACCGTGTGGCATAAAGTGTGTAGTAATCTGTAATCTCTGTATGTGTGTGTGTGTGTGTGTGTGTGTGTGTGTGTGTAGCATCCTGGCCGAGGCTAAGAACCTCTCCTTCAATGCCACGGCCGCGTTCAACGCCTACAGCAACATCAAGAACTACATTGACGAGGCGGATAAAGTGGCCAAGCAGGCGAAAGCTACGGCTACAGAGGCCGTGCAGCTGGTACACACACACACACACACACACACACACACACACACACACACACACATGGACACTGATTTGTGATGTGTTTTTATTTCTTTGGTTAACATGAAACTGTTAAAAAGTTGGTTTGTTATTTTCAACCAATCAGAGAGCTGCGTAATAAGCTCCGCCCCCAATTGATTCCTGGTCCTCATGAAAAAATATCAAGAGGTATTGAGCTTCCTAAAAAAAAAAAAAACTGTTTAAATGGCTGGTTGGCTGGTTAGCGAAGTTTGTGTTCAACCAATCAGCATCCAGTTTTTCAAGCTCCGCCTCTACAAGTTCCGGCTTCATAGCAAAGTAGCAAAGGAACTGAAATCAGCTCTGGTTCCTCTGGTGGAACGTTCCTGGAAAGGTTCCTGTGGATGACATTTACTGACGAAAATGTATAACGTATACACACACACACACACACACACACTCTCTCACACACTCACACACACACACACACACACACACACACACACACACACACACACACACACACACACACACACCAAAAGAGCAAAAGCAAATGGAAAAGAAGGAGAAATGCTTCAGAAGGTAATCAAGCAGTAATACACACACTGAGGTGGAGAGAAAGATGAAATTTATTCTCTCTCCCCCTTCTCCATTCTGAGGCTCATAAAAATCTAAAAACCAAGCGACTCTCCAAACGCAATATACAAAAGGAGAAATGATTTTGTGTGTGTGTGTGTGTGTGTGTGTGTGTGTGTGTGTGGTGGAGGGAAATGAAACTGCAATTGCACCCAAACAAAATGAATATGCTAAACAAGCTGAATGTTAATGTGAAGCAGGAGAGCAGGTTTTTATTCACAGACCATCATTCTGTGTAAAAATTAAATTACCTCAGTCTATTTATGCAGCAGGTTTTTGTCAGCACGTGTGTGTGTGTGTGTGTATGTGTATGTGTGTGTGTGTACTGTATGTGAGTGTGTAAGACGATGCAATGAGCTCTGTTTTTCCCCCGTAAAGGCCACGGGACCGAAGGGCGCTCTGAAAGATGAGGCTAAGAGCTCGGCACAGAAAAGCCAGCATCTGTGGAACGAGGCCAAGAACCTCGAGAACGCAGTGAGAGGTACAAATATTATATAAAGGCATTCATAAAAGTTTAGAGATAAATGTTTATCTTAGTTTATGTTTAACTGGGTAAATTTTCATTAGGTTTTGAAATGGCTTGTGAAAAGCAGTTTTGTAGAACACCAGCAGATGGCAGCGTAGATGACAGTCACAGTGAGCACGATCTCATAAGTCAGTGTGCCAAAAATGTGAAAAAGAATTGTCCGTGTTACCTCTTGTTTGAACGACCGCTCAACAATTACCCAATCTATTTCTGAAATCACACCAGTAGCTCAAGTCTAGTTGGTTAATTTAGCCCTTAAAAAGTTGCAACAAGCTGTGTTAACTTAGACAAAGTAAATTACGCACACCCCACTTTGCAGTTACTTATTTGTAAAAAATGTTTGGAATCATGTATGATTTTCGTTCCACTTCTTGCGTGTACACCACTTTGTATTGGTCTTTCACCTGGAATTCCAGTAAAAGTGATTCATGTTTGTGGCTGTAATGTGACAACATGTGGAAAAGTTCAAGGGGGACGAATACTTTTGCAAGCCACTGTAAACAGCAAAAAGAACAATATTGTTTCACTTTTGCATGCATGCATAACAAATAACAAAAAATTACATCCCCGCTGGGGCCAAGCAGAGGAAGTCATTGATGAATTCTTCAGCATCAGATTCTGTCGGAGACTGAATGATTAGATTCCTCATAGCTGAAGCCGTAAGTTAAAAGAAACAATTACAATAATTTAATAAATATAAACCAGTCTTTTCCCAATTACACTTAATTAACATCAGATATTTTTTCTTCATGTAGTTCTTCTGAATAAACCTAAGGAAGCTCGTTTCCGCCACTAAAGTAAAAAAAAAAAAACTCACATATTTCCCCTTAAATCATTCAAGTCATAGCTGATGCTGCAGCTTCCCGTCCACATACAGTACCAGCAAATTTCGGATGATAAAGATGCGTCGTATAGACGTCGTATAGATGTAAAGACGATGTATTATTAACAGCTCGAACAGGCGATCTACATCCGATCAAAATACGACTATTAAAAAAATGAATGCGATGTTCACCAGATGATACGATCTTCAGCAGGCGTCTCCGCGACGTACCTGTGCTATCTGGGACACCTCACATAGTCAACTGGGCAAGCTAGGTCATTTAGTTTTGAGTTTGGCATTAGCTTGTGAGACAGGAATATTCACAGAAAGTATGTTTTTATGTTTCCTTTTTAACATAAAAATTGTTGTAAATGTGTTAATTATATTTGCTAATATTTGCTGCACCAATGTATTGCTAACTACATGAGCTAACTACACAGCTCATGTAGTCAACGTGTAATATCAGTTAACAATTAAGCAAGAAATTTGTAACATTCAAATAGTAGCTTAAGTCTAGCTGGATAATTTAGTTAAGAAAATAAAGAAAAAAAAGAAAATCTATGTTAGCTTAGAAAAAATAAGGAATTTTGTACAATTTTGACGGCTGTGAATTTCTCATTATAAATTGTCTCATTTACTGTTTGTTGGTTTCGCACAAATAACAGTTATGAAATTGAATGCTAACCTCTGGTACTATACTTCCTCCCCTAGACATCCCATAGGGTTTATTTGTTTTATTTGTTTTCACCCGGAACGTTAAAATAGTCCTTCCGTGCCCTCGCTAACAGTCGCTCCAGCTCCAGCTGTCTGGCTCAAGCAAAGAATCTGGCAGTTCACTTCTTATTTTCTTATGATTTTCTCCCTTTAGAGAACGGAGATAATTTGGGAGTTCTGCAGCTTCGGCTCAAAGGCGCCGATGCCAAGAACAAAGACCTGCTGAAGGGCCTGAAAGAAAACTTGGCAATGCTCCGAGCTATCCCTAACGGTTTGTGTGTGTGTGTGTGTGTGTGTGTGTGTGTGGACAAATATGTCTTGAAATTAAACACTGTTTACCCAATTCGCACCTAATTAAATACTGCTGTGTATGCACTCTACTCTTTAATGTTTGCCTCAGTAAAAAGTTTTACTACTTTTCAGAAATTTATAGCTACACATGCTCAAAAACATACTGTATATATAAATATATAATAAAATAAAAATCTGCTTGTGTACGAGCTCTCAGTTTCTATAATATAGATTATGCTACACTGTAGATTCCTCAGGGTCCTCCAGTTTCCTCCCACAGTCCAAAGACATGCAGATTAGGTTAAGTGGTGTTACCAAATTGCCAGTAGTGTGTTTGTATGTATATATGTATGTGTGTGTGTGTGTGTGTGTGTGTGTGTGCTTGAGTGATATGTGTGTGTGCCTTGCGATGGACTGGAACTCTGTCCAGGGTGCTGATTCATGCCGTAAGTCTCCTGGGATACAGTAGGCGGGAAGTATAAACTGTATCATGTAAATTATCAACTTAGATCTAAAGTGAAGAACAGTAGATTTGTAGATTAAGTTAGCAGTTTAGGGATTTTCATAAAGATTTTACTTAATTGAGTGGGTTTCCTCCGGGTACTCCGGTTTCCTCCCACAGTCCAAAGATATGCAGGTTAGGCTAATTGGCGTTCCTAAATTGCCCGTAGTGTGTGATTGGGTGTGTGAGTGTGTGTATGTGTGTGTGCCCTGCGATGGATTGGCACCCTGTCCAGGGTGTACCCCGCCTAGTGCCCGAAGTCTCCTGGGATAGGCTCCAGGTCCCCCGCGACCCTGAACACAGGATTAAGCCGTATAGAAGATGAATGAATTTTACTTAATTGTACATTGAAATAAGAATACTTTGACAAACTCTCTAGTAAACATATACAGTGTAAAAATCACCCAATATTGTTTTAAGACTTTAAAGACTTTTTATTATTTTTTTTCCCCAAGACTTTAATTTTAAGGATTTTGGTGTAAAGTTGATATTCTTAAGTTTTAAATTCTTCATGTTTTTGATTCACTGTAAGGTTTCTGTAAACTCTTTACTGAAGCAAACTTTGGTAATTTATTCATAATGCCCTAAATCTTATTAACCTTATTCAATTTTATATTTAACTGTAAAGTTTACTGTAAAGATGTTTAGAGGTTATTAAGCTCAAGACCTTTTTTTTAAATAATTTTCCCTATTAAGATTTTTTTTTTTAATTCTCTTTAGATTATTAAGCATTATTGTTGTCACAGTTTAAAAAAAACTCACTTTCTTCCTCTAATATTTTTTTTTCTACAATCCATTATAATGTAACATTTCACAAATTCTTATTTTGTTCAATCTCCAGTACTGTAAAGTTTGTGTAAAACCCATTTTTTTCTCACCTCAGATACGGCTGCTAAGCTCCAGGCCACAAAACAGAAAGCAGGCAAAGCTAACGACACGGCGCATGAGGTTCTGGCTCGGCTCAAAGACATGAACCAGAACTTGATGGGGCTGAATCGCAACTATAGCAAACTGAAGGATGACATCAAAAAAGCCAACAACCTCATCCAAGACCCTGAGAAAAATAGTATGTCCTCATTTTTAGCCATTATTGTAAGGTTAGCTAAAGTTCCAATACCTTGTAAATGTAAGTTTTTTTTAACAGATATTTTGTCCATCAGCATCTCATTTAAATCATTTCCAGGATTCATTATTTTCTATTAGACTATTAGTAATTATAGTGGACTGTTGTCAGGCGGCTGCTTCAGATTTCAGTTATAGAATAATTCCGGCATTTTAATGATGTACTGTAGAACTGTCCTTGATTGCTGTCCTGCTTTCTTTAAATCTTGTGTGATTACTAGTGTCTCGATGTGTCTCGATGTGTCTTACAATCACATGTTTATCCTTTTGTTTCTCCTCCCACATTTTACGTTACCAAACATCAACAGCGATAAGTACGTATTCCAGTTTCTCTTCACTTCTTCTATGGCTTCAGCATGCTTCAACCTCCACCGTCCACGCCGACGCATGCTCATTGCTTCAGTCGTCCTTCCCTTTCGTTATTTCTATTATTTATTTTTCAGCAGCAGTCATGAAACATGCTAGCCCAGTGTGCACTTTAGCTGAAATTATGCTAATCATTAGCACACACTTACGCTGCTTTTTAGTGCTTTTTAGTTTTTAACACGTCCTTGTCGACTCTCCAGCGTTAGGTCAAAGGCATCCAAACTTTCCCAGAAGGCATTGCAATGTGATGCCACTTTCACAGAATTGTCTTTAAATCAGCTTAAATTGTTAAATGTACCTGTTTTCACACTGCAGAAATGACTTGAATGTTGAAACTAAATATGGATGAATATACAGAACACACTGTAATTATTTCTTCTTTAAAGGACAAGAATTGTTTGTTTGTTTGCAAGTTAACTTTAGTTAATAACTTTTTAAAGTTGCAAAATATACAGTACCTAAAACAGTTGAAACAGTTGTATACAGGCGATCTGTAACCTTCCTACAAAATATTTTTACAAAATTCTATTATATATCCAAATATAAAAATTCACCAAAAACAAACAAAAAAATAATTTATTTTTGCATCCATAACTAATTTATAAGATATTTCTTAGAAATATTTTTTCACTGTATGTTTATAAAAATATATACTTTTTATGTAAATTTAAGTTTTGTTTTTCATTTTTATTCTTTATTTACTTTTTGCTGAAAATATCCAGAATTTTTATATATTTTTTTCAACAATAAAATGATTAAATTATACAGGGTGTAATAATAATAATAAAAATAATATAGGATTTGTTTAATAATAATTTATACAGGTATATTGACAATATTTTTCGCAGTGTTGAAATAAACAAATGAATAAATGTGATCTCTATTTTCACAATGTAAAAAATACAATTGTATCTGTATAGATGTTTTAAAATGGAATTTAAAACAGAGATTTATAAAAATATGAATAAAAAGTTCATGAACTTGAGAGTTTTGTGCAAGAGAACTTTTTTTTTAGAAATAACGAATGAATTTAAAATGCATTAATGTCTAAAGGTGTAAAGTTTAACATTCAGAGTGTAAAAAAACATTTCATTGGGTATGATGTAAGAAGTTGACAGGGACGTGGTAATTTCTGGGCATGGGGTCACTTGTACTTCTGTCATTTTCTCTGCCTTTGATTTCACTTAACAGCCTCAGCTGAGTACGCTTTTTAAAATGTAAAAACAGTATAATTTTCTTTTATTCCATCTATTCTCTTTTTATTCTGCTTTTTAAAAACTATATATATTCACACCTTGTTCCTTATATCTAGCTGCTCATGTACATTTACAACATGTGTGTGTGTGTGTGTGTGTGTGTGAAGTCCATGCAGCCGGTGCTAAAGTGAAGGACCTGGAAGATGAGGCTGAGCGCCTGTTGGAGAAGCTGAAGCCGATTCGCGAGCTGCAGGACAACCTACGGAAAAACATCTCGCAGATCAAAGAGCTCATTAACCAGGCTCGCAAACAGGCCAACTCTGTGAGTCTTCATAAGAAATTCTGATCTATCTCTTGTGGTATTACATGATTATAAATCTGGTCTATAAAACTGAATTTATAGTACAGTAAAAGAAAGTGCTCTTGTCACTGTATTACCAGCACAGGCCACCAGGGGGAGAAGCACATATTGTCCAGCTAGCTAACCTAAAGTACGTGTGTGTGATGTAGCAAGCCGGTGGTAGTAAAAGGAATTAAAGGAAAGTTGCAAGAAATCATTTTATTGTGAATCAATATGAAAATTGATACGGATATCATTTTCGCACGTATATGTTTATGATCTACTCTTCAAAAATCCGTTACAGTGTTTAGACTCACAGTGAGCTAGAAGTTAGAATAAAAAAAAAAAAAAGAAAGAATTATTTAAAAAAACTAGCTGCAGTTTGTGCAAACGGATTTTAATTCAGGGACAATTTGCCCCAGTATGTATTAATTACTTGGTTATTTGTTTTCCCTTTCATTTTAATTAAATTAAACTTAATTAAAACTTTAATCCCATGCCACATTTACTGTATGTTCTGTGCTGTGGAAAGGTATTTGTCACAAAATAAGGGGATTAATATTTCACAAAAGGACAGGCAGGTTTGCACAGTTATATTTTTTTATCATTTACCATTTAAAAATACCTACCTGGGGTATCTTTTTGTAATTCTAAACTTAGTTTGATGATCTGAATCATTTAGTGTAGCACATATGCAAAAACAGCAGTGTACATATTTGTGCCCCCCCTAGACCTTACTCAAGTGTCCATCAGTGGCAACCTTAACCACCGAGCTACCAGAGTTACGATGGTCGTGTATCCATTAAAATATAGCTAATGTTTATTATTGGTCCTGAACAAAATGCAAAACTTTAAGATAAATAGCTAGACATTATTGTTTTGTCTCGCTCTACTGAGTTTATACTGAGCAAAAGGTTTACTATAGCTGATATACAGTAGATAAGCCAATACAATCAACTACATCTAAACTACACCCAAACTACATCTAAACTACATCTAAACTACATGTAAACTACATCTAAACTACATCTAAACTACACATAAACTACATCTAAACTACATCTAAACTACACCTAAACTACACGTAAACTACATCTAAACTACATCTAAACTACACCTAAACTACACGTAAACTACATCTAAACTACATCTAAACTACATCTAAACTACACGTAAACTACACGTAAACTACATCTAAACTACATCTAAACTACACGTAAACTACATCTAAACTACATCTAAACTACATCTAAACTACATGTAAACTACATCTAAACTACATCTAAACTACACATAAACTACATCTAAACTACATCTAAACTACACCTAAACTACACGTAAACTACATCTAAACTACATCTAAACTACACCTAAACTACACGTAAACTACATCTAAACTACATCTAAACTACATCTAAAATACACGTAAACTACATCTAAACTACACCTAAACTACACGTAAACTACATCTAAACTACATCTAAACTACATCTAAACTACATCTAAACTACACGTAAACTACATCTAAACTACATCTAAACTATACGTAAACTACATCTAAACTACAAGCCTTAAAATGTCATTTAAGAAATGAATAAGATGTTGCTCCGTTTATTATATGGGTATATACTGTAGATTAACATTATTCTTCCTGACATTTGACCCCCAGATCAAAGTGTCCGTGTCCTCTGGGGGAGACTGTATCCGCACCTACAGGCCGGACATTAAGAAAGGCGGCTACAACACCATCATCCTCAACGTCAAGACGCTCGCCGCAGATAACCTGCTCTTCTACCTCGGCTCAGCCAAATTTGTAAGTAACACAAACACACACACACACACACACACACACACACACACACACACACACACACACATGGTGGTTTATTTCCTCTTTGATGTCTACTCTGTTCCTGTACATTCAGCTGTTTGGGTCACACTTGTCGGCAAAAATCCGATAAAAGTCATATTTTTATATTTAAACCGTTTTTTTCAGGGGCGGGGCCATGCACCAGCTGTGTGGTGATGTCATAACAAACCTCTGGAGCTTTAAACCAGTGGCAGCCGATAAGCAAATGACTCCCGGGTGACTAGTAGTGGTCATCTTTTATTCTAAAGAGAGATATAAGGTGCCAAGCGCAACTGGTTTAAAACAACATGTTTATGATTACAGCAACACAGGCTGTGATCTCACACTGTTTACACCACTACAGTAAATAAATAAAGGAAGGAAGAAAGAACGAAAGATAGGAAGGAAAGAAGGAAGGAAGAACACAGTGTTGTAGATTTTGTACGAACCAGACAGCAGCGTAGTAACAGTTCATGTTCAGTAATAAATACTAACAATGAAACATATTTATTTCTACACTCGTCTCTCCCGCTTTCCCTCTCTCCCTCTCTCTCCCTCTTAAGTGGAACCGGAGAAAGCTTATTATCACTTAGGCCGTGTGCAGGAGGAGTGTGTGTTTCCTCACCGCCGCTTTAATGAGGAAACATTAAAATGCACATCGTGTTTATTACTTCAAACCCAGAGATAAGCAGCCATTACCTGCGGCTAAGAGGGAAACAATAAAAGCTTATTACTACTTCTGTGGACCTAATACAATCCACACACACGCACACACACACGCGCACACACACGTCCCGCGAGAAGGTGTGTGATCAGGGCAGTGAGGCAGCAGCAGCAATTAGCCGGGAGTTTAAACTGAGGCTGTTTCACGCTGATTTCCCCTGAGACGTCTCAAACACACACACACACACACACACACACACACATTGGGCAATGCCTCAGAGTTTACTTGTGTGTGTGTGTGTGTGTGTGTGTGTGTGTAGGTGGATTTCCTGGCGATCGAGATGAGGAAGGGCAAGGTGAACTTCCTGTGGGACGTGGGGTCAGGGGTCGGCCGAGTGGAGTATCCCGGCCTCGCCATTAACGATGGAAACTGGCACCGGATCGAAGCCTCGCGGTACACACACACACACACACACACACACACACACACACACACACACACACACACACACAATTATCTAATATATGTGTATGTACAGCAAAAATAGATGTTCTGTACTAAGAAATAAAGAAATGAAAGAAAGAAAGATCATCACAGGTGTGTTTCTGTTTCAGTGCGGGTCTGAACGGTAGTATTTCCGTTTGGCCCCTGGAGGGCCCCAAAGCGAGCATCGTCCCAACCTGGCAGAGTGCTAAGTCCCCTGAGAGCTACACACTGCTGGATGTGGATCAAAACGCTTACCTGTTCGTAGGAGGAATGCTGGGCCGTGTAAAGGTACACTCAGCAGCACTGCACGCTTGATACACACTTCAGGTGAAAGACAAGAAAAAACGGGAAAAAGTGAGTGAGGAAAAAAGTAGAGGGTGTGTAGAGACCAGGCAAGACGAGGCTGGACCAGAATGAAAATACAATATGACAGTACAGTAAGTGAAGGAAGATGGGGAGATGGAAATAGAGGAAAGAAAGAGAAAAAAAAAAGAGACTGGGGAAATTAAGACCGGAAAGGACGAATGGAAAAAATGCAAGTGAAGGGGCAGAGGTAAGAGGTGGAAAATGGGCAAACTGTGTAGAAAGGGATCTGAGGGAGGAACTGGAAAAAGAGGTTGAAGGGATAGAAAGGCAAAAGGTGGAAGGAAGAGATAAAAGTAAAGAAGGAATCGTACATGGAGAGGGGGATTTGTGGAGTCAGGAGGGCAAATGAGGGAAGTGGATCAAATAATTTGAGGGGAACAGGATGTGAAGGAATGAAAGAGAAGAAGACGGGAAGTGTTGAAAGAAAAGTCTTTTTTACAAATGGGAAGGATAGTATGGAATGACAGAAGGAATAAAGAAAGGAAAAGAAAGAGAAGTGAATGGAAACTCATCGTGTGTTTGTGTTTATGTATAATGGAAGAAAGCTGATGCGGTGAAGACGATCACCTTCTCCGGCTGTATGGGAGAGACGTACTTGGACAGTAAACCAATTGGACTGTGGAACTACAGACAGAGAGACGGAGACTGTAAAGGATGTGTGGTCAGGTACGTGCGTTTACACACTCCTGGCTGTAGTTTCACACACTGTTGAGTCTATCAAAGCTGATGTGTTTGTGTGTGTGTGTGTGTGTGTGTGTGTGTGTGTGTGTGTGTGTCTGTGTATAGTCCCCAACCTGCTGACTCTGAAGCCGTGGTTCAGTTCGATGGTGAGGGTTATGCTGCTGTCAGTCGTCCCATCAGGTGGAACCCCAACAGCTCCACGGTGACGTTCAAGTTCCGCACTTTCTCCACCAGCGCCATGATGATGTACCTGGCTACCAAGGACATGGTAACATGCACACGCTCACACACAAACACACACAGTGCTTACTGTACATAGCCATCCCAAAATGTACCAAACAAGTCTTTTTGTCTTGGTCGCCATGAGCAGAAGGACTTCATGAGTATCGAGCTGAGTGAAGGTCGCGTGAAGGTCAGCTATGATCTTGGTTCTGGTACCGGCTCAGCGCTCAGCCAGAAACGACACAACGATGGACGATGGAAATCGCTCACCATGATTCGCTCCAAAAAACAAGGTAAGCAAATTGTTCCTGTTAGGGTTGGTGGTAAGTGTTGGACCAGTTGTTGTGGCGCTTAAGGTCTTCGATCTAGGCTTAGGCTTAGGTCACCAAAAAGCAAGTCTCATAGAATTTCCCCATCTAATCCTGATCTCCCAGGCACCGTGATCATCCTTGACATGGACAGCAATGAGGAGGAGAAAATTCTTGTAGATTCTCAGGGAGGAGCAACAGGCCTCAACTTGAAGGAGGGCGAGAGAATCTACTTTGGAGGTTTACCCACCATCGGAAACTACAGGTAAACACCTTTAACTAACAGGTCATGCGGAGCTCAGTGGTATCACAAGGTCAGAATTTCAAATCCCGGCACTATTATGTCTCAGGAAGCAGGTTCTTAACTCAGCACTTCAGCTGTATTCTGTCTCAGGCAAATGATGTAAGGCATTGGGACCAGTGAAGGCTCGAGGCAGCTGGACGATAGATTAATAGCTGACAGCAGGGTAACTCCTTAATTAAGATCACTTGAAGCTTCATGACAAGAAAACCCTTCGAGTATTTCACTGAGGTAGTTTTAACTGTTAAATTAGGGATGCAAGATAAGTTCTGCTTGCTAAGAACATCAGTGTAAGTAGGCCAGTACAATCAAACCCAGGCATGAACACACTTTAAGCAATAAAGCCTACCTGATACCGTTATGTCATCTTAAACATCACAAAGTCTCCTTAGCAATCGCTTTTACGTTGTTCTGAATCACCTACAAACAAAGATCCGTGTTATGTTCACGGCTAACTTCATCTACAAGTCTACCTAGCTTCTAACACAAGGCTGAATCCCAAATCCCTCTCAAACCCCTCATCAAGGACAATATTTGGTATGTGGAACAAGGGATTGTACACTCCACATCTCTGTTTGCTGTTCAACAAGGGAACAATTAGTAAACTGAGGCTACTCTCAAGTATAATAAATGCAGACAGAAAGAGAAGCTTGTTAAATTTACAGGACTGTCTGCCACCTCCTGGGTTTATTTTCCTCACCTTTTGGGTACTGAAAAGAATTTAAAATTGCTTTCATTTTCACTTAGCCAGGGAGGGATCTTCTTTCCTCCCTGGCTGACATCAACCAAGTGACATCTAGGTGTGTTTTTTTGTTTTTTACAGCCATAATTCTTTTCTCTTTTTTATTTACTTCATACAGCTTTGTTGTTTTACTAAGAATTTGGAAACTAGGAAATATCTGTCTATTAAGTTTAACATGTTAATAAATGGCTGATTGAATTACAGCACTCTCTACTGATGGATCATGTTTGAGAAAAAGAAATAATAAAGTGTTAAATACAGTATTCTAACATTAACTTAATGTTAAAACAACAAGGTAAATCTCTCCCATGTTTAAAATTCACATCAATACATATGTTAGACTCCGTGCCATAACAAACACAATGACTTGCAATGACCTGACCTCACATCTACTGTATAACACACTCTTGCATTTCACTTAAATGTCTTCTGTAGCATATTGAGTCTGGTGCTGAGTCACGCTTTTCAGTCTATGATATTCCCACGCTATTAACTTTCTCCGCTTCGTGTTAATATCCATTGTGTAAATAAATCTGTATAATGTAATGTGGATGAAGGTTTAAAGAGACCATCTGTTATTATGTTACGAGGTGTAAATGTAAGAATCTGCAAAACTGTACATGGTTGATTAGGAGGCATGGGCATAATGGGGCTGGATTAAAATAAAATAAAAAAAAAAAGACAACAGGAAGTAATAAAGACGGATAGGAAAATAAAAAGGAAGAAACCTGGAAAGAACTGGATCTGGAATACTCTGAGAGCTGTGTGTGTGTTGCGTCAGGTCTGAGGTGACCCTGAGGAGATACGCTGGGTGTATGAAGGACATCGAAGTTTCCCGAACACCTTACAACCTCCTGAGCAGCTCAGACTACACTGGTCTCACCAAAGGCTGCAACATAGAGGTTTCCTTCATCTTATTCTCTTTCTCCTACACAGCCTATCTATGGTTCTTTTTTCCTGTCTCTCTAACACATAGCACTGTCTCTCCCATTCTGCAGAATGTCCACACAGTCAGTTTCTCCAAACCCGGGTTCATGGAGCTAAGCCCGATGGTGTTTGATGTCAGCTCGGAGATTACGCTGTCCTTCAGCACCAAGAACGAAAATGGGGTTATCCTATATGGTCGAGGCGGAGTGACCAGTCTGACCCGCGTCCAGAGCCCAGGACGCAAACGCAGGCAGACCGGAGAGGTGAGGGAGTCCCTGATTTCTGAAGCACTATAAACCGGTTGGGGGAAAAATCTAAGAAACCTGGAAAGATGGAACGAAAATCGAACAAACCTGGAAAGATAGAAAAGGAGAGTTAGAGAGATGGGGGAAGATTGGAAGAGCGATTGAGAGGAGCAGCGAAAAATCTACTTAGAAAGATGGAAAGAAAAAGAGAGACAGGTAGACAGACAGGAATACATGGTCAGACAAGTATTGAGAAATATTGATAAGAAGATTGATGGAAAGAAAGAGAAGAAGAGCGATGGAAGGAGGGAGAGGGAGATGATGAGTGTCTGCGGTCCTCAGTTCACCATAACAGTGATGAAGCCGGAGGGTTAGCGGTGTGTCTCACACGCCATAAAGGAGATTGATGACTCACCTGTGTATGTGTGTGTGTGTGTGTGTGTGTGCGTGTATGTGTAATTGCTTCTGGCTGATATAAAACAAAACACACTCTCTCTCTCAAGACCAGCGGCGCAAGGATCGGTTTAATTAAAATATGACATCCTACGTCTCTTTCTCTAATGCCTCTCTCGCTCCCTCGCTCTCTCTCTCTCTGTTTCTCTCGCTCTATCTCGAGGGCATCACATCAATTACCTGGTGCAGGTCGTAGCTTTAACCTGCTTTTCTTCCCTCCCATCCCCCCCCTCCCCCTCCCAAACACCCTGCTCCGCTGCCTGCATGCGTCCCTCGCTCGTAAAAATAGATTTATTCTCCACCACATTGATGGATGGGGTCCAATTTGCAGCGGCTCCTCGCGGGACAGTGTCCAAGAGCGTCCCCTTTTCAAAAATCATTATGGGCCCTAAATGAAGTGGACGTGGCCAGGGGTTGTATCCTGCTTCCCGATTTTTTACTTTCTCCCCCTTTTTTTCTTCCACGCTTGTTATTACCACAAGGGCTTTCGAGAGTGAAACCATGCTCGTGCATACGCTACAGTAATTCGATATCTATTTAAGAATAATATGTGTGTGTGTGTGTGTGTGTGCGTGTACGCGTGTATGTGAACTCAATCCTGTCAGAAGACACATTCTCTACTTTTAGAAGTGCTCTTATGGTCAGCCGGGTCAGCGCACCATAAATTGATTGTTCCTATTTAAGGTTCCAGAAAGTCATAAAAAGCACAATAGTTACACAATGTGATGCTGAGACACGCAGGACATGAGCATGAGACAAACATCAAAGTTAAACCATAAACTAGTACTTTATTCACTTGTTTCAGGACTTGCATTTGTTGTCTTTCCTCTACTGTATCTCCAGCATCATGAAGGGGCAGCACCACCAGCCCCCATTTAGCTCCCAGAACTTTAGGATGTCCTTTACATTCTAGAATCATACAGAGCAGTTCTCAATCCCTAAAGACAAAACTCATGACTTCTAGCACCTGCTGTACTCTAGCAAGTTGGGATTAGTGGGATTAGTAGCATCTGGGAAATGGGGTAGGTGTCAAGGTCTGACTACTCAAGCCTCTGGAGACACGAAATGGTGTATTCTGTACCTTTTGGATTTAGGGTCAGACTTCTCCCGCTGGTGTACAAATGTGATGTTTGATCCTATTTCGATAGAGACAAGGATGAACACTTTCTCAAAGTGTAATAAAGACTGATGAATGACCTGTAGGTGAACTTGTCATAGTCTGGTTGGCTTCCTGGTTAACAGCTCTCTCTATCCGGGTTTATCCCCTCTGAGCCCTTGCTGCTTGTATCTCTGAATCTTTCTGTCTGACTGGCTGCTTCTTCTGTCTGTCAGGGAGTTTATCTGATTTAGGTTGACCCTCTGTCTGAATGTCTTCCAGTCCGGCAGGTTGTCTGTCTGTCTGCCTGACTATCTGTCTGTCTGATTGATTGCATATGTGTGTGTGTGTGGCTGCATGTCTGGCTGGGTGTACTGTATGGCTAACTGGTTGTGTCTGTCTGTCTGTCTCTGGGTTTGTTTTCTCTGTCTTGTTGTGTGTCTGTCTGTTTCTCTCTAGGTCTTTCAGTCTGTCTGGCTGTTAGGCTGTTGCTCTGTGTCTGTTAGTCAGACTGTCTTTCTGAATGTTAAGTTAAAGTAAAAAAAAGTTAAGCCTTTATTTGTCACATATACATTACAGCGCAGTGAAATTCCTTCTTCGCATATCCCAGCGTAACTGGGGTCAGAGCGCAGGGTCAGCTACGATACAGCGCCCCTGGAGCAGTTAGGGTTAAGGGCCTCGCTCAAGGGCCCAACCGTGGCAACCTGGTGGAGCTGGGCATCAAACCGCCGATCTTCCGATCAGTAACTCAGTGCCTTAACCCTCTGAGCCGCCACTGCCCCGATGAATGTCTTGTTGTCTTGCTGAATTTTTGGTTTTACTCTCTGCCTGGCTGTCATTCTGTCTGACTGTCTGTCTATATGACTATTTGAATGGTTATGAATTTTTCTGACTGTGTGATTATTTACATAGACTGTTTAAGTAGAAAGTCTGCTTTACCCTGTCTGTCTGTTTGTAGCCCTATGTGTCAGTGCAGTTGAATAAGGGTGCTCTAGAGGTGCTGGTGTTCAGTGGCAGCAGGAACCCTCGCCGCATCATCAGAAAACCTGATGGAGGGATTTTACATGATGGACTCGAGCACTCGCTGCGCATCCGCCGGCACCCAGGAGGGTGAGAGAGTCTTTTCTTCACCTTGGAGTCATCATGCTTCTCTCCTTCTATCTCAATCATCCACTTGTTACTATCACTTTTTCACCTTGTTTCTTTTTACACCTGCTTTCTGACAACTTGTTGCTTTTTCTCTTTATCTCACTTTATGTTTCAATCCTTATTTTCTTTCTTTCTTTTTATTTATTTACTGTTATTTATTGTATTTTTTTTGTTGTTTTACATGTGTGTGTGTGCGCATTAGCTTATTCTCAGTGCAGTTGGATGAAGAGGCGCGACTAGAGCAGGCATTACCCAATGATCAGCCAATTGCTATACAGAGACTGTTTGTGGGTGGAGTCCCGGCTGACGTGGCGGGTGGCCTGCAGAGACCTGGCCTGCCTTTCGAGGGCTGCATCTGGAACCTTTTGATCAACACGATGTATGTTTCTCTCTCTCTCACATACACACACACACATTCACACACACACACACTCCATAAAGCTACACTTTCATTACTTAGCTATAGATTAGTTGTAAGCCTCCAGTCGAAAGAAAACAAATGTCAAGAAACTCACTTCTGGTAGGATATTTTTTGTTAATCAGACCTTGTGCTCCCCCTACTGGACAGCGTTTAATCAGCGGACAGATAAAAAGCCCTGAAAACATTTTTACTGCTGTAATAAACTAATCGAGCTGTGTATCAGGGTCGATAATAACATGCTGTAAATCCGACGAGCTGTGTTAGCTATTACTACACACACACACAAAAGTGTGTGTGTGTGTGTGTGTGTGTGTGTGGCACTTTAAAATGAAACTCTGGTTCTGCCCGTGGCGCTGTTTTGAGGTGCAGTCATATAAATGAATCACCGGGTTTTTCTTTCGCTAATGACGAGTATGAATCTCTGTCAGAAAGCCCTTGACCTCAGTGGCAGAGCGTTAAACGAGTGTGTCCTTGCTCATAACCGTGGCCATTATTCACTACTAGCTCTGGCGTGTGTGTGTGTGTGTGTGTGTTTGTATGCGTATGTGCGTGCATGTGTGTGCGCGGTGTAGCAAAATTCAACCGTAAATCCAGCGTTTTTTTTTTTTCTTCATACAAGTTAACAACAAAAACAAAGAGCCGGCACATTTCAATGATCTGCTAATTATTTGCTAGTTCTCGTTAACAGGTTTATGCTAAGATGTGACAATCTGTCGTCACCAATTCTGTAGCTATAATCATCTGATTAATTTTAATTATTAGACATGGACAGCGTGATACACTGAAACTATTAACTAAACCTGCTAGCTAATTCATATAGTGAGCTAGCTGTATCGCTATGGTGAACAATTAGCAGATCGCGGGTGCCACCCCTCGTGTCGGTACTGCGTATGCTAAGTAATAGCTACATAGCATCCTAGCCATTTGAGATAACAGGAGGAAAATGAGTGTTTCCTATTTGCATTCTCACATATTTAGATCTCGTTGCATTGTTTTTAATTGGAAGACGTAATAAAAATTCTTATTTTGCATCTAATTCTACTAATTTGTCACTCAAACGCAGCCCCATGGACTTCTCCCAACCGGTGGCCTTCGAAAACGCTGAAATTGGCCGGTGTCCGGATATAGCCCCACCCCTTCCTCCTCCAGTTCCTGAAGAAGAGGAGGAAGAAGAGGAAGAAGACGTGACTCCACCCAAATTACCCACTGATACCATGAAACCACCACCGTCCACAGTACGTCCTGTCGAAATGATTGTGGGTAAAAAAAAAAAGTAGTGGCCGGTGGGTTGGTGAGCAGCTGCTGAGAGTAGAACGGTGTGTGTGTGTGTGTGTGTGTGTGTGTGTGAGTGAGTGGACGGCTATAAAACTGGAGCACTTTTCCAGGCCATTAGCCTCAAAGATAGGGTGAGGACAGGAGTTATATATCGAGACGAAAAGCGAGACAGAAGTGGAGTGAGATGGATGGAGAGAGAAAGAGTTAAAGCTAAGCTACCTCTTCACCTTTTTCCTCCTCTTGACCTGACGCTAACAGCACTAAAGCTAATGCTGACCGTGCTCCTCTTGCTGCTTCATTTAGCAGGTCGATCACCATAAAGCGCACTTCCCCCAATCAACTCCCCATTCAGGACAGCCACACCCACACCCACTCTCATTATATTATTCAAGCAGGATTCTTTAGCTTGGCAGAGGTCAGATATTATTAAGTGTCAATTAAGGAATTATTAAGTAGGAAAGTTTGCTAGCAAAATTTTTTATTTAGTATATTGTATATCTAGCATAAAAATTATTATAATTTATTCATTCATTCATTCATCCTCTATACCGCCTATCCCAGGAGACTCGGGGCACGAGGCGGGGTACACCCTGGACAGCGTGCCAATCCATCGCAGAGCACACACACATTCACAAACTATGGTCAATTTAGGAACGCCAATTAGCCTAACCTGCATATCTTTGGACTGTGGGAGGAAACCGGAGTACCCGGAGGAAACCCACTAAGCACGGGGAGAACATGCAAACTCCATGCACACAGAGACGGGAATCGAGCCTGGCCGGGGAATCGAACCCAGACCCTGGAGGTGCAAGGCGACAGTGCTAACCACTACACCACCGTGCTGCCTATAATAATTTATTTCATAGCAAAGTTTTTGCTTCAAGTGTTATTTGGGTGAAAAAAAAATTAACTAGCAAACTGATTTTAGCTTTATTATCTAGCAGTAATTAGAAAAAAACATTAGCTAACTTATTTTCTTGTTAGCTACCCAGATTTGCCTACTATGCATTGGCACTTGGTGAATCATTGCCTAGTGATGTTAGCTAGCAAAGTTTTCTTAGCCTACTTGATACCTCTTGTCTAGTGATAATTAAAATAATAATTTGCTAAATGTTTTTTTTTTTTTTTGCAGTAATCTTTCGCTATAGTAGCTTCTGAGCATCTCTTTTTAATTTTTTGCTATACAGTCTTGCCTAAAAAGTTTGAGTGCCAAAGGCATCTTTTGTATGTTATCCATTATTTAAGGACAGATTATTCAGGTAATATTTATTACTAAACAAATGTATAAATAATATCTAACAATTTTAGGATGTCTTTAGAGCTCGGGATAGTTGATTGGGGTTATGGTTAGGGGTTAAGGCTTGGGGTTACGGGCTGGGATTTCGGGTTAGTGGTTAGTGTTAGTGATTTAGATTAGGAGTTATGGTTATATTAGGTTTAAGTGGTTAGGATTTGAAGTTAGAGTTGGTGGTACTGGTTTGGGGCTACAGCTAGTGGTTAGGGGCTAGCATTAGTGTTAAGGGTTAGGGATAGTAGATGTTATTGGGTTAGTTGTTGGGGTTAAGGGGTACAGTTAGGATTATTGGTTAGGGTCTTGGTTTAGGTTTAGATATTAGGATAACGGGTTAGAGTTAGTTATAGCATTAATGTTAGAGGTTATTGGAGCTTCTTACCAAACACAGCGCAACAATGTTTGATAGCTGTATATGTGTTCAGATTAATATGAGATATCTCGCTGTAAGTGAGGTAACACTAGATAATGAGTTAACGGACTAACATGCTAATTGCTGCAGTGCGGTTTTACATATTTAGCTAGCGTACCTAATATTGATATATTGTGTAATATACTGTATAATTTAGAAGTGAAAAAAAAAATGCTAACCAAGATATATAAAGTAAAAGTCACTTAAGTGATTGTCACAGAGTTCATTTCAGGTCACCTACTCAGGACAGTCCTGTATAGGATCAACTCATACTTTTGAATCTGACTGTATAGCAAACTAGTGCACTACCCTTTCACGCTTTCCCCCTACTGCTCCTAGGCCACGCCTCCTGCTGATGTCATCACCGTTCCTGCTGTGCTGCCTGTAGATGTGCCTCACACTGTGGTACTGCTACGCTAATACACACATCTGCTTATTTACATGCACAACACAAGGAAAAGCAAATGATTACATCAGAACTATTTATCCCCTTGACACCCGAATGTCCTCATATGAAGACAGGACATTTTCCCCCAACTTGTATATGTATTTCATTTTGTATATGTATATATTCTTGTACCATCCTCATATGAGAAGTGCTAGGTATAATGATTTTGTTTTGAATGAACGTCTTTTTGGTTGAAGAAATTGATTAAAGTTATAGTTATCAGCTATGAAAAGAAAAAAAAAAACAGTTAGCAGAAATCGCAATGTACCAACAGTAGACTCGGACTCTCAGGAGGTTAAAGGAGGTAAAAAAAATTACACTCAGGAGTAAACCTCCTTCAGCAACTCAGCTTTCGTGTTAAACAGACTGAGATCAGTTGTACCCTTCCGCCATCTAGTGGCAAAATGCAGCACAGCACCAACTGCATGAAGCAGTTACAGATACACATCAGCTTTAATCACACTGACGCGCAGTTCATCATCTGAATGATGTTCTGTTTGTCCAATCATGTAAGGTGTCCTGTGCAGTGGAGGCGGAGCCTGAAGTGCTGGAATTATCTAAGCAGTTTGGTCTCTCGAGGAACAGCCACATGGTGTTCGAGTTTGATGACAGGAAGGTGAAGAACAGGTAAACACTCATCATCATCATCATGAACGTTCAGGCTGGCTTGTCCATTAAGCAGAACCGTACGTGTTTTCCAGAACACATATGACTTGTAATCCCCTGCATGTGGATTAAAGATGTAGTTCCTGTTTTAACGATCTTAACCGCATGCCTTATCGCCATGGCAATATGATCATATAATTAGTAAATTTGTTTGTGTGTGTGTGTGTGTGTGTTTAAGCCTGATCATTGAGTTCGAGCTGAGGACGGAGGCAGATTCCGGGTTGGTGTTTTACATGGCCAGAATAAACCATGCCGACTTCGCAACAGTTCAAGTGAAGGAGGGAATGGCTCACCTGAGCTACGACCTCGGCAGCGGGAACACGTCTGTCAGCGTCCCACGCATCATCAATGACGGACACTGGCACAAGGTTCAGACTATTCTTGGGCTTAATTTTGCAGGTTTTAAGACTTACAGAATTAGTAATAGCTGATTAATGAGATATGGATGTTTAATGTGTGTGTTTAGATTAAAGTGCGTAGGGATAAACAGAGAGGCATCCTGACAGTAGACGGCCGGTACATCAAACACACCGTGAGCCCGAAGAAAGCCGACATCCTGGATGTTGTGGGGAATCTGTATGTGGGAGGACTTCCTCTAAACTACACCACCAAGCGCATAGGACCGGTACCACACACACACACACACACACACACACACATGCAAACAACAGTTGAAAATTGTGATAACTTGCCGTGTGTGTAGGTGGTGTACAGCATTAATGGCTGCATCAGGAACTTCCGGATGACGAACGGACCACAGGATCTGGAAAATCCCAACTCCAGCTACCGCGTGGGCACATGTTTCACCAAAACACAGAGCGGCTCATACTTCAGCGGCACGGGATACGCTAAAGCAGGTGAGCTCGGGCTGTGTCCCAAATCACACACTGCACTAATCAAGAATTGCACCTGACATCGTGAAGACAAGACTCGGTCTCAAACCAGAGTTTTATTTGAACAGTGAGCACCTACAGAGTCGGAAACGACGTGACGGTGGAGCTGGAGTTCCGCACCAGCAGCAGCAGTGGAGTCCTGCTCGGAGTCAGCGGCCAGATAATGGACGGACTCGGCATCGAACTCATCAACGGCAAGGTGTGTGTGTGTGTGTGTGTGTGTGAGGGAGATGAAGGAATAGACGGTGCTATAAAGGAGGCATGGAAGAAAAGAGAGAGAGAGAGAGAGAGATTGGGAAGTGGATGAGAAGGAATAGAAAAGTGTCAAAGAAAGATGGATAAAAAGAGAGAACAAATGAGAGCTGGATTGAGAGACGTACATGGGTTAAAAAAGCGGGATGTGAGACAGTGGAAGAAAAGTGTGAAAGGGGTGAATTTAAAGAAAGAGGGAGGAAAAAAGATACAGTATTAGTAATAATGTAAATGAGAAGAAGGGATGAAAAGGGTGAAATTATTTTAAAAGAAAAAGGAATAAATTGTGTTATATCTCTATCTGTCTCTCTCTATATCTGTCTCTCCAGCTCCTTTTCCATGCTGATAACGGAGTGGGGCGTGTCACGGCCATGGACCAAGGGGCGGAGCTTTGTGATGGACGGTGGCATTCTGTCACCGCCCACAAACTGAAGCACCGCCTCGAGCTGATTGTAGATGGCAGAAAATCTGAAGCAGTCAGTCCGGACGCTAGCTCCGCCTCCGCCGACACCAGCGACCCTGTCTACGTGGGCGGTTATCCTGGTGCGTCAATCAAACCATTGCTATGTTGATAGAATGATAATACTAATTGGGAAAAGTTTGGGGTTTACGGTGTCAGGTGCACCCAATCGGATAATACAACGCATGGCGCTTGTTGCCATGGAAACCAACAAAAATGTGTATTGACACTCAGTGGGTATATTTCGAACTTTCTTTATAGTTATTTCTTCGCATTATTTGTCCCTAAAGTGACTTTCATGCTGGTGCTAGTTGTAGTTTTTTATTTCTCTTTGTGTAATTTACTTCTCTTTGTGTGTGTGTGTGTGTGTGTGTGTGTGTGTGTGTGTGTGTGTGTTTTACAGAGGGCCTGAAACAGTTTGGTCTGACCATCAGTACTCCCTTTAAAGGCTGCATGAGAAACATAAAGCTGATTAAAGCAGGAAAAGTTCTGGAGGTTCAGCTCAACAAAGCGCTGGAGATCAAAGGGGTCCAGCCCCTCACTTGTCCTGCTGCATAGACACACATATATATACACACACACTGCTTTTATCTAACCACTTCTTTTCAGAAAGTGATTCAACTCTGGGAGAAAAACACCAATGAAGTTTTTTGCGCTGTTGTAAAAATGAACCCAAACCAAATCCACCACACGTGCAGCACACCTTTGTTATACTTTCATTTGTAACACTTGCTGCAGGGATTTATAAATGAACACACTGCTCATACACTGCTAACACCCTCGTATAGACCACAGCCCCAATGTTAAATCTGGTTTTAACTCATCGCTGTTATTATTAGCAGTCATTTTGGACCGGGATTGTGTTCTTATAGACACAGTTTTGTACTTATGCATCATTTCAAGGGATTTGTACTTGACCTGATCATAAATAAAAAAAAAATACAGTTTGTGCTTTCACTTCTCGTGTCATTTATTGACCTTTAAACAGCACTAAACTGTTGTGTTTTTATTGGATCTTTTATTGATTTCGTTTTTAACCAACATCCAACCATTTTGTTTGTATTTAAAATCTTGGTCAGTTTCTAATGAACCATGTATTTATTAGTTTATCTTGTTCCTCTAAGATTGTGTGAGATAAAATACAGCTTAAATGAACAAAAAGCAATTTCAACAACGTGGGAGACTTTTACTGCTGTACTGACTGTACAATATCTAACGACATTAATATCGAAATTCATTCAAGTTTACCTTATTGCTATAACTATGATTGGACGACTAGTAATTAGTTTTCATACTGTATTAGTCATGTGTACTTAAATCTGATGGATCTGCTAAAAACGGCAGATAATTTGATTGACATTTCTAAACAAAGTCGGCAACATTTATGAATTAGAAAATGCAAAGAATGTCATTTGTTTCTTATTTATGAAACCTGTTTATTAATTAATTACACAATTCATCCTCTTGCCATATGCCTAATTTAGTTTTAGTAAAGGACACCAAAGATCCCTAGAGCAATCTGTGACACAGAGATGAGATTGTATATTACTTTGACTTTTACATGAAGTGAAATGTTATGCTTTCAGTCTTTAAATGTACCGTGGGCATTATGCCTAATCTACTGCTGTTATGTGAACCGAACTTCACAGCCTGCCTGGAGATGAACATAAGTGTCCTTGTACAGGGCTTCAGAGGGGTTCAAAAGTTAGGTGCACAATGTGTGCATAACTTTAGTAAGGAAATAATAAACTCTCTCGTCTGCTCGAGACATGGTTGGTTGTCCCTTTAGTGGGTTTTTCTTTCTTTTGTTTGGTCTTCTTTTCAGTTCTTTCTTTTATTCTCACTGTTCTCTTATTCTTTTCACATTGGAGCATTCTTATCACATTGTGTGCTTCAGTATCTTTTTGATGCAGACCTTGTCTTTGCCTTGGTCTTGCACTTGAACTCGACCCTATCACAGAATGGATGAGCTAAGTACAGCCAGGTGTGGAGCGTCTCTCCCGATTGCCCCGCCTGTGTCATCTGCACTTGGTGTCTGCTTGTGTATCTATATTCTGGTATCATATCCCTTCCTGCAACCTCTGTCTTGATGTCTTCATTATATCTAGGTCACGTCCCTAAACCTTTCAAGTTAGCAGTTATTAAGCCGCTTCTTAAAAAATCTAATTTGGACGCGAATGAAATAACAAATTACAGACCGATTTCAAACCTTATGTTCATATAAAAAATACTAGAAAAAGTAGTATCAGCTCAAATATGCACATTCTTGCAGGATAACAACATCTTTGAAGAATTTCAGTCAGGTTTCAGGCCCCATCATAGCACAGAAACTGCACTAGTTAAGATTACAAACGACTTGTTTTTAGCTTCAGACCAAGGCTGCATCTCATTGCTAGTCCTGCTCGATCTTAGTGCTGCATTCGACACTATAGATCATAATATTCTCATAGATCACTTACAAAATTATATAGGTATTCAGGGACAGGCATTAAAATGGGTTAGATCTTACCTGTCTGATCGCTACCATTTTGTAGATCTAAACGGAGAACCGTCTGGTGTAATGCCAGTGAAATATGGGGTCCCACAAGGGTCAGTTTTAGGACCTCTGTTGTTCTCAATATACATGCTTCCCTTGGGTAACATGATTAGAAGACATGGGATTAGTTTCCATTGTTATGCTGATGATACCCAATTATATATCTCAACTAAACCAGACGAAATACCTAAGTTGTCTAGATTAACTGAGTGTGTCCAGGACATAAAAGATTGGATGACCAATAACTTTCTTTTATTAAATTCAGATAAGACAGAGATATTACTTATTGGCCCAAAAACCAGCACACAACAGCTTTCACAATTCAGCCTGTGCTTAGAAGGATGTACTGTTACTACCAGCTCAGCAGTAAAAGGCCTGGGCGTAATATTAGACAGTAACTGGTCTTTTGAAAATCACATTTCAAATATCACAAAAACAGCCTTTTTCCATCTTCGAAATATTGCTAAACTTAGGAATCTTATCCGTATCTGATGCAGAAAAGCTAGTTCATGCATTCATGACCTCCAGACTGGACTATTGTAATGCATTACTAGGTGGTTGTCCTGCATCCTCAATAAACAAGCTTCAGTTAGTCCAAAATGCAGCCGCCAGGGTTCTCACTAGATCCAGAAAATATGATCATATAACCCCAATATTATCATCCTTGCACTGGCTACCTGTTCAGTTTAGAATAAATAAAAAAATAGTATTACTTACATACAAGGCCTTAAATGGTTTAGCTCCCACATACCTAACCAGTCTTCTGATACGCTACAATCCACCACGCGCCTTAAGATCACAAAACTCCGGACTTCTGGTAGTTCCCAGAATTTCAAAATCTACAAAAGGGGGTAGGGCTTTTTCATATTTAGCTCCAAAGCTTTGGAATAGCCTTCCAGACAGTGTTCGGGGAGCAGACATGGTTTCTCAGTTCAAAAGTAGACTCAAGACGCATCTTTTTAATCTGGCATACACATAACTCATCCCATAATCTCATACTCCAGTACACCTATCCCGAATGACAACTACGCTAATTCTCCCCATCTGTTCTGTATTTCTCTACCCATCCCGAGGCATCGGGAGATTGTGCCAGCTTCAGTAGCAAAGGCCGACCCTGCGAGGTTCCTGAGGCATCCAGAGAAGGACCAGCTCCAGCTGGATTCAGCTTTATGATGGTTGGAGCTACACATGCTGCTCCTGTGCTTCCAGTGATCCAGACCTCATCTGCCCTCTGCACCTACTGACTCGTCCCTATGCTGAACTGGTCATGTCAATTTAAATAATTTCTGTCATATTGAATTTTCACCTGCACAACACACAAGATGTTATATCATTTCTATCTGTTATCACCCAAATGAGGATGGGTTCCCTGTTGAGTCTGGTTCCTCTCAAGGTTTCTTCCTAATGCCATCTCAGGGAGTTTTTCCTTGCCACCGTCGCCGTCACCCTTGGCTTGCTCATCAGAGAAATTTCATTCATTCGTCTCATTATTATTATCTACACATTTTTCTCACACATACACACTTCCAATTATTTTCTTTTCTAAAATTATTATTATTATTATTATTTTTTTTTTATTTTTTTTTTGTACATTTTCTTTCATTTTTGTGAAGCTGCTTTGAGACAATGACCATTGTTAAAAGCGCTATATAAATAAAATTGAACTGAATTGAATGTTACAGTAATTGCAAAATGTTTTTAAAATGCTTTCAAATATAGCAACTGATCATTCCACCTAAACAACAGTCAGGTTTAACTTGTCTATATGATCACTGTACAGGTCCTTCTCAAAAAAATTAGCATATTGTGATGAAGGTCATTATTTTCTGTAATGTACTGATAAACATTAGACTTTCATATATTTTAGATTCATTACACACAACTAAAGTAGTTCAAGCCTTTTATTGTTTTAATATTGATGATTGTGGCATACATCTCATGAAAACCCAACATTCCTATCTCAAAAAATTAGCATGTCATGAAAAAGTTCTCTAAACGAGCTATTAACCTAATCATCTGAATCAACTAATTAACTCTAAACACCTGCAAAAGATTCCTGAGGCTTTTAAAAACTCCCAGCCTGGTTCATTACTCAAAACCGTAATCATGGGTAAGACTGCCGACCTGACTGCTGTCCAGAAGGCCATCATTGACACCCTCAAGCAAGAGGGTAAGACACAGAAAGACATTTCTGAACGTATAGGCTGTTCCCAGAGTGCTGTATCAAGGCACCTCAGTGGGAAGTCTGTGGGAAGGAAAAAGTGTGGCAGAAAACGCTGCACAACGAGAAGAGGTGACCGGGCCCTGAGGAAGATTGTGGAGAAGGACCGATTCCAGACCTTGGGGGACCTGCGGAAGCAGTGGACTGAGTCTGGAGTAGAAACATCCAGAGCCACCGTGTACAGGCGTGTGCAGGAAATGGGCTACAGGTTGCAAATTTTGCATGTCATTCGGAAATCAAGGTGCCAGAGTCTGGAGGAAGACTGGGGAGAGGGAAATGCCAAAATGCCTGAAGTCCAGTGTCAAGTACCCACAGTCAGTGATGGTCTGGGGTGCCATGTCAGCTGCTGGTGTTGGTCCACTGTGTTTTATCAAGGGCAGGGTCAATGCAGCTAGCTATCAGGAGATTTTGGAGCACTTCATGCTTCCATCTGCTGAAAAGCTTTATGGAGATGAAGATTTCATTTTTCAGCACGACCTGGCACCTGCTCACAGGGCCAAAACCACTGGTAAATGGTTTACTGACCATGGTATTACTGTGCTCAATTGGCCTGCCAACTCTCCTGACCTGAACCCCATAGAGAATCTGTGGGATATTGTGAAGAGAAAGTTGAGAGACACAAGACCCAACACTCTGGATGAGCTTAAGGCTGCTATCGAAGCATCCTGAGCCTCCATAACACCTCAGCAGTGCCACAGGCTGATTGCCTCCATGCCACACAACATTGGAGCAGTCATTTCTGCAAAAGGATTCCCAACCAAGTATTGAGTGCATAACTGAACATAATTATTTGAAGGTTGTCTTTTTTGGATTAAAAACACTTTTCTTTTATTGGTCGGATGAAATATGCTAATTTTTTGAGATAGGGATTTTGGGTTTTCATGAGCTGTATGCCACAATCATCAATATTAAAACAATAAAAGGCTTGAACTACTTCAGTTGTGTGTAATGAATCTAAAATATATGAAAGTCTAATGTTTATCAGTACATTACAGAAAATAATTAACTTCATCACAATATGCTAATTTTTTAGAATAGTTTTTTTTCTGCATTTACCTAGAATTTACTTTTATGGAAATTATTTTGAAAAAAAAAATCAACAACAAAAATAAAACAACCCTCAATAAAGGATACAAATCCAAGATTGTGATCATGTGCAGACTGATAAAAAATGCTAACGTTAATAGAGTTGAAGTTAACGTATATAGAACATTCATTCATTCATTCATCTTCTATACCGCTTTATCCTGTATTTAGGGTCGCGGGGACCTGTATATGGCATTTAAACAGTATCATTAATAGAGAACATAAGTACAGCTGGCATGAGGCATTAAAGGCCTGCTGGTCTATTAATGCTTATAACTTTCATGGTTGAGGTGCAGCCATAACCTGATGTTTTTGAGTTTTAACCCTCTGGACACTGGGGCAATAAAAGCAGACTTAGGGGTTTACTGAGAAAGCAAAGTCCTTAGAAATTATCTAATTTGTTTTAAAATTTGACATGCTTGTTTCAAGAAACATTTGCAAGCATACTGTGTATATAAAAATAATGTCCTTCCTTGTTCCTTTTAGCAACCTAACAAACCATGTAACATTATTTTACTGATATTTTCCATTAGTTCAACTATAGTTGTGGTTAGCATTGAAGGCATGGTTATTATACTTTCTTTTATCTGCACTAATTTTGGAATTTAACATAGACTACTGGAAATGTTGTTTGTAGTGCAAAGGAGACTTTTGCAGCATGAGCAATCTATTTACGTTCCAGTTTTCAAGCATCTTAAAGTTATCTACACTTGTATCAAACAGTTTCACAGATTGGCGAGGACTAAAATGTTCAATAACTGGTGTGAAAACATTACTTGACACTGTGGACAATTGTAATACAAATCTAAAAATAATTTCAATTTTTTTTGGGATTGAAACACAAAACATGAAATATTATAACCTAAGATAAAAATTATTTTTAAAAACTTTCTCACCTCATTCTCAGCTCTTTCTGCTGCCTCAGTGATGGTGGTGTGTACTTTGTGATTATCAGATGCATGTTTGAACAATGTGGCAGTAGATCTTCAGAGCTTCATTATTTATAGAGCAGATCTTCTTTTGGAGATTTTTGGATGTATCAACTAATGTATGTTTTTTTTTAGCAGGATGTTCAAAATAAGGTTTCAGATGAATTTCACAGTAACAAACCAGGCACATCAGACTGTGTACATTAAAGTTTTATGTTTTTTCTCAGTACAGAAATCACACTCTACATCTCCAGGTCCAGTGTAACAGTGAGCAAGAGAAGCAGCTTGGACTTCAGTCTTCTTCTTCAGTTTCTGAACCACAGGGGATAGTCACACAGATCCTGGACACACTGGACAGATGAACTGATCTTGTTTTCTTAAAATATCTCCCTCAGCCATTTTGCTGAAATCACAAATTCAGACTCAGTGATAGCGAGAGAGAGAGAGTGAGCGAGAGAGATCTGAACTCAACTGAAGTTTGTTTTTTAGATCTGTAATATCTGTTAAACACACCAGCAGTGTTTTATGTATTCATATTTGTTTTGCAGATAGGGTCAAGTATGGGCATTAGAGGGAGAGGCCAATGATGGCAATAGTCCTGCACCATTATCATAATTTTTCATCCGTGAGGGTTTGTTATATTACACTACTGTGCTGAGTGAAAGTGGAAAAAAGACAACTTAAACATTTCTTTACAGCTGTTCAAAGACAGTTTATCGGCTTATCAGAGAGCCGCCAAATCAGCTAAGGCGACCTACTTTTCAAACTTAATTTTGCATAATCAGTCTAGACCTAAGGTGCTGTTTTCTGTTATTAACTCTGTTGTCAATCCCCCTGGAAACTCTGTGTCAGTTGCTTCTGTCGCCCTCTGTGAAAATGTCTCACGACTTTTTAAGGACAAAGTAACTAAACCTGATCTGAGAGCTTTTATTTTCTCTCTCAAGCAACCCGTTCCCCAGCCGTTGTCTGCATCATGGAAGGTTTTCGAACCAGTTTCTATTCAGACACTCAAAGACACTTATTGCTAAACTGAAACCATCTTTCTCTCCATATGATCTTATTCATCCTAGATTTTTAAAACAAATCATTGACTCGGTCGGACCGGGCCTGGTGTCCTTCTTTAACAAATGCCTCTCAACAGGCATGGTTCCTACTAATTTGAAAGTGGCTACTATCACTCCTCCTCAAGAAGCCCTCACTCGATCCGTCTGTTTTAAAAAATTATCGTCCTATCTCCATTTTACCATTTGTGTCTAAGGTCTTGGAAAAGATTGTGTTTTTTGAACTTCAATCCTTTCTTGGTTTAAACAGTCTATTTGAGCATTTCCAATCTGGTTTTAAGGCAGCCCACAGTACTGAATCAGCTCTTTTGAGAGTGTTAAATGACATCTTTTTAGACACAGACAGAGGGGATTCTGTGGTCCTTGTTCTTTTAGATTTATCAGCTGCCTTCGACACTATTAATCCCTCAATATTACTAAATAGACTTGAGTCTTGGGTGGGCCTCTCTGGCATAGTCTTAAAGTGGTTTCAATCATTTTTATCTGACACAAAATATGTATATAAGAATAGGAGAGTTTTCCTCATCGACTTCTTCATTTCCCTGTGGTCTTCCACAAGGCTCTGTGCTGGCTCGCACTCTATTCTCATTGTACATGCTACCTCTGGGCTCCAATTTTAGGAAACATGGGGTATCTTTCCACTTTTACGCATACGATACGCAAATTTACTTACCTTTTAAGAAAAATTATGGTCTGGCCATGGCTACTTTGCTATCCTGTTTAGAGGAAGTTAAATCTTGGTTATCTCATAACTTTTTATCCCTTAATGAAAAGAAAACTGAGGTGATAGTCTTTGGCCCATCGGAACACATGAAGGCCCCTGATCTTGATCTGGGTCCTCTATCAGCTTTTAGATCCTCTCAGGTTCGGAATTTAGGTTTCCTGTTAGATGATAAACTAAAACTTGAGAAACAAATCTCTACCGTGATTGGTTCTAGCTTTTATCAGCTCCGTACGCTCGCTAAAATTAAACCTTTTCTCACTGATAAGACTCTAGAGATGGCCATTCATGCCTTCATTACAACACGGCTTGATTATT
Source organism: Channallabes apus (assembly GCA_030522415.1). NCBI lineage: Eukaryota > Metazoa > Chordata > Actinopteri > Siluriformes > Clariidae > Channallabes > Channallabes apus. The sequence goes on along the minus strand of CM060107.1, from coordinate 55,443,374 downwards.
GCAACTCTTTTTATTATGGTGTTTCTAAAGCTCAAATCGCCCGTCTTCAACTGGTTCAGAACGCTACTGCTAAATTTCTTCTGAAAAAGAAAAAAAGGGATCATGTGACTACGCTTCTGAAAACCCTTCATTGGCTGCCTGTTCAATTCAGAATTCATTTAAAAATTTTACTATTTGTTTTTAAATCATTACACCAGAAAGCAACCATCTACTTATCTGAATTGCTGCACCATCATACCCCCCTGAGAAGATTGTGATCCTGCGACCAGAACCTCCTCTTAATCCCACACTCCAGACTTAAGCGTAGAGGTGACCGTGCTTTTTCGGTTATTGGGCCTCGTCTCTGGAATGACTTGCCATTTGATATTCGAACGGCTCCCAGTTTGACTATTTTTAAAGCCCTTTTAAAAACCCATCTGTTTTCCCTGGCCTACTAGGCGCTACTGTGCCTATTTTGTTGTTGTATGTATAGTGTATTTTTAGCCTATTACTGTACATTTTGTGTGTATAGTGTATTTTTAGCCATTTTATGATGATATGATGTGGATGTACAGCACTTTGGTCAGTCTCATGGCTGTTATAAATGTGCTTTATAAATAAACTAAACCTAAACCTAAACCTATTACACAAAGAGAAAACGGGGAGCACACAATTTTGTGCCTCCTTATACAAATCCCTATACAATCCCCAGACAGATGGCCTGGTGGAGTAGTTTAACCAGACACTTAACGGAATGCTACAGTATGCTGCTCTTATATTTCTTTTCCTCTTCGCACTCAGAGGAATCCCTTCATCTGCCTTACCCCCTTTAAATTACTATTTGAAAGGAGACAGTCTGCTCGCCATGGTGAAGAAAGCCTGGGAAAACAACCATCCCCATTCTGTTCTATAGTGGAGTATGTGCAAGACATGCTATTCCTATAGATAAAAAACATATGGAGCTAAACATTGTAAAGCCTATGACCATTCAGCACAACCTTGGAGGTTCCAAATGAGTAGCGCCAGTGACTCTCAGTGCAACTATAGACTGCAACAGCATAGTAAGAGGAAAATTGCGGAGACTTCTAATATTAATTTCACCCACACACTTTGTAAGCCACAACATTAAATACCCACCATGTGACCAATCACCTGGTAGGCAGGGGCAATAGCATCTCCCACCAATATTTGGGCGGCCACCCTTCGGCTGCGGCTCATAACATCTAAGAACCTGCTCTGATTTACGTCACTGGCTATCGCGGGGGATGTACTGTAAATCTGAAGAGCAAGAGGTGGACACAGTAAGTGAAGTCTTTCCTGCTCTGGAGCTGTAAATGGTGGAGGACAGAGGCTTCGAGTGCATAGTCGAGAATAGAACCTTCGGAAAATAGTTACAGTGAGGATGCAGAATAGCTTTGACTAGCCCAGGGGCAAAGTCTAAGCAAGATGGGGAGGCTGACCAAGCCTGCAAAGCCATGAGAAAAAACATCTTAAGTGTCCGAAGCCTGACAGGCGCTGACTCTAGTGGTTCAAAAGGTGTGTGGTGGATTTTTTATTCTCCCCACACTGAAGATGCCCTAATTTAAAACATTAACCAAATACTGTAACTTTTAGTAAAAGAAATCAAAGAAAGACTTCAGACTCCGTGCAGATCTAGATGAAGTAAGGATAAGTTTTTATTGCAGCAATAAAAACAAAGTGAGCCAGCCTAGGTTATGAATCCAGCCATCACCAAGGACAGACTGATCTGGCAGTGCCGTACATGCCTTTTTATACAGTTTTTTCAAGGGGAGGGGAGCTCAACTTGTCCCCTACTCTGTACATCTCTTACCAAATTATTAACCCATTACAATCATGCTTTCCTCTACCTTGTTTCGTTACATCATATACCTCGTCATCTGACTCCATATTTTTCCCATTATAACATATTTTTATTGCAAATAACTTTCCATTACCTTTTCACTTTGTTTATTTTAAATATATAGGGGTGGCGCTTATTTTTCTTATACATTTTGGTTATTTGTCTGTGTTCCTTTAATTTGACCTCACAGTTAAGATCACCCCATGAGTCAGCTGACATTACATCATGTCCAGGGACTTTCCCTTCTCAGGTGCTTTTGGGTACAAAGATTACATCATATGTTCTAAAGTACACTCTGTCCACTAAGCATATCTAGAGGTCATTTGAGTTCAGGTCCTTTTGGGTACAAAGATTACATCATATGTTCTAAAGTACACTTTGTCCACTAAGCATCACACTTCTAAGATGGCTACCTAAGCATCTCAGACCTAAGATGGCAACCTATCTAGAGTTCATTTGAGTTCATACTGCACATGATATAAGATGTCCTTGCTACTGTGACATCACCTTGTGCTTGACTCAACTCTGTTCTCCTTGCCCCATCTCTATAAGATAAGATTAATAGTTTTCAGTCATATTACTGCGTGCACAAATATATTTAATTAAAATATGCTTACAGGTGCTTTCCACAGAAACCCCATGAGTTAGAACATGACAAGCCAAAATAGAGGCTATGTATGTTCTGAGAATACTAGGGCATAACCCTGAGGTCAATTTTCTTGTAATAGTGGCAGTGGACTGGGTCTACATGTTTTACTATGCACCAATTTTCATTACACTCCATTTGAGGGCATAAGTTCTCCTAGTGGAGGGAGCTATGCCTGACTACTTCGGGATGGGGGTTCCAAACCCCGTGTGTCACAGCTTGCCTGAACAGCAAGTCTGCTCCCATATTCATATGTCCTGGAATGTAAATCGTTCTGAGCGACAGGGATTTGTCCTATGTCCCAAAGCTGAATCTGGTGCACTAGCTTTTCCCAGTGGTGCAAGCAGAGTCTGCCCAGGTGATGATTTACAAGACTACAGAGTGTTGTCCACCCGCACTAGGACCCGGTAGCCTCTCAGCTGCTGGAGGGAGTATTTCAGTGCCAGAAATAGAGTCATAGTTTCGAGGCAATTGATGTGCCACACGAGAAGATGACCTCTCCAGATCCCTTGGGCTGGACGGCCAAGGGACCAGACCCCAGAGGGAAGCGTCTGTCGTTAGCAGTTTGTGACGTCAACACATGTTAGATGTTCGTCATCATGAAACATGGCAGGAAGGAACCGAACACTTAACATTTCACTGGAGACCACTGCAGTGAAACACCAGTGATGGTGGAGATTGATCCACAGCCTTCTGAGGACATTGGTCCCCCACAGTGCTTCATACCTAAAGACAAATACCTGGCAGTAGGTTCCCCGCTGCCGGCCTCTCTAAAAGATGCACAAATTTTGACACTTTGTCTAGATGGGTGTGTTAGGTATTCGGTTCCTTCCTCACATGTTTCAGGATGCCGAACATCTAACACACTCATCTAGACAAAGTGTCAAAATTTGTGCACCTTTTAGAGAGGCCGGCAGCCTCTAACATTTCGCTGGAGACTGCTGCTCCGCGAAACACCAGTGGTGGCGGAGATTGAACCACGGCCTCCTGAGGGTGCCAGGAAGGAGTCTGTATTCCTTATTGGAAACTTCTAGAGAATGAATATGGCTTATTACATAAAAGAGTTACCTCATCATGGAAGTTGCCAAGAAGGGGAGGGGGCATCGTTGAGGCCCTTCCTCTGGCCGCCCGACAGAAACCTGTCATCTAACTTTGAGCATTTGGGGGATCTTATTATTATATTTTTTTTATGGCGAATCGAGGTGTACGCGTTAGACCGTGCGTGATACCATCTCTAACAACAACCAAAATGCTCGCTGATCACTAGAGGAGCGCTCTGAGGTGATAGTTTCCATCTCCGCGGAAGCGAGAGAGAAAGTTCTTCCCCCCTTCACAAGAAGCACTGAAGCGCGCTTGAGAAGTGGACGATAAAAGGCTCATGATGCTGCGAGAGAGAGCAAGAGAAAAGGAAGATTCCATCTTGTGCGCTTCCGTCAGATTTTCACGTGAGAAATGCGTCGTGGCCTCGCGGTTTCGTTTTAAAGACGGCGAGTGCGAGGGACTTTAATAGGGAGAAAATTGCAGTACTCACATGCTGCCTCAAGCCCGAGGATAGCGTGTTCTTCCCCCAAACACTGAAAACAGAAAGCGTGGTGATCGCTCTCAGCGAGATATTCCTTTACTCGGAGGGTAAACGGAGGAAGACCTCCAGGAAGCGGGGGAAGCGAGGAGGTGTTTTAGTAAAGCTAAGGACACTCACATCGTCCGGCTGCGGGAATCCAGGTCGCTTTTCCCCAAATGGATTCCCAGTGATTTTCCGATCATTGGGGCATCGCTGGATCCAGCAGGTGTTTCCCATTCATTTACAGGCACACCTTGATTTTAATGGGATCTCTGAAAAATTTCAGTCTGGTTTTAAGGCACAACATAGCACTGAAACTGCTCTCATAAGAGTGTTTAACGATTTGCTTTTAGCTGCTGACTCTGGTGATTCTGCCAATCTGGTTTTATTGGACCTGACTGCAGCTTTTGACACAGTAGACCATGACATCGTTTTATCACGCCTCGAGACATGTGTTGGAATTAAAGGTTCTGTTCTTAAATGGTTCCAATCATATCTGTCAGACAGGAGTTTCTCAGTCCATCTAGGGAAGTATTCATCTTCAGTGTCTTCTCTTGGCTGTGGGGTACCCCAAGGCTCCATTTTAGGTCCAATTCTCTTCTCACTGTATATGCTTCCATTGGGGTCCATTTTCAGGAAGCATAAAATTGCCTTCCACTGTTTTGCTGATGATATTCAATTTTATATGTCTATAGTTTGAGACAATAATTCATGCATTCATCACGTCACGCCTTGACTACTGTAACTCGTTATATAAAGGTCTCAGTCAGTCACAATTTCAACGGCTACAAGCCGTTCAAAATGCGGCAGCTCGCCTTCTGACTGGGAAGAGAAAACGTGATCATATTACATCACCCATACTGGCTTCCCTTCACTGGCTTCCTGTACATTTCAGGATCCAGTTTAAAGTATTACTTCTTGTTTTTAAAAGCCTAAATAATTTGCCACCTGCCTATCTGTCAGAGCTTCTTGTCCCGTACTCCCCTTCCAGAGATTTGCGATCCTCTGATCATTATTTACTGCACATCCACAGAACAAAGCTCAATACCAGAGGTGGCAGAGCCTTTTCGGCAGTAACCCCCAACCTGTGGAACAGCTTCCCTTTGCAGTTGAGAGCCACCCAAAATCTTAATCATTTTAAAACCATGATTAAAACACATATGTTTTCTTGTGCATTTTTATTAAGCTAGTTTTATTTTATTTATTACTATTATTATGATTATGTTTATTTTATTTTATCCTATATTTTTCTGTCTTGTGGTTTGTAATAGTGAGCGATGAATATTAAGTACATACGCGGTAGTACCTGCTGATTTATTATTTTATACTTGTACAGCACTTTGGTCAGCGGAAGTTGTTTTAAATGTGCTTTATAAATAAATTTGATTGATTGATTGATTGATTGATTATACAGTATGTTACATTAGCCGGCGGTAGCATTGCACCTCCAGGGTTTGGGTTTGATTCCCAGCCATGGTCGTTTCCCATGATCGTTTCTCTGTGTGCATGGAGTTTGCATGTTCTACCTGTGCTTTGGTGGGTTTCCTCCAGGTACTCTGGTTTCCTCCCACAGTCCAAAGAAATGCAGATTGGGCTAATTGGCATGACTAAATTGTCCAGTGAGTGTGCGTGTGTGTGTGTGTGTGTGTGTGTGTGTGTGTGTGTGCGCGCCCTGTGATTGGTACCTTGTCCAGGATGTATCCCGCTTCATGCCCTAAGTGTCCTGGGATAGGTTCAAGGCCCTCTGTGACTCTGAATACAGGATGAAACAGTACAGACAATGTGTGAGTTAGTGATGTTAAATAATGTTGATGAAGTAATTAAAATATGCAATATTTTAATACATATTATACATACATATTATATTTTGACTAGTAACTAGTAATATGTAACATATCAAACTCTTTCTCAACTTCCTCAACACTGATGGATATTTAATTTGCAGGGTTAAATGTTAGATTGTTTGGCTTCAAATTTTAAGTCTGTTTTTTTATGTGATTCGTTCAGTTTTGATACTGAAACAGTAATGAAATCATCACTATTACAGTACATATTATTAGTGTCATTTTCTGTGGTGTCTTTATTTCACATTAAATTTATTATAGAATTGAATGAGAATCTAGTGCTTTAAAAATCCTCTATAGGGTAGAATACAGGGGTAGAGATATATTGATCTATCCGTGTTATGCACCTGCAATGCTGCTTGAAACACTACCAACGTAGGTAGACATGTTTTTTTTTTTTTTGAGTGGCGTTTTATTAACGTGTGTGTGTGTGTGTGATTGTTGGTGTACTGGGGTGTACATTTTCTATATTTTTTTATTGATGCAGTTATGTTACACTATTTAGAATATAGCGTAACATTGACACTAAGAATTCAGCAACCAAATCACTCAGATTAGACACCAGTCAGACTAGACCTGATCAGCAACCTAGAGCCTTAACGCACTGAGCTACCACTCAACCCTTGTAGATTTACTATGGGTCAATCAGAACATGGAACATACTCATGATCTAATTCTAACATTTTAATTAAATATAAATATTAACTTAAGGTTGTAACTTAAGGATGACAACTACTAAACAAGTGAGGAAGCTTCATGCATTAGAGCTGTGAACCTTCTAAACACCATTAATCCTGGATCACACCAAAATTATATAGTTACCTTAACCTGCTTTTCTTCCTAAAATCAGGTATTCTTCCTACAGTTTTACTGGTTGGGATTTGAAGTACAATGATAGTACAGTTTAAAATGATGTAATTATTACATTCACCTCAAACACATAATTTGGTAAATAATTAACTTATGCAAATGTTCACTATAATGGAACAAAAATGCTTGTTATATCTTTTAGAAACTATTTTTTTTATTTTATTATCAAAAAGGGGCATAAAAATATACATTTATAAAAAATAAAAAATGACTTTGCTTTTTAGTTCATGATATTTTAACAAAGAGCAAAACATTTGTTTGGATAAATGTTACTATAATCCCTATACATACAAATTGCTATTTATTTATTTATTTATTTATTTATTTATTGGGGGAAATCTATTCTTTTAACTCGTCTTTTATGCTTCTGTAGCAAATTTCATCCACAATCTATATAATAAATTGTTGTTTCTTAGTGTATTATAGTGCCTTATAGTAAGGGTTGAAATTTCATTTGTTATAAATAATTAGAAGTAATTTAACTTAACCAATTTAGGCAGACCATCAGAAAAAGAAAAAAAATTTATGAAAGAACATTGATTAATGCAGAGTCTGTTCGTAAAATTTGCAGAGTTATAATTAGTTTAATACACCTCCTAAACCAGGGGTAAAACAGAGCATAAATAAATGGATTAATAGTAGCATTAAGACAACCAAAAATTATGACTTTATGAAAAGTTTCTAACTGTATTTCAACAATATTGCCTAATAAACTGTAAATGAAATATGGAAGTAAGCACAGCAGAAACACAGACACTACAATCCCAAGCACTTTAGCCGCTTTTCTCTCAGTTTTCATTGAGTTTGAGGTGATTTTCTGTGTTTTATACCGTGTGTGATTATTAAGCTCTCTGATAGCATTGACATGTTTCTTAGCAATCACAAAAACAAGAGTATAGAATATGATTATGATAGAAAGTGGAAAAATAAACAAGTAAACAAGATGAATTATAGTCCAAACCTCACTGAGAACAAGAAAACACTCTCCAGGACACATAATCATACTTGTAAAGTTTCCATTAAAATATAGGACTGCTATGGTATAACCCAGAACTAGACACCAGTTACAAACAATTACAACACGAGTGATTCTCACAGAGACAATGTTCATGTAGAGAAAGGGGTTTGAGAGAGCCAAATAGCGATCCACAGAGATCTGAGCAATTGTGTAGCTTGATATTATGAGAAGAGTACCAATCACCGAGTAGATAATGCATAAAACTCTCCCAAAAATCCAGCATGACTCAATAGTCCAGATTAAAAGTAGTGGCATTACAAAAACACCAGCAAGGAAATCAGACATAGCCAGAGAGAGAACAAACATGTTAGCCGGTGTGTGAAGCTGCTTGAAGTGAAAAACAGAGATGATGACCAGCAGATTTCCACACACTGTTAGCAGAACCACAGCGGCTGAGCACACATACAATAAGATATAAACTGCAGGAGATACAGATCTCTCTGGACAGGAGAAATGTTCACAGCGATCAGATTGATTAAACTCTGTCAGGTTCATGAGCTCATTTCTTTAATGTCTACAAAATTAGAAATAAAACAAACAGCTCTGGTGCTTATAAATTTTAGAAATGAATCACGCCTCCCTAATTTGAGTGACACCATGATAGATATGATGTAATGCCTTATTGGAACACAAGGCCTGAACTAAATATCAGCAGAATGTTTTTCTCATGACCGTCTCATGTCATCCTGACTCGACTAGTGGGATTCTTTTAATTTCTGTTATAGTAAATGGAGAATGTTTCAAGGCCATTAATATAAAAACCTAATACATTGACCCTATGTAATGAACTTTAGACAAGGACATAGTTAACATGATTTAACAATTATGATTATCACAAATAGGAACTGCTCATTGGATATTATGTGAACATCATTTAATATAGTAACATATAGTTTTAGTTGGATGCTCTAACATGGACAATGTGCAAATATCGATTTTGACATGAAAAGATTACAAATGTTTAAGGGATGTGTCTAATTCTCACCTGTGATGGAGTTATGGATGGCTGCTTTGGTACAGAGATTTCCAGTGGTCTTAGTATTTTGTGTTAGCTTTTTGTTACTGTTTATCAAATGTAATCAGTTATACCAGGACTGAAATGCTGGACTGGGCAGAAGAACCATACAATGTTTTACCATTTTCTTTTATTATTCTGACATTTTGCTGAACATTGTAACTGGCGGACAGCAGCATGGTGGTTAGTACCATTTGCCTTGCACTTTCGTGGTTCAGGTTTGATTCCCAGCCATGGTCAATTCATGTCGTGGCATCTTCTTTCACTGCTACGCAGAGGATAGTCAGATTTATCTCCCATTAAAACAGTAGGAAGGCTACTCTTTCAAGGCTCTTTTAACATGTCTAGATCTGTTAAAGCATGATTAGCCCTAAATATTTAACATTTTAATTATAAAAAGACTGAGATTTTGTTGTTTGGTCCTGGTGCCAGGAGTAGAGTTCCACCTCTGGATTTGGGAGCCTTGAAGCAATATGTTTGTCACACACACTCGCGTCGCGACCGGCACAAGGACCCGGAAGTAGCCAGCTCGCAAAAACAGGAAGCATAAAAGGAGACAAGATGGCGTCCTACCTCACTCAGTCATTGAGTTTTGCCCATGTCGGATCAGCTCGTATCGCCTCCAAATCGTGAGTACTCACTATCTTGGGTTATCTTTCTGTCTAGAGTGTGTGTTTATAGGACGTGGGTTAAATTTGTGTTTTTCCCTTGGTCCGTTGTTGTGAGAGTCCTTAGATTAAATCGCGTGGTTATCCTGCCTTCTCTCTTGCTTCCGCGTTTGGGTTTACCATCCACGCTACACGGGCTAACCACTAAAGTAAGTCTTCTGGTCAACTCCGGGTTAGTTCGCTGACAGAATAACTGAGTCTCGCACGGTAAACCCAGAGGATCATGCACGCCTTTGCGACGTGGTGGACCGGCATGCTGTGATAACTGATAAGCTTAGCGCGGAGATCGCTACTCTACGCCAAAGGTCTACGAGGTCGCGGAGCTGAAGCGGGAGAACGCGGAGCTCCGTGCGGCTGTCGATGACGCGGCTAGCCGGGCCTCCGTCGGTATGGCTGCAGCGCCGCACCAACCCCCCCCCCCCTCCTTCTGAAGTATTCATTTCATTACCGGATAAGTGGAATGGCACGGATGGAAAGTGTGATGTGTTTTTAACAGCGCTTGATTTGGTATTTGAGTTTAATTCCACCAGGTTCTCCACCAATCGGCTACGCATTGTACTTCTCGTTTCGTTGCTAACCGGGCAGGCAGCTGAGTGGGCCACGGCGGTCATCAAATCAGATTCAGACACCGCTCACTCTTACAATGAGTTCACCCACCAGCTAAGACTCACCTTTGAGCACCCTGCCGGAGAGTTGGAGACCGACACTCGACTTTATCACCTACGGCAGGGAGGTTTGTCCGTGAGCCGCTACATCGCGGAGTTTCGCACGCTCGCCATCCAGACCACCTGGGGAGACTCTGCTCTCCGGACAGCCTATTACGAAGGGCTGGCTTCCTGCCTAAAAGACGAACTCGCGGGGCGGGAGCTACCGGCTACGCTGGAGGGCCTCATCCAGCTGGCCCTTTGGATCGACCAACGTCTGCTGTCTCGTCCCAAGCCAGCCCCTCGCACCCTGCCGCCTGCCTCACCTGTTCTCTCCTATGTCCCGCCACGTCCATCAGTTCCTTTCCCTCACCTTCCTCTACCTGAAGCTCAACCCGCCGTCACTGACTCTGTCGGATCTCCACCACCCGCCGTGGTTGACACGGGAGCCAGGGAACCCATGCAACTAGGGCGCGCCTCCTTGTCCACTGCAGAACGGGCACGAAGAATTCGGGAGAGACTCTGTGCCTACTGTGGGTCAGATGCCCACCACCGAGCCATCTGCCCCCTCCGTCCGGGAAATGCCCAGGCCCGGTGAGACACGAGGGTTCACCAGGCCACCTTCAGATCTCTCCCGTTACCACCAACATCTCCCGTCTCGCGGTACAGGTAAGGTACACCTCCAGTTTGGCCACAGACGAGTCAGAAGTACTGCGTTCATCGATTCCGGTGCCGCAGGAAATTTCGTTGACTCTAATTACGCCAAGCAACTGGGGATGAAACTTGAGGCATTATCCCAGCCGGTTCAGATCACCTCAGTCGATGGTCACCCCCTATCATCCAGCCCCGTCACCGCACAAACCCAACCTGTCACCCTGACCATAAATGAACACCAGGAGCAGATCCAGTTTCACCTCACCACCATCTCGTCACCACCCATCATCCTCGGACACACCTGGTTACTTCAACATGACCCACTCATATCCTGGACCCAAAACCGGATCCTCCAGTGGGGGCCGACCTGCTCCGAACTCTGCTTCCAAGCACCGCCTGGGACGTGTTCTAGGGAGTCCGAGGCCCCCGATGTCAACACCGACGCCATTCCCACCGTCTAACGGGACCTGGCTGAAGTGTTCTGTAAGAGACGTGCCACCCACCTTCCACCACATCGCACTTACGATCTGGCGATTGACGTTCAGCCCGGCTCCGTGCCTCCCCGCGGCCATCTCTACTCCCTCACCGCCACTGAGATGCAGGCTATGGAGGACTATGTGACCAACGCTCTCCGCCAGGGCACCATCAGGCCGTCCTCATCGCCTGCCGCCACAGGGTTTTTCTTTGTAAAAAAGAAAGGGGGCGAACTTCGCCCATGTGTCGATTATCGGGGGCTCAATAACATAACCATCAAAAATCGTCACCCGCTGCCTCTTACCAACCCTGCCCTGGACGCTCTCTCTGGTGCCACCATTTTCACAAAGTTGGACCTTTGGAGCGCCTACAACTTGCTGTGCATCAGAGAGGGCGATGAGTGGAAGACGGCATTCATCACACCCACGGGGCACTACGAGAGTCTGGTCATCCCGTTTGGCCTCTGCAATGCCTCCGCCGCCTTCCAACATTTTATCAATGACGTTCTCCGGGATATGCTAGGGCGGTGGGCATTTGCATACCTCGATGACATCCTCATCTACTCCCGTACTCCGGTTGGAACACGTCAAACATGTCAGAGCGGTCTTAAAGAGATTGCACGCCCAGAAAACTGTACTGTAAGTTGGGAAAGTGCGCTTTTCACGAGCGCTCCACCACGTTCCTGGGTTTTGTCATCTCATCCCAGGGTGTGGCCACCCCGCAGAAGCTAGAGGTTGTGCGTCATTGGCCCCTACCCAAGACTCTTAAACAGCTTCAACGGTTTCTCGGGTTTGTGAATTTTTATCGTCACTTTATCCGGGACCACAGTACGGTTGCAGCACCCCTAACCTAAAAACATTTGACACCACTCAGCAGCGATACGGGGTAGGGGACCGCGAGCTGCTGGCCATAAAGTGGGCTTTGGAGGAATGGCGTCACTGGCTCCAGGGCACCAGGGAGCCATTCATCATTTGGACCGACCATCAGAATCTCATCACCATCCGTAATATTAAACAGCTCAATCCGAGACAGGCGCGGTGGGTGCTGCTCTTCGAGCACTACAAATTTCCACCTGTCCTACCGTCCGGGGTCCAAAAATACCAAGGCAGACGCTCTCTCCAGACAACATGAGGAAGACGTCCCCTGGACGGAACCCGCGCCTGTTCTCCCACCATCCAAGATCGTCGCACCCCTCCGTTGGGACCTGGAGACGAGGGTCCGCCAGGCGCAGGCAACGGAGAACGAACCGGCAGGTGCGCCGCCTGGACGTCTCTATGTGCCTCCCACTATGAGAGAGGAGGTCATACAGTGGGGCCACACCTCGCCCATCGCCGGACATCCAGGCAGTCAACGCTCCACCTGGTTCATCCGACGTGCCTTCTGGTGGCCATCCATGGACCGGGACATCAACGAGTTCGTCCAGGCATGCCCAGTGTGTGCCCGGGCCAAGACTACTAACCAACCACCTTCGGGGGAACTCCAGCCTCTTCCCGTTCCCCGTCGGCCCTGGTCGCACATTGCCGTTGATTTCATCACGGGCCTGCCGGATTCCGAAGGGAAAACCACCATCATGACCATCATCGACCGTTTCTCCAAAGCCGTACACCTGGTGGCCCTCTTTCACCTCTTTTCAGCCAAAGACACTGCGGAGCTGATGTTAGAACACGTAGTCCGTCCCTAAAGACATCGTCTCGGACAGGGGGCCCCAGTTCACTGCCAGGTTCTGGAAGGCCTTCTGCCATCTGATCCATTCCACCTGTAGTCTGTCTTCTGGCTATCACCCACAGACTAATGGTCAGACGGTGCGGGCCAACCAACAACTGGAGCGCTACCTGAGATGTTTTGTTGCCGATCGCCAGCGCTCCTGGGCTCGCTACCTCCTATGGGCCGAAATATCCCACAACCTCCACGTCTCCTCAGCCACCAATCTAAGCCCATTCGAGGTATGTCACGGTTTCCAACCTCCGATGTTCGAACACCAAGAACCGGAGGTTGACGTACCGTCAGCCCAACAGTTGGTCCGCAGGTGTCGGCGGCTCTGGGATCAAGCCAACCGAGCCATCCATCGAGCCAACGCCCGTTACACCACCCAGCATCGCCGTCGACACCCTCCGGGACGGTTGTATAAAATAGGTGACAAAGTTTGGCTTTCAACTAAAAACCTCCATCTCCACACAGAGTCCAAGAAGTTGTCACCCAGGTTCATCGGTCCCTACCGCATTCACCTCCGGATCAACCCTGTCACCTACCGGCTCCAGCTGCCTGCGGCGCTCCGAATTCACCCGGTATTCCACACCTCACAACTCAAACCCTTCACCACCTCTCCAATGATTCCACCCTCCGCCCCTGCTCCTCCCCCCCGAATCATAGACGGTGCCCCTGCCTACACCGTTCGCCGGATCCTCGACTCGCGACCGAGGGGTCGAGGCACCCAATACTTGGTCGACTGGGAAGGCTACGGCCCCGAGGAGCGGTCGTGGGTTCCGGCACAGTTCGTTCTCGACCCCGACCTTATTAGGGACTACCGTCGTCGGGCATCCTCCACCCCGGGACCGTCGGGAGTCGGTCCTGGACAGGGGGGTACTGTCACACACACTCGCGTTGCGACTGGCACAAGGACCCGGAAGTAGCCAGCTCGCAAAAACAGGAAGCATAAAAGGAGACAAGATGGCGTCCTACCTCACTCAGTCATTGAGTTTTGCCCATGTCGGATCAGCTCGTATCGCCTCCAAATCGTGAGTACTCACTATCTTGGATTATCTTTCTGTCTAGAGTGTGTGTTTATAGGACGCGGGTTAAATTTGTGTTTTTCCCTTGCTCCGTTGTTGTGAGAGTCCTTAGATTAAATCGCGTGGTTATCCTGCCTTCTCGCTTGCTTCCGCGTTTGGGTTTACCATCCATGCTACATGGGCTAACCGCTAAAGCTAAGTCTTCTGGTCACCTTAAGAGGACGTGCTGATACAGGGACAACCAAACCGAGCGCACGTCACACATGCTCAATCAGGGTGGGGCTACCTGCGAGAGGGGGAGAGCGAGAGAGAAAAAGGGAGAGAGAAAGAGCGTGCGCACGCCTCAGCAAACAGCATGTAACCTGCATGTAACACCCCACCCATAAAAGTCAAAAGTCTAGTTTTTACTAAAAACACACAAAAAAGATTTTTTTTAACGATCTAGACAGTGTGTCCGCTAAATTATTTTCTGCACCCTTTTTGAGGCGTATCTCAAGATTAAAACCTTGGGTGATCATTGACCACTGCATTAGCCATTGGTTTGAATTTGCCATTTGAAGAAGGAAGACTAAGGGGTTCTGGTCTGTGTACACCACTACAGGTAGAGAACTACCACCAACATACACTTCAAAGTGCTGAAGAGCAAGGAGTAATGCTAGGGCTTCTTTTTCAATTGTGCTATAATGCCGCTGTGTTTTTGAAAATTTTTTGGAAAAATAGCACACTGGGTGATCACTTTCTGATTCAGCTTGCTGTAATAAAACTGCACCTGCGCCCAATGCGCTCGCATCCATCAATAATGTAAATGGTTTAGAAAAATCGGGAGCGGAGAGAACTGGCGCAGTACATAAAAGATCTTTGGCAGCCTTAAAAGGATTATCGCATTCATTATTCAAAGCAAAGGTTCTGGATTCACTCACCCTAAGTCCGTTAAAGGGTATACCACTGAAGAAAAATTTTAGCAGAACGCACGGTAATAACCAATCATGCCCAGAAAGTAGCGTAGCTCTCTTTTGGATTTGGGAATGGAAAATTCCCTAATTGCTTCCACTTTGGCCTCAACAGGGTGCACCTGGCCTTGGCCAACCTGCTTACCCAACTAAGTGACCACAGCTTTTTCAAATTCACCTTTTTTTTTTAATTTATTGTTAAGGACGCTTTGTCCATGTGAGAAAATACCTCACGCAACGAGTTTAGGTGGGCACTCCACAAATTAGAATAAACGACAACATCGTCCAGATACGCTTCGCAGTCCTTTACACCGGATAAAACTTTCTAAATTAGCCTCTGGAAGGTAGCTGGAGCATTCCGCATTCCAAAGGCCATGACGGTCCATTGCAAAAAGTTATCCGGTGTTACAAATGCAGAGATATCCGACATGCGCTGCGTAAGCGGTACTTGCCAGTAACCCTTCAACAAATCGAGTTTTGTAATGAAGGATGAGGCACCAACACGGTCCACACAATCCTCTATCCTAGGCAACGGAAAACAGTCTGGTTTAGTTACACTATTGACCTTCCTATAATCCGTGCAAAATCTGAAGGATGCATCGGATTTCGGCACCAGCAAACATGGTGAGCTCCACAGGCTCGAACTAGAAACTGCTAAACTGTGCGTAAGCAGGTATTCTACCTCTCTCCTCATCTCTTCTCTCTTCTTGGGATTCACATGATAAGGGTGTTGTTTTATCGGAGATGGTTGTAAAAGTTCGACATAATGGCACAGAACATGGGTTTGTCTGGGGATGTCTGAAAAGAGAGAAGAGAATTCATGAATTAATGAAATCACATCTGTTCCTTGTCAATAGGAGAGGTAAGACCAATGTTCCTTTAGATTTTTCAGAATATCAGAATTGGATAATTTATTGGCAGCCATTTTATCATGATTAACCGAACTATCATCCTCAGGGTCAAGTTCAATCAACAGAGGGGAACAGTTACTACTGATGACACATCTACTGCGGGTTTCAGAGACATTTCCCTGTTCACATAAGATTTCAGCATATTTATGTGACACACACGACTTTTCTTTCTCCGTTCAGGAGTACGAATTTGATCATTCGTTTTGTTCAATTTTCTCTCCACCACATAGGGTGCAGAAAACCTAGACTGCAATGATGACCCTGGAAGAGGAAGGAGAACCAAGACCATATCAAGACCATATACCTACACAGTCAATAACCACAGGCTCAAATGGTTCCCCTATTACAGGGATTGGGTGTAAAGGAGCCAGAGCGATGACCTGATTTGGTTTACCCGTCACTTGACAAACATGTAATGATCTGCAGTGAGCAACAACATCGGCTTTTAGGCCAGGCCAAAAAAAATATCGTAAAATATTACCTACAGACATAGGTTTTTGTAATCCCTAAAAGGGAAGACAAAACATGGTCATGAGCAAGATTTAGTATCTGTTGTCGATAATTCACAGGCACAACAATTTGTTGAACAATATCAACATTTTTCCATTGTCTCATTAACACATCATTATCCAGATATTATATTAATATTACATTTTCATTAGGGACCATTAGCTTATCAGAAATGGCTTTAAAATATTTAGCTAATGTAACATCAGCCCTCTACGCTGCCGCTAATTGCTAACAAGCCATCTGTAATGGTCCAACAGTTTTATCAGATAAAGTTGGTTCAACATAAATGTTTCCCATGACAGGTGTTGTTTACAGAAAAGATTCAGATAAATCCACAACATCATCAAACGTTCGTGCTTGTGCACGTGTAACTGGGCATAATGGAAATACTGTCGGAAAGTTAGAGACAAGATCATGGTTAATATTCATTATTGGAGCTTCTACCACAATTGGGCGAGGGAAAACAATGCCACCCGCCAAATCATTTCCCAAAATAATCTGTACTCCTTTAACAGGGAGTTCAGTACAAATTCCCACATATACTTCCCCCGTTACTATTTCTGTTTGAAGGTGGATAGTATGAAGTGGAACTGTAACACAGCCTGCTCCTATGCCTCGTAAAATTACGTCCGCACCTGTATAGGTTTTCTGAGACAACGGGAGTGTACCAGCTAGCATCAGAGTTTGTGCTGCACCTGTATCTCGCAGGATGGACACTGATCTGTGAATGCCTTCAGGGTTGTCTGCCACCCATCCCTGCAACATGAAGGGCTTATACACTGCCACCGTTTGTTCAGGTAGAACATGCTCTACTTGTTTTTTTTTATAAAACCTACAGACTTTAATTTCACAGACGCATTTTTCTTCTTCCAGGCTTCCCAGTCTGAAATAAGGTGATCAGCACCTAGGCAATAAAAACAGACTCTACCTCTGCCTGAGCGATACTGAGAACTTCTAAACCCCCCCCCCCTTACAGGTCTTACACCACCTGATGAAGGTTTCACCTGCCCTTCAACTCCACGGACAGCAAATTTATCAGTTCTCACAGCGGGAGCAAATACTGTACAGTGTGTTAAAATGAACTCGTCAGCCAGTACCGCGACTGCTGACAGTGATGTGACTTTTTGTTCATTTAAGTGCACTACCATATTTTCAAACACACAGTTTTTAAAATCCTCCACTAAGACCAACTCCTTAAGAGCCTCAAAGTGGTGGTTTTAGTTGCAGCACACCACTTTTCAAAAAGTGTTTGCTTTTCTCGGTCAAACTCAACAAAAGTTTGCTTGTCTGTCTTTTTATCGGACCTGAATTTTTGTCTGTATGCCTCCGGCACTAGCTCATAGGCACGCAGAACAGTTTGTTTGACCACCTCATAATCTAGACTCTGTTCAACAGGTAACACTGAGCATACATCCTGCGCTTTGCCGGTCAGCTTACACTGCAACAAGAGAGCCCAGATAGCTCTTGGCCACTGTAATGCAGCTGCAACATGCTCAAAAGCTATGAAATAGCTATCAACCTCGGTTTCTTTAAAAGGAGGGACTAAATTAATATGCTTGCTCACTTAGACATGGGGTGGGGTGGTAGTCGTTGGGGCATAAGCGAAAGTAGGAGAGACTGGCGCAGGCCCTGCAGGCAACTGAGCAAATGATGGGGACGTGGGGGAACTCTCCGGCGCGCTCTCAGCCCGGTGTAGCCGGCTGAAATCTCGCCGAAAATGTTCCCTTTCCATCTCAAGCTCCATCTTCCTTAACTGTAACCTTTCTGTCTCCATTTCCTCTCATTTGATTTACAATTCTCCCTCCCTCGTTTTTTTTTTTTTTTATTAAAAGTTGGTCCGAATTATGCACTGATGATTTGTTGATGGGTGGTGTGGTTACCTTGTGCCTGGAAACCGTGGTGGGTGATTGTGGCGCAGATGATGGCTTAACGTCGACTTCCGTAGGCGTTGAAGCATCTCCGTCCTCAGAACACCCCCAGACTGCGCAGGCAAAATCTGCTGTTCAATCAATTTGTCATGAATTATTTTTTTAACCTCCATTTTCAAACCCTTGCGTGGCACGACAATTTCAAAAAAGTCAGCTATGCTGAACAAGTCATCTTTACGACAGTGATCAAAGTGCTCTAAGCTAGGAGCCAGTGTGAAGGCAATCAGGTCAAAATCCATGTTTGTCAAACTCCACACAAGGAAAAAAAACAGCCAAACAAACAAGGAAGAGCTTCCACTATATGCTCGAAATGGATGAGCCCCCACTTGTTAGCCACTCTAATGGCTTAGGGTGGGCCCCCACTTTGTTATTCGCAATGGACGAGGCCCCACGTTGGTATTCGCAATGGACAAGCCCCCACTTTGTTATTCGAATGGACGAGCCCCGACTTTGTTACGTCTAGGGTCCAGGAACGCAACAAATAAACAAATATTTATCACAAGATAACGGTGTGTGATTTTTCTTTTCTTTTTCTTTTTTTTATGTACAGGAAGCTCTCAGGCTTCAGGGTTGGGACAATGCCAAAATAATAAACAAAACCCAAACTCCTTTCTCCTCCCACAAACTAACTAAACTAACAAAAGAAAATTTAAACCAAAAACACAGGGCTAAACTGTCTCCCTGGCTACCGGAACGAAAAAAACAGGAGAAAAAGAGTTTGAAAGAAAACGGCGCCCAACCCCTAATGCTTCCACACACACACACACACACACACACACAAAAGAAAAAGATGTATTTACAATATCAAGTTCAAGTTTAAGGAGGCTTTACTGTCAATTCAACAATGTACAGTTAGTACACAGTGAAACGAAACAACGTTCCTCCAGGACCAAGGTGCTACATGCAACATAAGTTTACAACATAAATTAACAGAAAAAACTAAACTAGCTAACTAAGAGGCCAAGTTAGCTGGCTAGCAGAGACAAGACAGATAGAACTAACATAAATTACAACATAAATTCACAAACAAACTAGCTATCTAACTATCTAAGGAAGACTTTTTTATCTACAGGGTTTTTGTTTTTTTTAACAGACAGCAGACAAGAAAGTGCACGTGCAAATGTGCAAACAAAAGCCACAAAGTGACAGTGCGACAAAAACACAATGTAACATAATAATAAGCTGTTGTGGTGATGACTTGAGGTAGTGGAGAAACAGTAAACATTCCTTAGTGTAGCAGCAATTAGGACATAAAGAAGTTAGTGCAAAAAGAAGTCCAGTAATGAATATTGTGCAAAAGAGCATTTACATGTTGGTATGTATGATAGTTTGGTGGTGTAGGTCAGTGTGTTTGCGCTCGTGCTGATTATTCAGTCCAGTCTCAATGTTTTGAGGTAGTTGAGTTAAGCTGAGTGATAGTGTGTGTGTGTGTGCGTGTGTGTGTGTTTATCAGTCCAGTCCCTTTTTTGTTGAGGAGACAGATGGCTTGTGGAAAAAAGCTGTTGCACAGTCTGGATGTGAGGCCCGAATGCTTCAGTACCTTTTTCCAGATGGCAGGAGTGTGAAGTGTGTGTGAGAGGGGTGTGTCTGATCAGCCACAATGCTGGTGGCTTTGCGGATGCAGTGTGTGGTGTAGATGTCCTCAATAGAGGGGAGAGAGACCCCGATGATCTTCTCTGCTGTCCTCACTATCCGCTGTAGGGTCTTGCGGTCCGATATGGCACAATTCCCAAACCAGACAGTGATGCAGCCGCTCAGGATGCTCTTGATAGTTCCTCTATAGAAGGTGGTCATGATCAGTGGTGGAAGCTGGGTCTTTCTCGGTCTTCTCAGAAAGAAGAGATGCTGTTTGGCTTTCTTGTGCAGGGAGCGGGTGTTGAGGGACTAGCTGAGGTCCTTCTCCAGGTGGACGCCCAGGAATTTGGTGCTGTTGACGATCTCCACAGATGAGCCGTCGATGCTCAGCGGAGAATTGTAGCCTCGTGTCCTCCTAAAGTCAATAACCATCTCCTTTGTCTTGTCAACATTCAGAGACAGGTTGTTGTCTTTACACTAGTCCGTTAGCCTCTGCACTTCCTCTCTGTACGCTGACTCATCGTTCTTGCTAATGAGACCCACCATGGTCGTGTCATCAGTGAACTTAATGATGTGATTTGAACTGTGTGTTGCTACACAGTCGTGACTCAGCAGTGTGAACAGCAGTCACAGCCTTGTGGGGCCCCTGTCCTCAGTGTGGTGGTGCTGGAGGTGCAGTTCCCGATCCATACTGACTGAGACCTTCCGGTCAGAAAGTCCAGGATCCAGTTGCAGAGGGAGGTGTTCAGGCCCAACAGGCTCAGCTTCTCGATCAGTTGGTGGGGGATGATCGTGTTGAATGCTGAGCTGAAATCTATGTACAACATTCGAACGTATGTGTCTTTCTTGTCCAAGTGTGTGAGGGCAAGATGGAGTGCAGTGGAGATGGTTGAGCATTTAGGACGGTACGCAAATTGCAGTTGGTCCAGTGAGGGGGGCAGCAGGGTCTTGATGTGTCTCATGACGAGCTGCTCGAAGGCACTTCGTGATGGTGGGTGTAAGTGCAATGGGACGGTAGTCATTGAGGACACAGAAGACTTCTTGGGCACGGGTACGATGGTGGTGGTCTTGAAGCACATAGGAACGACGGGGCTGCTCAGAGAGATGTTGAAGATGTCGGTGAGAACATCTGCCAACTTTTCTGCACATTCTCTGAGCACCCTACCTGGGATTTTGTCTGGTCCAGCAGCTTTACGTAGGTTCACTCTGCGTAGAGTTTTCCTCACATCAGCTGCAGTGAGACACAGCACCTGGTCATTCGGAGGAGGCGTGGTCTTCCTCGCCGCCACGTCATTCTGCCTGTCGAACCGACCATAGAAGTTGTTCAGCGCATCTGGGAGGGAGCCGTCACAGGCAGGTGATGTCATCCTGTAGTTTGTGATGGCGTGTAAGCCCTGCCACATGCACCATGTGTCGCTGATCTCTATGAAGTGATTGTGGATTCTCTGGGTGTATGCGCGCTTCGCCTCTCTGATGGCCCGAGAGAGTTTGGCCCTTGCTCTTCTAAGGGCCACCTTGTCTCCAATACGTACACAAATAAAAGAATAAACAAATCCATATACAACCGTGGGTGAATCACTCCCCACCCCCCTAACACACACAAAAAGAGACAAAGCAACTCGCACACCGGCTATTAGGCTGTTTGCAACACAACAACGCACATACTGTAAGGTAATCACAAGCTAAAAGTCGCGCATTTGCGGCTCTCGTCTGCCACCATAAGAGGACGTGCTAATACAGGGACAACCAATCCGAGCGCACGTCACACAATCAAGGCGGGGCAACCTGCGAGAGCGGGAGAGTGAGAGAGAAAAGGGGACAGAGAAAGAGCGTGCGCATGCCGCAGCAAACAGCCACGCATGCGCACATACATGCAACACACACACACACCTGCATGTAACATTGAGTTAACCTGAGTGATAATGTTTGTGTGTGTGCGTGTGTGTGCGTGTATGTGCGTGTATGTGTGTGTGTGTGTGTGTGTGTGTCAGTCCAGTCCCTTTTTGTTGAGGAGACGGATGGCTTGTGGAAAAAAGCTGTTGCATCATGGATGTGAGGCCCGAATGCTTTGGTACCTTTTTCCAGATGGCAGGAGTGTGAAGACTGTGTGAGAGGGGTGTGTCTGATCAGCCACAAAGCTGGTGGCTTTGCGGATTCAGCATGTGGCGTAGTTGTCTTCAATAGAGGGGAGAGAGACCCAATGATCTTCTCTGCTGTCCTCACTATCCGCTGTAGGGTCTTGTGGTCAGATATGGCACAATTCCCAAACCAGACATTGATGCAGCCGCTCAGGATGCTCTCGATAGTTCCTCTCTAGGCTTTTTTCTATTAAGCTTTAATCTAGGTGACGAATATTTTAATACATATTATACATACATATTATACTGTATTTTGACTAGTAACTAGTAATATGTAACATCAAGTATCAAACTCCAGTAACTTCCTCAACACTGATGGATATTTAATTTGCAGGGTTAAATGTTAGATTGCTTGGCTTCAAATTTTAAGTCTGCTTTTTCATGTGATTCATTCAGTTTTGATACTGAAACAGTAATGAAATCATCACTATTACAGTACATATTATTAGTGTCATTTTTTGTGGTGTCTTTATTTCACATTAAATTTATTATAGAATTGAATGAGAATCTAGTGCTTTAAAAATCCTCTATAGGGTAGAATACAGGGGTAGAGATATATTGATCTATCAGTGTTATGCACCTGCCATGCTGCTTCAAACACTACGAATATAGTTAGACATGTTTTTTTTTGAGTGGCCTTTTATTAACATGTGTGTGTGTGTGTGTGTGATTGTTGTACTGGGGTGTACAGTACATTTTCTATTTTTTTTCCCTTGATGCAGTTATGTTACACTATTTAGAATATAGCGTAACATTGACACTAAGAATTCAGCAACCAGATCACTCAGATTAGACACCAGTCAGACTAGACCTGATCAGCAACCTAGAGCCTTATCGCACTGAGCTACCACTCAACCCTTGTAGATTTAGTATGGGTTAATCAGAACATGGAACATACTCATGATCTAATTCTAACATTTGAATTAAATATAAATACAAACCGGATTCCAAAAAAGTTGGGACACTAAACAAATTGTGAATAAAAACTGAATGCAATGATGTGGAGATGGCAAATGTCAATATTTTATTCAGAATGGAACATAGATGACAGATCAAAAGTTTAATCCGAGAAAATGTATCATTTTAAAGGAAAAATATGTTGATTCCAAATTTCACGGTGTCAACAAATCCCAAAAAAGTTGGGACAAGTAGCAATAAGAGGCTGGAAAAAGTAAATTTGAGCATAACGAAGAGCTGGAAGACCAATTAACAGTAATTAGGTTAATTGGCAACATGATTGGGTATAAAAAGAGCTTCTCAGAGTGGCAGTGTCTCTCAGAAGCCAAGATGGGTAGAGGATCACCAATTCCCACAATGTTGCGCAGAAAGATAGTGGAGCAATATCAGAAAGGTGTTACCCAGTGAAAAATTGCAAAGACTTTGCAGTTATCATCATCAACTGTGCATAATATCATCCGAAGATTCAGAGAATCTGGAACAATCTCTGTGCGTAAGGGTCAAGGGCGTAAAACCATACTGGATGCCCATGATCTCCAGGCCCTTAAACGACACTGCACCACAAACGGGAATGCTACTGTAAAGGAAATCACAGAATGGGCTCAGGAATACTTCCAGAAACCATTGTCAGTGAACACAATCCACCCTGCCGTCCGCCATTGCCAGCTGAAACTCTACAGTGCAAAGAAGAAGCCATTTCTAAGCAAGATCCACAAGCACAGGCGTTTTCATTGGGCCAGGGATCATTTAAAATGGAGTGTGGCAAAATGGAAGACTGTTCTGTGGTCAGATGAGTCACGATTCGAAGTTCTTGTTGGAAATGTGGGACGCCATGTCATCCGGACCAAAGAGGACAAGGACAACCCAAGTTGTTATCAACGCTCAGTTCAGAAGCCTGCATCTCTGATGGTATGGGGTTGCATGAGTGCGTGTGGCATGGGCAGCTTGCATGTCTGGAAAGGCACCATCAATGCAGAAAAATATATTCAGGTTCCAGAACAACATCTAGTCATCTCTTTCAGGGAAGACCCTGCATTTTTCAGCAAGATAATGGCAGACCACATTCTGCATCAATCACAACATGATGGCTGCGTAGGAGAAGGATCCGGGTACTGAAATGGCCAGTCTGCAGTCCAGATCTTTCCCCTATAGAGAACATTTGGCGCATCATAAAGAGGAAGGTGCGACAAAGAAGGCCCAAGACGATTGAAAGGTTAGAGGCCTGTATTAGACAAGAATGGGAGAGCATTCCTATTTCTAAACTTGAGAAACTGGTCTCCTCGGTCCCCAGACGTCTGTTGAGTGTTGTAAGAAGAAGGGGAGATGCCACACAGTGGTGAAAATGGCCTTGTCCCAACTTTTTTGGGATTTGTTGACACCATGACATTTTGATTCACCATATTTTTCCCTTAAAATGATACATTTTCTCAGTTTAAACTTTTGTTCCGTGATTTATGTTCTATTCTGAATAAAATATTGACATTTGCCATCTCCACATCATTGCATTCAGTTTTTATTCACAATTTGTTTAGTGTCCCAACTTTTTTGGAATCCGGTTTGTATTAACTTAAGGTTGTAACTTAAGGATGACTACTACTAAACAAGTGAGGAAGCTTCATGCATTAGAGCTGTGAACCTTCTAAACACCATTAATCCTGGATCACACCAAAATTATATAGTTACCTTAACCTGCTTTTCTTCCTAAAATCAGGTATTCTTTCTACAGTTTTACTGGGTGGGATTTGAAGTACAATCATAGTACAGTTTAAAATCATCTAATTATTACATTCACCTCAAACACATAATTTGGTAAATAAGTAACTTATGCAAATGTTCACTATAATTGAACAAAAATACTTGTTATATCTTTTAGAAACTATTTTTTAAATTATTTTATTATCAAAAAGGGGCATAAAAATATACATTTATAAAAAATAACTTTGCTTTTTAGTTCATGATATTTTAACAGAGCAAAGAGCAAAAATTTCTTTGGATAAATGATACTATAATCCCTATACATACAAATTGCTATTTATTTATTTATTTATTGGGGGAAATCTATTTTTCAACTTGTCTTTTATGCTTCTGTAGCAAATTTCATCCACAATCTATATAATAAATTGTTGTTTCTTAGTGTATTATAGTGCCTTATAGTAAGGGTTGAAATTTGATTTGTTATAAATAATTAGAAGTAATTTAACTTAACCAATTTAGGCAGACCATCAGAAAAAGAAAAAGATTTTATGAAAGAACATTGATTAATGCAGAGTCTGTTTGTAAAATTTGCAGAGTTATAATTAGTTTAATACACCTCCTAAACCAGGGGTAAAACAGAGCATAAATAAATGGATTAATAGTAGCATTAAGACAACCAAAAATTATGACTTTATGAAAAGTTTCTAACTGTATTTCAACAATATTGCCTAATAAACTGTAAATGAAATATGGAAGTAAGCACAGCAGAAACACAGACACTACAATCCCAAGCACTTTAGCTGCTTTTCTCTCAGATTGCATCGAGTATGAGGTGATTTTCTGTGTTTTATACCGTGTGTGATTATTAAGCTCTCTGATAGCATTGACATGTTTCTTAGCAATCACAAAAACAAGAGTATAGAATATGATTATGACAGAAAGTGGAAAAATAAACAAATAAACAAGATAAATTACAGTCCAAACCTCACTGAGAACAAGAAAACACTCTCCAGGACACATAATCACACTTGTAAAGTTTCCATTAAAATATAGGACTGCTATGGTATAACCCAGCACTAGACACCAGTTACAAACAATTACAACACGAGTGATTCTCACAGAGACAATGTTCATGTAGAGAAAGGGGTTTGAGAGAGCCAAATAGCGATCCACAGAGATCTGAGCAATTGTGTAGCTTGATATTATGAGAAGAGTACCAATCACCCAGTAGATAATGCATAAAACTCTCCCAAAAATCCAGCATGACTCAATAGTCCAGATTAAAAGTAGTGGCATTACAAAAACACCAGCAAGGAAATCTGACGCAGCCAGAGAGAGCACAAACATGTTAGTCGGTGTGTGAAGCTGCTTGAAGTGAAAAACAGAGATGATGACCAGCAGATTTCCACACACTGTTAGCAGAACCACAGCAGCTGAACACACATACAGTAAGATATAAACTGCAGGAGATACAGATCTCTCTGCACAGGAGAAATGCTCACAGCGATCAGATTGATTAAACTCTGTCAGGTTCATGAGCTCATTTCTTTAATGTCTACAAAATTAGAAATAAAACAAACAGCTCTGGTCCTTTTAAATTTTAGAAATGAATCACGCCTCCCTAATTTGAGTGACACCATGATAGATATGATGTAATGCCTTATTGGAACACAAGGCCTGAACTAAATATCAGCAGAATGTTTTTCTCATGACCGTCTCATGTCATCCTGACTCGACTAGTGGGATTCTTTTAATT
Organism: Channallabes apus; assembly: GCA_030522415.1. Taxonomy (NCBI): domain Eukaryota; kingdom Metazoa; phylum Chordata; class Actinopteri; order Siluriformes; family Clariidae; genus Channallabes; species Channallabes apus. The sequence continues at coordinate 55,416,991 of CM060107.1, read as the reverse complement.
TCTGTTATAGTAAATGGAGAATGTTTCAAGGCCATTAATATAAAAACCTAATACATTGACCTTATGTAATGAACATTAGACAAGGACATAGTTAACATGATTTAACAATTATGATTATCACAAATAGGAACTGCTCATTGGATATTATGTGAACATCATTTAATATAGTAACATATAGTTTTAGTTGGATGCTCTAACATGGACAATGTGCAAATATCGATTTTGACATGAAAAGATTACAAATGTACAAATCTCTGGGAGTTATGGATGGCTGCTTTGGTACGGAGATTTCCGGTTGTCTTAGTGTTTTGTGTTAGCTTTTAGTTTAGTAGGTTTTATTTTAGTGTTTTTTTTTCTTTTTTTGTTGTTGTTTCTCAAATGTAATCAGTTATACCAGCACTGAAATGCTGGATGGGCAGAAGAACCATACAATCTTTTACCGGTTTTTTATTATTCTGACATTTTGCTGAACATTGTAACTGGCGGACGGCTGCATGGTGGTTAGTACTGTTGCCTTGCACTTTCGTGGTTCAGGTTTGATTCCCAGCCATGGTCAATTTGTGTCTCTGTATACATGTAGTTTGCATGTTCTCCCTGTGCTTGGTGGGTTTTCTCTGGATACTCAGTTTTCCTTCCACAATCCAAAGACTTGCAGATTAGGCTAATTGGCATTCCTAAATTGCCCATAGTGTGTGAATGAGTGTGTGTTTGTGCCATGTTAGATTGATACCCTCACCAGGGTGTACCCCGCCTTATGCCCTAAGTCTCCTGGAATAGGCTCCAGGAAAGTAGGGGGACTCTAATCTTATTCATAGAACATTATCTGCTAGCCTTGGAGATTTTGAGTCCTCATCAGCTCCCCTGACATATGGGGTCCCACAGGGTTCTATTCTGGGCCCCCTTCTTTTCTCATTGTATTTGTTGCAACTCAGCTCTGTTCTGAGAAAACATGGCATCTTCTTTCACTGCTACGCAGAGGATAGTCAGATTTATCTCCCATTAAAACAGTAGGAAGGCTACTCTATCAATGCTCTCTTAACATGGCTAGATCTGTTAAAGCATGATTAGCCCTAAATATTTTACATATTAATTATAAAAAGACTGAGATTTTGTTGTTTGGTCCTGGTGCCAGGAGTATAGTTCCACCTCTAGATTTGGGAGCCTTGAAGCAATATGTTAACCCCACAGCATCAAATTTAGCAGTTATTTTTTATCTCGGCCTTAAATCTGATACACAGATCAGTGCTGTGGTTCGATCCAGTTTCTTTCAATTGAGGCAATTGGCAAAACTTTTTGGCTCAAGTTCAAGTAAGCTTTATTGTCACTTCAGCCATATACAGTTAGTACACAGTGAAATGAAACATCATTCCTCCAGGACCAAGGTGCTACATGCAACATAAATTTACAACATAAATTAACAGAAAATTTAAGCTAGCTAACAAAGAGGTCTAGTTAGCTGGCTAGCAGAGACAAGAAAGACTGATCTGACAAACATAAATTAACATCATAAATTAACAAAAAATAACTAGCTAAGGAATACTATCTACGTTTTTTTTTCTTTTTTTTTACGGACAATAGACAACATAAAATGCAGGTGCAAATGTGCAAACAAGAGCAATAAAGTGACAGTGCAACAAATACGACATAACATAACAAAATAATATGGTGTTGAGGTGATGAGTTAAGGTAGTGGAGAAACAGTAAAAGTTCCTTAATGTAGCAGCAAGAATTAAGAGGTTAGTGCAAAAAGTAATCAAGTAATGAATATTGTGCAAAAGAGTCATACAGACCAGCATTTACAGGTGGGTGTGTACGATAGTTTGGTAGTGTAGGTCAGTGTGTTTGCGCTTGTGTTGATTAGTCAGTCCAGTCTCAATGTTTCGAGGTAGTTGAGTGTTATGTCCACGGTCTAGGGTCCAGGAATGCAACAAATAAACAAATCTTTATCACAAGATAACGGTGTGTGATTTTTCTTTTCTTTTTGAAAACAATTTTGAAAACAAAAACACAGGGCTAAACTGTCTCCCTGGCTACCGGAACGAAAAAAAAACAGGAGAAAAAGAGTTTGAAAGAAAACGGCGCCCAACCCCTGCTGCTTCCACACACACACACACACACACACACACAAGAAAAAGACGTATTTACAATATCAAGTTCAAGTTCAAGTAGGCTTTACTGTCACTTCACCCATATACCGTTAGTCCACAGTGAAACGAAACAACGTTCCTCCAGGACCAAGGTGCTACATGCAACATAAATTTACAACATAAATTAACAGAAAAAAACTAAACTAGCTACCTAAGAGGCCAAGTTAGCTGGCTAGCAGAGACAAGACAGATAGACCTAACAGAAATTACAACATAAATTAACAAAAAAACTAGCTATCTAACTATCTAAGGAAGACTTTTTTATCTACAGGGTTTTTTTTTTTTTTTAAACAGACAGCAGACCAAAGTACACGTGCAAATGTGCAAACAAAAGCAACAAAGTGACAGTGCGACAAAAACACAACGTAACATAATAATAAGGTGTTGTGGTGATGACTTCAAATTTAAATTCAAATTCAAATTTTATTGGTCACATACACAATCATACACAGTATAATATGCAGTGAAATGCTTTATACGATCGCCAGTGACCTTAAAAAAAGAAAATAAAAGCTTGTACGTAAAATAAATAATCAATAAAAAGTAAATACTAAAGAAATAATTTTAACTAGTAAAATTAACTGTGCATAAGGCATAATAAAATATTGCAAAAATATATGATATATATATATATGATTAAAGTGTCAGTGGTTGTGCAAATATGCATGGAGGTGACATGTGCAATTGTCCAGATGTATGAGTATTTAGTGCAAGTGTGTATGAATGTGTCCATGATTGTTCAGTCAGTGTTGTGAGCTTAAAAGATGTTATTAGTCCTGTGTGGTGTAGTGATGATTGAGAGACCTTATCGCCTGCGGGAAGAAGCTCCTCCTCAGCCACTCTGTGTTGGCCTTTAGGGAGCGGAATCGCTTCCCAGTCCGCAACAAAGAGAACAGTCCATTACTGGGGTGACTGAGGTCCTTCATGATCTTCTTGGCCTTAGTCCAGCACCGCTTGCTGTAGATGGTGTGTAGGTCAGGGAGCTCAGTGCGGATGATGCGCTCGGCTGATCGCACCACCCTCTGTAGAGCTCGTCTGTCCTGCATGGTGCTGTTCCCGAACCAGGTCGTGATATTTCCCGTCAGGATGCTCTCTATGGTGCAGGAGTAGAAGTTCCTGAGCACCTTGGAGGGCAGTCTAAAGTCTCTCAAGCGTCTGAGGTGGTAGAGACGCTGCCGGGCTTTTTTCACCACGGTGCTGATGTGACAGGACCATGATAGGTCCTGCGTGATGTGAACACCGAGGTATCTGAAGCTGTCCACTCTCTCCACTGGGCTCCTGTTGATGACGGGGGTCTGGTAGTTCCTCTCCTGCTTTGTACTAAAGTCCACTATCAGCTCCTTTGTCTTACTGACGTTCAGGAGGAGATTGTTCCTCTGGCACCAGTTCTCCAGATTTCCAATCTCCTCTAAGTAGTCGGACTCATCATTGTTGGTGATCAGTCCGACCACGACGGTGTCGTCAGCAAACTTGATGATGGAGGTGGAGTTGGTAGTGGCCACGCAGTCGTGGGTGTACAAAGAGTACAGCAGGGGGCTCAGAACACAACCTTGGGGGGCTCCAGTGCTAAGAGTGAGTGTGGCTGAGACATGTCCGCCCATCCTTACTGCCTGTGGTCTGCCAGTCAGAAAATTGGAGATCCACTGACATATAGATGAGCTGAGTCCCAGGTGCTCCAGCTTGGTGGTGAGTGTGGAGGGAATTATTGTGTTAAAAGCAGAGCTGTAGTCGATGAAGAGCATTTTAACATAATTCCCTTTCCTAGTGTCCAGGTGAGTGAGTGATGTGTGGAGGAGATGAGAGATTGCATCGTCTGTGGAGCGGTTCTGACGGTATGCAAACTGTAGTGGGTCCAGTGTGTCGGGTAGTGAAGAAATGATGAAGTCTCTGATAAGGCGTTCAAAGCACTTCATCACTACTGAGGTGAGAGCTACAGGGCGATAGTCATTGAGAGAAGCAGGATGTGGTTTCTTTGGAACAGGAACAATGATGGACTCTTTGAAGCATGTGGGGATCACCGACTGAGATAAAGAGATGTTGAATATCTCAGTGAACACAGGTGCTAGCTGGTCTGCGCAGGCTCTGAGGATACGGCCTGAGATGCCGTCTGGTCCTGCTGCTTTCCTGGTGTTCACTCTCTTGAAGGCTCTCCTCACGTCGTGCTCGGAGATGATGAGCGCGTTCCCGGTGCTGGCTGTGTCTTCCTGTCTGCAGCCGTTAGCGCCGCTAGCATTAGCGCCGTTAGCATTAGCGCCGTTAGCATTAGCATCGCTAGCGTCTTTAGCTGCAGCCTCGAAGCGAGCATAGAAGATGTTCAGCTCGTCTGCCAGAGTCGCGTCCGCGTTCGTCATACCGGATGCTGGTGCTTTATAGTCCGTTATTGTTCTCAGTCCCTGCCACAGGCTCCTAGAGTCACTCTGTTGAAACTGTGACTCTAGTTTTCTCCCGTAGCGCTGCTTCGCCTCTTTCACCGCCTTCCGGACGTTATATGATGCAGCCTTGTATGGTTCCATGTCCCCCGATGCAAGTCCCGTGTTGTAGGCAGCTGTGCGAGATCTCAGAGCGTCGCGGATGGTTTTATCCACCCACGGCTTCTGGTTGGGAAACGTTCTGATAGTCTTTTTCTCTACCGTATCGTCTACCAGCTTTTCAATAAATCCCACAACCGCTTCTGTAAACACGCTGACGTCATCATCGGAGCTGTTTCTGAACATGTCCCAGTCTGCGTCATCGAGTGCGTCCTGTAACGCGGCCACCGATTGGTCCGTCCAGCGCGCGACCTCCCTCTGAACCGGAACTTCCTGTTTCAGCCTTTGTTTATATTTTGGCATGAGGAAGATGGCGGCGTGGTCGGATTTACCAAACGCTGGACGAGATTGTGCCTTGTAACCGTCTTTGACCGTGGTATAACAGTGGTCCAGTGTCCTTTCGCCCCTGGTGGGGCAGGTGATGTGCTGATAAAAGTTCGGCGCTGCGCGTTTGAGGTTGGCATTATTAAAATCCCCCGCCACAATGAGCGCAGCGTCCCGGTGTTGTGTCTGGTGCTGTGTGAGCGCCTCATGCAGCTCGCATAAGGCAGTGTTAGTGTCTGCTTGTGGAGGAATGTAAACGGCACTGATTATGACCGATGTGAACTCCCGTGGGAGATAAAATGGACGACACATGATGGACAGTAGTTCCAGGTTTGGTGTGCAGGAGCGTGTAAGAGAAACAACGCTCGCGCTGTTGCACCAGCTGTTGTTCACCATTAAGCACACACCGCCTCCCCTTGACTTCCCCGAGTCCCGCGTCCTGTCCATGCGGTGAACCGAGAAGAACTCGGCCGGCTGTATGGCGTGGTCTGGCACCGCTGGGTTCAGCCATGTCTCGGTGAAGCAGAGAAGATTGCAGTCCCGAATGTCTCTCTGGAACTTTATCCTGGCCCTGATGTCATTGAGCTTGTTCTCCAGTGACTGGACGTTGGCGAGCAGGATACTAGGCAGAGGTGTGCGGTGTGCACGGGCCCTGAGCCGGTTCCTCACACCAGCTCGTTTCCCTCGGGTTCGTCGCTTCGCGTCGCGTCCATTGTTCTCCCTCAGGATCTCACTCGGCCAGCTCGGATCCGGAGTTAAAACTGTCGAATTGTGAGTACATTGTATACCAATAGAAACAAGAGTGTCTCTATCATACCTAATGTACTCAATGGTGGTGATTTTGCCAATTTTAAAACACTGAAAACTAACATAAAGAACAAAAACAAAGAAAAGGTGGTCGGAGCAGTCGTGACGGCAGCCGACCTCACCGGCGCCATCTTGACTTGAGGTAGTGGAGAAACAGTAAACATTCCTTAGTGTAGCAGCAAAAATTAGGACGTAAAGAAGTTAGTGCAAAAAGAAGTCCAGTAATGAATATTGTACAAAAGAGCATTTACAGGTTGGTATGCATGATAGTTTGGTGGTGTAGGTCAGTGTGTTTGCGCTTGTGTTGATTAGTCAGTCCAGTCTCAATGTTTTGAGGTAGTTGAGTGAAGCTGAGTGATAATGTTTGTGTGTGTGTGTGCGTGTGTGTATATTTATCAGTCCAGTCCCTTTTTGTTGAGGAGACGGATGGCTTGTGGAAAAAAGCTGTTGCACAGTCTGGATGTGTGTGTCCGAATGATTCAGTACCTTTTTCCAGATGGCAGGAGTGTGAAGAGTGTGTGAGAGGGGTGTGTCTGATCAGCCACAATGCTGGTGGCTTTGCGGATGCAGCATGTGCTGTAGATGTCTTCAACACAGGGGAGAGAGACCCAATGATCTTCTCTGCTGTCCTCACTATCCACTGTAGGGTCTTGCGCTCCGATATGGCACAATTCCCGATCCAAACAGTCATGCAGCCACTCAGGATACTCTCGATAGTTTCTCTATAGAAGGTGGTCAGGATCGGTGGTGGAAGTTGGGCCTTTCTCAGTCTTCTCAGAAAGAAGAGACGCTGTTGGGCTTTCTTGTGCAGGGAGCGGGTGTTGAGGGACCAGCTGAGGTCCTTCTCCAGGTGGACAACCAGGAATTTGGTGCCGTTGACAATCTCCACAGATGAGCCGTCGATGCTCAGCGGAGAATGGTCGCATCATGTCCTCCTAAAGTCAACAACCATCGCCTTTGTCTTGTCAACATTCAGAGACAGGTTGTTGTCTTTACACCAGTCCGTTAGCCTCTGCACTTCCTCTCTGAACGCGGACTCATCATTCTTGCTAATGAGACCCACCACGGTCGTGTCATCAGCGAACTTAATGATGTGATTTGAACTGTGTGTTGATACACAGTCGTGAGTCAGCAGTGTGAACAGCAGGGGACTGAGCACACAGCCTTGTGGGGCCGCCCCAGTCCTCAGTGTGGTGGTGCTGGAGGTGAAGTTCCCGATTCGTACTGACTGAGGCATTCAGGTCAGAAAGTCCAGGATCCAGTTGCAGAGGGAGGTGTTCAGGCCCAACAGGCTCAGCTTCCCGATCAGTTGTTGGGGGATGATAGTGTTGAATGCTGAGCTGAAATCGATGTACAGCATTCAAACGTATGTGTCCTTCTTGTCCAAGTGTGTGAGGGCAAGATGAAGTGCAGTGGAGATGGTTGAGTGGTTAGGACGGTACGCAAATTGCAGTGGGTCCAGTGAGAGGGGCAGCAGGGTCTTGATGTGTCTAATGACGAGCCGCTCGAAGCACTTCATGATGGTGTGTGTAAGTGCAACGGGACGGTAGTCATTGAGACAGGACACAGAAGACTTCTTGGGCACGGGTACGATGGTGGTGGTCTTGAAGCATGTGGGAACGACGGCGCTGCTCAGAGAGATGTTGAAGATGTCGGTGAGAACATCTGCCAGCTTTTCTGCACATTCTCTGAGCACCCTGCCTGGGATGTTGTCTGGTCCAGCAGCTTTACGTAGGTTCACTCTGCGTAGAGTTTTCCTCACATCAGCTGTAGTGAGACACAACACCTGGTCGTTCGGAGGAGGGGTGGTCTTCCTCGCCGCCACGTCGTTCTGCCCATCGAACCGACCGTAGAGGTTGTTCAGCACATCTGGGAGGGAGCCGTCACAGGCAGGTGATGTCGTCCTGTAGTTAGTGATGGCTTGTAAGCCCTGCCACATGTGCCGTGTGTCGCCGCTGTCTATGAAGTGATTGTGGATTCTCTGGGCATATGCGCGCTTCGCCTCTCTGATGGCCCGAGAGAGTTTGGCCCTTGCTCTTCTAAGGGCCACCTTGTCTCCAATATGTACACAAATAAAAGAATAAACAAATCTATATACAACCGTGGGTGAATCACTCCCCACCACCCTAACACACACACAAAAAGAGACAAAGCAACTCACACCACACACCGGCTATCAAGCTCTGGCGCGACTCAACAGTTACCGTTTTTTTTAAACACCACAACAGTTTGCAACACAAAAATGCACATAAGGTAATCACAAGTCGCGCATTTCCGGGTCTCATCCGCCACCTTAAGAGGACGTGCTGATACAGGGACAACCAATCCGAGAGCACGTCCCAGACTCTCAATCAGAGCGGGGCAACCTGCAAGAGAGGGAGAGCGAGAGAGAAAAAGGGAGAGAGAAAGAGCTTGCGCATGCCGCAAACAGCCACGCATGTGCATATACATGCAACACACACACACACACACACACACACCTGCATGTAACATTGAGTTAACCTGAGTGATAAAGTTTGTGTGTTCGTGTGTGTGTGTGTGTGTATCAGTCCAGTCCCTTTTTGTGTGTGCCCGAATGCTTCGGTACCTTTTTCCAGATGGCAGGAGTGTGAAGAGTGTGTGACAGGGGTGTGTCTGATCAGCCACAATGCTGGTGGCTTTGCGGATGCAGCATGTCCTGTAGATGTCTTCAATACAGGGGAGAGAGACCCAATGATCTTCTCTGCTGTCCTCACTATCCGCTGTAGGGTCTTGTGGTCAGATATGGCACAATTCCCAAACCAGACAGTGATGGAGTCGCTCAGGATGCTCTCGATAGTTCCTCTCTAGGCTTTTTTCTATTAAGGTTTAATCTAGGTGACGAATATTTTAATACATATTATACATATATATTATACTGTATTTTGACTAGTAACTAGTAATATGTAACATAAAGTATCAAACTCCAGTAACTTTCTCAACACTGATGGATATTTAATTTGCAGGGTTAAATGTTAGATTGTTTGGCTTTTTTTAAGTCTGTTTTTTCATGTGATTCATTCAGTTTTGATACTGAAACAGTAATGAAATCATCACTATTACAGTACATATTATTAGTGTCATTTTTTGTGGTGTCTTTATTTCACATTAAATTTATTATAGAATTGAATGAGAATCTAGTACTTTAAAAATCCTCTATAGGGGAGAATACAGGGGTAGAGATATATTGATCTATCAGTGTTATGCACCTGCCATGCTGCTTGAAACACTACCAACGTAGGTAGACGTTTTTTTTTTTTTTTTGAGTGGCCTTTTATTAACGTGTGTGTATGTGTGTGATTGTTGGTGTACTGGGGTGTACAGTACATTTTCTATATTTTTTTATTGATGCAGTTATGTTACACTATTTAGAATATAGCATAACATTGACACTAAGAATTCAGCAACCAGATCACTCAGATTAGACACCAGTCAGACTAGACCTGATCAGCAACCTAGAGCCTTAACGCACTGAGCTACCACTCAACCCTTCTAGATTTAGTATGGGTTAATCAGAACATGGAACATACTCATGATCTAATTCTAACATTTGAATTAAATATAAATATTAACTTAAGGTTGTAACTTAAGGATGACAACTACTAAACAAGTGAGGAAGCTTCATGCATTACAGCTGTGAACCTTCTAAACACCATTAATCCTGGATCACACCAAAATTATATAGTTACCTTAACCTGCTTTTCTTCCTAAAATCAGGTATTCTTCCTACAGTTTTACTGGTTGGGATTTGAAGTACAATGATAGTACAGTTTAAAATCATATAATTATTACATTCACCTCAAATACATAATTTGGTAAATAATTAACTTATGCAAATGTTCACTATAATTGAACAAAAATGCTTGTTATATCTTTTAGAAACTATTTTTTTATTTTATTATAAAAATGGGCATAAAAATATACATTTATAAAAAATTAAAAATGACTTTGCTTTTTAGTTCATGATATTTTAACATTTATCCAAAATTTCTTTTCAAGAACATTGATTAATGCAGAGTCTGTTTGTAAAATTTGCAGAGTTATAATTAGTTTAATACACCTCCTAAACCAGGGGTAAAACAGAGCATAAATAAATGGATTAATAGTAGCATTAAGACAACCAAAAATTATGACTTTATGAAAAGTTTCTAACTGTATTTCAACAATATTGCCTAATAAACTGTAAATGAAATATGGAAGTAAGCACAGCAGAAACACAGACACTACAATCCCAAGCACTTTAGCTGCTTTTCTCTCAGATTTCATCGAGTATGAGGTGATTTTCTGTGTTTTATACCGTGTGTGATTATTAAGCTCTCTGATAGCATTGACATGTTTCTTAGCAATCACAAAAACTAGAGAATACAATATGATTATGACAAGAAGTGGAAAAATAAACAAATAAACAAGATAAATTACAGTACAAACCTCACTGAGAACAAGAAAACACTCTCCAGGACACATAATCACACTTGTAAAGTTTCCATTAAAATATAGTATCGCTATGGTATAACCCAGCACTAGACACCAGTTAAAAACAATTACAACACGAGTGATTCTCACAGAGACAATGTTCATGTAGAGAAAGGGGTTTGAGAGAGCCAAATAGCGATCCACAGAGATCTGAGCAATTGTGTAGCTTGATATTATGAGAAGATTACTAATCAGCCAGTACATGATGATAAATTAGAAGTTTTTCGAATTGCGTATAAAGACAGTATGTGCAGCTATAGACAGGCTCTAAAAACTGCTAGGACCGAGCATCTTAGCCAACTGATAGCAAGAAACCAAAACAATCCCAGGTTCTTATTTAGTACAGTGGCTCGCCTAACAAAACCTAAGATGCCTGCAGAGAGTATCCCATCACAGTTTAGAAGTGAAGACTTTATGGACTTCTTTAATGAAAAAATCAATAATATCAGGAAGAAAATAATGGAGGTTCAACCTCTAATAGTATCTCATGATCCAGTTCAGCCTATAGTTTCACATTTAGATTTTCACTGCTTTACAGGTATAGGACAGGAAGAGCTGTATAAACTCATCACCTCGGCTAAATCAACAACGTTCCTGTTAGACCCAATCCCAACCAGATTTTTAAAAGAAGTGATGCTTACGGTTGGAGAGCCACTCCTAAACATTGTTAATTCTTCATTACATCTAGGTCACGTCCCTAAACCCTTCAAGTTAGCAGTTATTAAGCCGCTTCTAAAAAATCTAATTTGGACGCGAATGAAATAACAAATTACAGACCGATTTCAAACCTCCCGTTCATATCAAAAATACTAGAAAAAGTAGTATCAGCTCAAATTTGCACATTCTTGCAGGATAACAACATCCTTGAAGAATTTCAGTCAGGTTTCAGGCCCCATCATAGCACAAAAACTGCACTAGTTAAGATTACAAACGACTTGTTTTTAGCTTCAGACCAAGGCTGCATCTCATTGCTAGTCCTGCTTGATCTTAGTGCTGCATTCGACACTATAGATCATAATATTCTCATAGATCGCTTACAAAATTATATAGGTATTCAGGGACAGGCATTAAAATGGTTTAGATCTTACCTGTCTGATCGCTACCATTTTGTAGATCTAAATGGAGAACCGTCTGGTGTAATGCCAGTGAAATATGGGGTCCCACAAGGGTCAGTTTTAGGACCTCTGTTGTTCTCAATATACATGCTTCCCTTGGGTAACATCATAAGAAGACATGGGATTAGTTTCCATTGTTATGCTGATGATACCCAATTATATATCTCAACTAAACCAGATGAAATACCTAAGTTGTCTAGATTAACTGAGTGTGTCCAGGACATAAAAGATTGGATGACCAATAACTTTCTTTTATTAAATTCAGATAAGACAGAGATATTACTTATTGGCCCAAAAACCAGCACACAACAGCTTTCACAATTCAGCTTGCGCTTAGAAGGATGTACTGTTATTACCAGCCCAGCAGTAAAAGATCTGGGAGTAATATTAGACAGTAACTTGTCTTTTGAAAATCACATTTCAAATATCACAAAAACAGCCTTTTTCCATCTTCGAAATATTGCTAAACTTAGGAACATCTTATCCGTATCTGATGCAGAAAAACTAGTTCATGCATTCATGACCTCCAGACTGGACTATTGTAATGCATTACTAGGTGGTTGTCCTGCATCCTCAATAAACAAGCTTCAGTTAATCCAAAATGCAGCTGCCAGGGTTCTCACTATATCCAGAAAATATGATCATATAACCCCAATATTATCATCCCTGCACTGGCTACCTGTTCAGTTTAGAATACATTACAAAATAGTATTACTAACATACAAGGCCTTAAATGGTTTAGCTCCCACATACCTAACCAGTCTTCTGATACGCTACAATCCACCACGCGCCTTAAGATCACAAAGCTCCGGACTTCTGGTAGTTCCCAGAATTTCAAAATCTACAAAAGAGTGTAGGGCTTTTTCATATTTAGCTCCAAAGCTTTGGAATAGCCTTCCAGACAGTGTTCGGGGAGCAGACACGGTTTCTCAGTTCAAAAGTAGACTCAAGACGCATCTTTTTAATCTGGCATACACATAACTCATCCCAGTACTCATACTCCAGTACACCTATACCGAATGGCAACTACGCTAATTCTCCCCATCTGTTCTGTATTTCTCTACCCATCCCGAGGCATCGGGAGATTTTGCCAGCTTCAGTAGACAAAGGCCGACCCTGCGAGGTTCCTGAGGCATCCAGGGAAGGACCAGCTCCAGCTGGATTCAGCTTTATGATGGTTGGAGCTACACATGCTGCTCCTGTGCTTCCAGTGATCCAGACCTCATCTGCCCTCCGCACCTACTGACTCGTCCCTATGCTGAACTGGTCTTCATGTCAATTTAAATAATTTCTGTCATATTGAATTTTCACCTGCACAACACACAAGATGTTATATCATTTCTATCTGTTATCGCCCAAATGAGGATGGGTTCCCTGTTGAGTCTGGTTCCTCTCAAGGTTTCTTCCTAATGCCATCTCAGGGAGTTTTTCCTTGCCACCGTCGCCGTCACCCTTGGCTTGCTCATCAGAGAAATTTTCATTCGTCTCATTATTATCTGCACATTTTTCTCACACATCCACACTTCCAATTATTTTCTTTTCTATAATTATTATTATTATTATTTGTTTTTATTCATTTATTTTCTATTATTATTTTATTTATTTATTTGTTATTATTATTATAATTTTTCTTTATTTCTTTTTTGTTAAATTTCTTTAATTTTTGTGAAGCTGCTTTGAGACAATGACCATTGTTAAAAGCGCTATATAAATAAAATTGAATTGAATTGAATTGAATGATGCATAAAACTCTCCCATAAATCCAGCATGACTCAATAGTCCAGATTAAAAGTAGTGGCATTACAAAAACACCAGCAAGGAAATCTGACACAGCCAGAGAGAGAACAAACATGTTAGTCGGTGTGTGAAGCTGCTTGAAGTGAAAAACAGAGATGATGACCAGCAGATTTCCACACACTGTTAGCAGAACCACAGCAGCTGAACACACATACAGTAAGATATGAACTGAAGGAGATACAGATCTCTCTGGACAGGAGAAATGCTCACAGCGATCAGATTGATTAAACTCTGTCAGGTTCATGAGCTCATTTCTTTAATGTCTACAAAATTAGAAATAAAACAAACAGCTCTGGTGCTTATAAATTTTAAAAATGAATCACGCCGCCCTAATTTGAGTGACACTATGATAGATATGATGTAATGCCTTATTGGAACACAAGGCCTGAACTAAATATCAGCAGAATGTTTTTCTCATGACCGTCTCATGTCATCCTGACTCGACTAGTCGGATTCTTTTAATTTCTGTTATAGTAAATGGAGAATGTTTCAAGGCCATTAATATAAAAACCTAATACATTGACCCTATGTAATGAACATAAGACAAGGACATAGTTAACATGATTTAACAATTATGATTATCACAAATAGGAACTGCTCATTGGATATTATGTGAACATCATTTAATATAGTAACATATAGTTTTAGTTGGATGCTGTCATGCGCACTCAGCCGCGACCGGCATTAGGACCCGGAAGTAAGACGGTCGCAAACCTGAATGCATAAAAGGATCCAAGATGGCGCCGCACATCGCTTTGTCATTGAGTTATGCCCAGGCTATTTCAGAATCGTTCCCGTTCATGTGAGTACTCACTTCCTTGGCTTTACTTTCAGACTGTGTGTTTATAGGACTAGGGTTAGATTGTGTCTTTCCTTTGCTCATTTACTGTGAGAGTCCTTATAGCAAATCGCGTGATTATCCTGCCCGCTCGTGTCCATCCGCGATTGGGTTTACCATTCACGCTACAGGGCTTTCTGCTAAAGCTATGGTCTTTCTGGTCACCCCGGGTTAGTTCTTGACAGAATGACAGAGCCCAGAGCAGTAAACCCAGCGGAGCACACGCGCCTTTGCAATGTGGTTGACCAACATGCTCTGCTCATCAATAAGTTAACCGCGGAGCTCGATACTCTACGCCGGAGCGTCCAAGACATCGCGGCCCTGCGCCGCGAGGTTGCGGAGCTCCGGCAGGAGAACGCGAGCCTCCGGTCGGCTGTTGATGGGCTGGCTAGTGGTCCTCCCGCCGCAGCGGGCGCGCCGCCGCACCAACCCCCCCCCCTTCTGATGTTTTTTTAGCACTACCGGATAAATGGGATGGCACGGATGGGAAATGCAGTGTGTTCTTAACATCGTTGGAACTGGTGTTTGAGTTTAATGCCACCAAATACTCCACTGACCGGCTGCGCATTGCACTACTCGTCTCGTTGCTATCAGGGCAGGCAGCTTAGTGGGCCATGGCAGTTCTACGCGCTGACACGGACACTGCACACTCGTACAACGAGTTCACCCGTCAGCTTAAACTGAACTTTGAGCATCCCGCGGGCGAGGTGGAGACCGACACAAAGCTCTACCATCTGCGGCAGGGAGGACTGTCCGTGAGCAGGTACACTGCTGACTTCCGCACCCTCGCCATCCAGACCTCATGGGGGGACACAGCCCTCCGGACATCCTATTTCGAGGGACTGGCAAGTCGCATCAAAGATGAGCTAGCCGGACGAGAACTCCCAGCCACACTGGAGGGGCTGATCCAGCTAGCCCTCCGCATAGACCAGCGCCTTCTCTCCCGTCCGAAGCCACCACCTCGAACCCTGCCGCCAGCTCCTACCTACCCCTACACTGCACCAAGACCAATTCAATTCAATTCAGTTTTATTTGTATAGCGCTTTTAACAATTGACATTGTCTCAAAACAGCTTTACACAATCAAAAGAATTAAAGTTTGTATGGAATGTGAATGTGTATGAATCAAAATGTTCAGGTAGTCCCTGGTGAGCAAGCCCGAGGGCGACAGTGGCAAGGAAAAACTCCCTGAGATGGTAATAGGAAGAAACCTTGAGAGGAACCAGACTCGACAGGGAACCCATCCTCATCTGGGTGAAACAGATAGCAGGAAATGATCTGCATTTATACAGTATTAAATGTTAGGTTCAGCTATAATAGTTGATGTTAATTGATGTTATAATAGTTGATGTAAAATGGAGTCCAGTAGTTATTCGAGACTCAGATAGACTTGTAGAAAGTTCCAGTCCTGAACTATCGAATTGTCAAGCCCTCAGAGAAACAACTGACAACACCAGTTGAGGCCAGAACCATCTTCTAAGTAGATAGAATCATCCCCAGACACCAGGCGCATCCTAAAGAGACACACAGGGCATCCATGCGACGAGACCTCCAACCAGAAACCGGGCACCAGGATGGATCGGACAGGTCCGGAGGACAGAGGGAGTCTGGATCACTGGCAGCTCAGGAACCACATGTGTAGATCGACAGAGAGAGAGAGAGAGAAAGAGTGAAAGGGGGAGACAGGGGGAGAGAGGAAAGAGAAAGAGGGGGAGGAAGAGAAGAGGAGGAGAGATTGCAATTAGGTATGGTCACAGTCACAATGTCTAATGTGAATGTACATTTACTGTAGAGTGCAAGCAGGGACTCCGGCAGGACTAACTATGACAGCATAACTAAAAGGGAGAGCCAGAAGGAAACACAAACATGAGGGCTCCCTGAGATGTAAAGTAAACAATCACCTCACCGTCAACAAACCTGAGTGATCAAATGAGACTGAGGAAGACAGCATCTAAACATACCAGTTCACCATAATACTCTATGTCCATGAGTCCCCCAGATCTGCTCCTTTACCTTATGGCAAATCTATTTATATAAATGCTTGGCTAAATAAATAGGTTTTGAGCCGAGACTTCAACACTGAGACTGTGTCTGAATCCCGAACACTAACACAAGACCATCACCCACCGTCACCCCCGCCTTCACCGGATGTGTCGGGTCTCCACCCCCTGCCGTGGTTGACACCGGAGCGGGGGAACCCATGCAACTAGGGCGTGCCTCCCTGACCGTGGCGGAACGCGAGAGACGTTACCGCGAGGGACTGTGTGCCTATTGTGGCTCAGCGGCGCACCACCGAGCAACCTATCCGTCCAGTCTGGGAAACGCTCAGCCCTGGTGAGCGACAGGAGAGTCTCACCGGGCACCATCCGTCTCTCCGCCACGACCGACATCACCACCACTCGACTCACGGTCCAGGTAACCCTCCACCTTGGCCACAAACGGGTCAGAAGTACAGCGTTCATCGATTCCAGTGGTAACTTCATTGACTCAACATATGCCAAGGGATTGGGGGTAAAGATTGAGGCATTATCCCAGCCAATGAGAATCACCTCAGTCGACGGGCGGCCCCTCTCATCCAGCCCTATCACCCACCAGACTCCACCCCTCACCCTCGTCGTCGACCAACATCAAGAGGAGATCCGGTTTCACCTCACGCCCATCTCTTATCCACCCATCATCCTCGGCTACCCCTGCCTTCTGCAGCACGACCCACTCATCTCCTGGTCTCAAAGCTGGATCCTTCAGTGGGGGCCGACCTGCACCGAATTATGCCTACGGGCCCAGGCTGGGACGTGTCCCAGGGAGTCCGAGGCCCCCGACGTCGACATCCACGCCATTCCTCCCAACTCAACCCTACCGCCATCTCAGCTTTGTACCGACTCTGCCACCTGTTCACCACCGCACCTATTCTTCTCCATCCGGATGCCAGCCAACCATTCGTTGTGGAGGTGGACGCGTCGGAGGTGGGCGCCGGCACTGTTCTCTCTCAACGAGGTCCAGACCAGAAGCTACACCCGTGTGGCTTCTACTCCAAAAAATTTAACCCCACTCAGCAGCGATACGGAGTATGGGGACCGTGAACTGCTGGGCATAAAGTGGGCTTTGGAGGAATGGCGTCACTGGCTCCAGGGTTCCAGTGAGCCATTCATCGTCTGGACGGACCACCAGAACCTGCTCACCATCCGGAACCTCAGACAACTCAACCTACGCCAGGCACGGTGGGCTCTGTTCTTTGAGCAATACAACTTCCATCTGTCATACCGCCCGGGGTCAAAGAACACCAAGGCCGATAATCCTGCCCGCTCGTGTCCATCCGCGTTTGGGTTTACCATTCACGCTACAGGGCTAACTGCTAAAGCTATCGTCTTTCTGGTCTCCCCGGGTTAGTTCCTGACAGATGCTCTAACATGGACAATGCTCAAATATGGATTTTGACATGAAAAGATTACAAATGTTTACAGGGTGTCTAATTCTCACCTGTGATGGAGTTATGGATGGCTGCTTTGGTACAGAGATTTCCAGGGGTCTTAGTGTTTTGTGTTAGCTTTTAGTTAGTTTTATTTTAGTGGGTTTTTTTTTCTTTTTTTTGTTGCTGTTTCTCAAATGTAATCAGTTATACCAGGACTGAAATGCTGGACTGGGCAGAAGAACCATACAATCTTTTACCGTTTTTTTTTTTTATTATTATGACATTTTGCTGCACATTGCAACTGGCGGACGGCAGCATGGTGGTTAGTACCATTTGACTTGCACTTTCATGGTTCAGGTTTGATTCCCAGCCATGGTCAATTCGTGTCTCTGTATACAGGTCCTTCTCAAAAAATTAGCATATTGTGATGAAGTTCATTATTTTCTGTAATGTACTGATAAACATTAGACTTTCATATTTTAGATTCATTATACACAAACTGAAGTAGTTCATGCCTTTTATTGTTTTAATATTGATGATTGTGGCATACAGCTCATGAAAACCCAAACTCCCTATCTCAAAAAATTAGCATATCATGAAAAGGTTCTCTAAACGAGCTATTAACCTAATCATGTGAATCAACTAATTAACTCTAAACACCTGCAAAAGATTCCTGAGGCTTTTAAAAACTCCCAGCCTGGTTCATTACTCAATACCGCAATCATGGGTAAGACTGCCGACATGACTGCTGTCCAGAAGGCCATCATTGACACTCTCAAGCAAGAGGGTAAGACACAGAAAGACATTTCTGAACGAATAGGCTGTTCCCAGAGTGCTGTATCAAGGCACCTCAGTGGGAAGTCTGTGGGAAGGAAAAAGTGTGGCAGAAAACGCTGAACAACGAGAAGAGGTGACCGGGCCCTGAGGAAGATTGTGGAGAAGGACCGATTCCAGACCTAGGGGGACCTGCGGAAGCAGTGGACTGAGTCTGGAGTAGAAACATCCAGAGCCACCGTGTACAGGCGTGTGCAGGAAATGGGCTACAGGTTGCAAATTTTGCATGTCATTCGGAAATCAAGGTGCCAGAGTCTGGAGGAAGACTGGGGAGAGGGAAATGCCAAAATGCCTGAAGTCCAGTGTCAAGTACCCACAGTCAGTGATGGTCTGGGGTGCCATGTCAGCTGCTGGTGTTGGTCCGCTGTGTTTTATCAAGGGCAGGGTCAATGCAGCTAGCTATCAGGAGATTTTGGAGCACTTCATGCTTCCATCTGCTGACAAGCTTTATGGAGATGAAGATTTCATTTTTCAGCACGACCTGGCACCTGCTCACAGTGCCAAAACCACTGGTAAATGGTTTACTGACCATGGTATTACTGTGCTCAATTGGCCTGCCAACTCTCCTGACCTGAACCCCATAGAGAATCTGTGGGATATTGTGAAGAGAAAGTTGGGAGACACAAGACACAAGAATCTGCATAAGGATTCCTGACCAAGTATTGAGTGCATAACTGAACATAATTATTTGAAGCTCTATCTTTTGCTGTTAATAAAACAGAGATCTTTCTGACAGACAACGTGTTTGTGCATTTGACCAAGTCTCTACTGCCATCAGAAAAACAGAATAGCGGACAGACTGAGTGACTCGCTTCCAGTGCTCACCTTTACATAAGGCATTAGAGCTGAAATCGGGCCTTAAAAATTAGGCCCGACAGAATTCGGCACGATCCCGACAAGTAAATTTTGAATGACAGCTTTTTAAAAGCCTGAACCCGTTTACTGTCTGACATTATTCAAATGTGCACATGCACAAAGCTTTTGTTTTTGAGGCATTTTCATTATGCACATAGTCAAAACTTTTCCGCACCTCAGACTTAGCTTTAGTTGCTGGTGCATCAAAAACGTAAACGCCAGAGACAAACCTCTGTTTCACCTCCTCAACATCTACAGTATCTTTGCATCTTTCTCGCACTAAACAAAATGCATCATATGACCAGTCTTTTACCACATAAGCCTGAGCCCGGCCTGAGTCTGTGTAAAATGATAGAAATTAAGCCTGAACCTGTCAGGTCCTGTCGGGTTCGGGGAAAGAACTTCAGATCAATAAGGCATTCGTTAATCGTAAATGAAACAGAATATGGATCAATAAAAACGATTCTGGAATACTATTTATTTTTCAGTTTTCTGCATACATTATGTTTCATTATAATTTTTATTACACTGATGTAAAGTACATTATGTTGAGTTAAGTGTAATATAACAAACTTTACTCATGTGCCTTATCTGTCCTGTAAAATGTCTTATAATTCCTAAATATGTGTACAACATTATGCAACGATGAGATTTGTCTCTGCATTTGAACTATGATATGCAATATTCCGCACATTTCCTTA
Source organism: Channallabes apus (assembly GCA_030522415.1). Lineage (NCBI taxonomy): Eukaryota > Metazoa > Chordata > Actinopteri > Siluriformes > Clariidae > Channallabes > Channallabes apus. The sequence goes on along the minus strand of CM060107.1, from coordinate 55,397,146 downwards.
GTGGTTCTACCTCATTGTTTCATATCATATCTTATTGATAAACATTATACTTTATGATGCACATTATATTCAGGAGTTAAATTTTAAGTTTTATAAACAATTGATGAATTAACAATTGAAGAAAACATAACCAGAATTTAGGTACACCCTCAAAAGAAGAAAAAATGTATTTCATGAAAGAACATTGATTAATGCAGAGTCTGTTTGGAATATGTGCAGAGATATAATTAATTTAATACACCTTCTAAACCACGGGTAAAAGAGGGCATAAATAAATGGATTAATGGTAGAATTAAGATAAATCATAATTAAAACTTTCCAAAATGTTTCTAACTGTAATTCAATAACATTGGCCAATAAACTGTAAATAAAATATGGAAGTAAACACACCAGAAACACAGACACTAAGATGCCGAGGACTTTAGCTGCTTTTCTCTCAGATTTCATTGAATGTGAGGTGATTTTCTGTGCATTAGGCTGTGTGTGATTATTAAGCTCTCTGATAGCAGTGACATGTTTCTTAGCAATCACAAAAACCAGAGTATACAATATGATTATGACAGAAAGTGGAAATATAAAGGAAAATACAAGATCAATTATAGTCCAAACCTCATTGAGAGAGAGAAAACACTCTCCAGGACACAATACAGAACTTTTAAAGTTTCCATTAAAATATAGTATTGCTATGGTATAGCCCAGCACTACACTCCAGTTAAAAACAATTACAACACGAGTGATTCTCACAGAGACAATGTTCAAGTAGAGAAAGGGGTTTGAGAGAGCAAAATACCGATCCACAGCAATCTGAGCAACAGTATAGATTGATATATTGAGAATACCACTAAACAGCCAGTAGATAATGCATAAAACTCTTCCAAAAACCCAGCATGACTCAATAGTCCAGATTAAAAGTAATGGCATTAAAAAATTGCCAACCAGGAAATCTGACACAGCCAGAGAGAACACAAGCATGTTAGTCGGTGTGTGAAGCTGCTTAAAGTGAAAAACAGAGATGATAACCAGCAGATTTCCAAACACTGTTAGCAGAACCACAGCAGCTGAACACACATACAGTAAGATATATACTGTAGGAGATACAGATCTCTCTGGACAGGCAAAATGATCACAGCGATCGTACTGGATAAACTCTGTCAGGTTCATGGGTACATGTCTTTATTATCTACAAATTTAGATATAAAACAAGCAGCTCTGCAGCTTTTATACTTTAGTAATTACTCACGCCTCCATCATTTGAGTGGCAGCATGATACAAATGTACTGTAATGCCTTGTTGCAAAACAGGACCTAAACTTAATATCAGCAGAACGCTTCCACCATTTCATGTGAGCTTGAGTAAACTGATGGGGCCTCAAGTTCTCCAACACAAACAGATACACCTACAGTGTTGTCATTCAAATCCTAGCCTATTTGGAACGTTTTTCGTGTTTATGTTGGTTTTCTCTGTTTGAATACGTTGTGTGCGTTTTGATGGGGCTTTTGTTGTTTTGTTTGAATGATTACAGTACGTGTCTGTTTAAGTTTTGCCGCGTTCTGCTTCACGTCCATTTTCTCCTCTCCTCCTGTCAACATCTGGATTGTTTATGGCTCTACTGTTGTTATATCACTATGGATTATAACTCTAATTGATCGCCCTGCTACATCTCCTTTCCTGGACACCTGACTCTGCTGGATTATTGTTTATGATTCTACTCTGCTCTGCTGCTGCCTGTCGGCCTTTGCGCTCCTTCGGGCCTCCTACTCGTAGCTGACGGGTGAATCTGATGGTACCATCCCCCTCGCTATCTGATTTGACTGATAAGGTCCGTATTGCGCTAATCTTCAGATGGTGTTGCGGCTCTCCTGCATTTTAATTGAGAGATGTGTGTTCCTCATCTGCTAGTGGTGTTGTGCTTTCACATCTAACCATGTCTCTCACAGCTTGCAAAGTTCCTTTATCTGCTTTGCTTAGAGTTTTAACACTGGGCTTATTACTTGGCTGCGTTATTGTCATGGCACTCAGCTACTCGCTATCTCAACTACGAAGCCTGAAATCACATCCTCGTCTCGACGCATCTATATACAGGCTCTGCAATGAACTTGGGATTAGCATTAGCGCTGTTCAACTGTCATTCACTTAGAAACAAAGCTACTGTGCTAACTGAAAAAGACTTGGGGCCTCATGTACAAAGACTTGCGTTGAATTCATACTAAAACATTGCGTACGGACAAAGCTGTAAATGTGCGTACGCACTAAAAAAGTCTGATGTACAGTATGAAACACTGCGTACGCGGAATCCCACGCAGATTCTCTTTGTACATCCGAATTAACGTGAAATTGAGCGCACATGCACGAGCGCAAAACCCCTCCCTGCCTCCTCCCCCGTATAAATATGGTAATGACTCCACTTTGGCAAAACCAAACGAAAAAGCAATGGCAAAAGCAAGCAAGAAGAGAAACTTCACAGAATGTGAATTGGAGGTGCTCCTATCGGAGGTAGACCGGAGAAAAACTGTGTTATTTGCAATTTTGTCCTCCGGAATTAATAACAAAAAAAAAAAACTTAGCTGGAATAATATCTTTAAATACATCACTCACCAAGAAGCCACCCATCGCGCACCCTGCCACCTTGGAGCCTCATCCCAGCCATGCTGTGAGGATGAATGAAACATGGGTTGACCCAGGCCACCTCGCCACAATATTTGTTAGGCGCATTTGAGCAGGGCTGGTTCTAGACCTGACCGTATGGAGGTGCAGTGAGAAATTTGAAGGGGGCATCCTGGTCTAGCATTGTTTTTTCCCCAGATCATGCAACGGGTCGCGCAGTCAGATCATGCAACGGGGCGGGGGGGGGGGGGGGGGGGGGGGGGGGGATGTGCGCGCGGTCAGATCATGCAACCTGTTTGAGCATCACATATTATTTGCACATTTATTCAATGGAAATGTTTCCGATTCACGTATGCAAATTCGTCTTCAGATGGTGCCTTTATAGCAATGTGCATGCAGTCGATCGCTCCGATTACATTAGGAAAACCGGCGATCGCTGCAAATTGCGCTTTAATGCGCTTTAATATTTAACTGCTAGACATGCGGATGATCCCGTCCCATACAGCTGGCACTGCACGGTTCAAAAACGACTTAACGGCTTAACCCCGAGCGGTCTGCCAGTTCCCTTTGGAAAGAACCAGTTGCCAGGAAACCAAGCATTGTCAGCACCTGTAAGGGAACGGGCTCCTCGCTGTCTCTCTTTACAAATTTGGACCCAACTCAGCACAGAGCTCGAAGAGGATAGCTCTTGGAAATCTGAAACGGCTAATATAAGCCAGTCATCATCGTGAGCCAGAAAATCACTGTGATCCCTAAAAATGTGTTCCCTTCAGATCCGGCCATTGACAATGTCCTCTAATAAGGGTTGTATACATTTGAAAATGCTTTTATTTGTTCTAAATCACATAATTGGTAGAAAAATATTGTGTCAATTAACCCATTTTATCAATTATAAATTAATAGCAATGTTTTTCACATGTGTTGGTGCGATACTCTGTAGTGTGCAATTTAACATAATTGCCTCTTGGAGTCGCCAACGGAAATAAAACGAACACACACAAGAAATACATGTACGCCAGACATGAAGTTGGTGTGGAAGAACGCACATTCTCACTTTAATTTCACTGTTAGTAAATCCGATCGTGAGCGTGAAAACTGACGTAAGCAAAGTTTTTGTGCGTACGCAGCGTTGATACATGAGGCCCCTGGACTTCTTGCTGCTTACTGAAACATGGCAAATACCAAATGACTATTTCCACCTAAATCTTCTCACCCCCTCTGGATACAGCTACCTGACCAAACCCCGTCTTACATCGAGGGGCGGCCGTCTGGCTGCCGTCTATCGTAGTAACATTCCTGTTAAAAACCATTGACTTTCATGCAACTTCAACCTTTGCATATCTGGTTCTCAAAATCTCTGGTACATTTCCTATGAATGAAATTCTCTTGTATCGTCCACCCAAATCAATGTCAAATTTTTTCACTGAACTGCATTTCACTGAACTATTAACCCTTACTTGTGTGATGTCTTCGTCTATAATCTTACTTGGTGATTTCAACATACATGTTAACAAGGATTGTGCAGACTCCCGTGAACTCATGTCAGTTTTTGAATGTTTTAATCTCATACAGCACAGTCATTTTACACATCTAAAAGGTCACACACTGGATTTAATTTGTACAACTGGTTTACGTAATGTTTCTGTATATGGATCTCAGATTGGACTTTCTGATCACCTTCTCATTGACCTCAGTTGTTAAATGCCTCTCCCCTGCCTCAGGGTAAAATCAACCATTACTTTTCATGAAATGTCTTCTGTTGATTATTCACTGTTTACTGATTCTGTACAGACACATCTTTCAAATATTACTGAATACAGCTCTGCTCTTGATATTCTTGCCAAATATAATAATGCTCTTTCTACCGCCCTTAATATTCACGCCCCACTCAAATGCAGAATCGTACCTTCTACACATACATCACCGTGGTTTACCCTTTCACTTCGCAAATTGAAAACCACTGGTCGTTGCCTGGAACGCCTTTATAGGAAAACTGGCTTGACCGTGCATCTTCTTGCATACAAGGATCATATTCAGCTATATAAATTGGCTTTAAATAACGCACGCTCCAGCTATTATTCTACTCTCATCACAAATGCATCTTCCCGTCCTAAAACACTGTTTTCTGTAGTTAACAAACTCAGTAGCCCTCCTGTCCCTGTTATGACCAACTCTGTAGATCTGTGAGTCATTCTTGCATTACTTCCAAAATAAAATAACTCGTATACATTCTCTCTTTTCAACAGTGTACTCCCCTATCCACTCAAATGACTTCCCTACGAACTTTGCAACTGGTATTTTTACTGATTTCGATACTCCAACTCCTGCTCTTATTTCTGAGTTGCTCAGTAAAGTCAATCCTTCTTTCTGTCACCTTGATCCTGCCCCTACGTCCCTGCTCAAATACTCTGCACCTGTTATTTCACGGCCTATTTCACTGCTCATTTCTAAAATCTTGAACAGTGGTGTTGTTCCTCTTGAATTAAAAACTGCAGCTGTCACACCAGTCTTAAAGAAACCTGGCCTTGACCCGGCTGATATGGCCAACTACCGACCAATTTCAAATCTTCCGCTACTCTCAAAAATACTTGAAAAAGTTGTTGCTGTTCAACTTCAGTCCTACTGGTCATCTCACAATCTGTATGAATGCTTCCAATCCGGTTTTCGTCCTCACCACAGTACCGAGACAGCGCTTCTTAAGGTTGTCAATGACCTTCTTATGGCCTCTGATGCTGGCTCTGTTAGCATTTTGATTCTGTTAGATCTTTCTTCTGCATTTGATCTCTCACAGTATTCTCATTTCACGACTCTCTGCTCTTGGTATTTCTGGAACTGCCTTATCCTGGTTCGCTTCTTATCTGTCCGACCATCAACACTATATTACTATCCGCCAGTCTAAATCCTCTACCGCTCCTGTTTCTCATGGTGTTCCGCAGGGTTCTGTTCTTGGCCCACTACTGTTCATCATCTACATGCTTCCTCTAGGTAAAATCATTCGTCGTCATGGTTTCAATTTCCACTGTTATGCAGATGACACTCAACTCTATATCAGTTTTCAACACTACCATCCCTTTCCCACTAACTCTGTTTCAGCTTGTGTTGATGACATAAATGCTTGGATGACCAGTAACCTTCTCAAGCTCAATACTGATAAAACAGACTACTTACTCGTTGGTTCACCTAAAGCCGTTGCTTCTTTCAGTACTGATACTGTTAACATTTCCTGGACCTTGGTTAGACCTTCCACCACCGTTAAAAATCTGGGTATAACTTTTGACTCCCATCTTTCCTTTCTACCTCACATTTCTTCACTTACTAAATCTGCCTTCTATCACCTCTGTAATATACTGTAGCTCATCTGCGGCCCTTCTTAGACATCAAGGATGCTGAGACAGTGGTTCATGCTTTCATAACTTCTCAACTTGACTACTGTAATTCTCTTTTTTATGGTCTTCCAAATACAACATTAAATAAGCTCCAATACATTCAGAACTCTGCTGCTAGGGTCCTTATTTATTCAAAGAAATCCTCACACATCACTCCCATCCTACACAAACTTCATTGGCTACCCGTTTGCTCCCGCATTCAATACAAGATTCTCCTTATCACCTTCAAGGCACTCCATGGTCTTGCCCCCGCATGTATGTCGGATCTTATTCATACTTACTCCCCTGTTTGCACACTCCGATCTGCAGATGATGGTCTACTGTTAATTTCTCGCCATAGATTAGCATAATTTGGAGGACGAGCATTTAGTATTTCTGCCCCTACACTCTGGAATTCTATTCCCAAACACATCCGTGATCTTTCTTCACTACAGGATTTCAAAACCCACCTCAAAACATATCTTTTCTCGTCCTGTTTTCCTGCTCTTTGAATATGTGTTTAAATACATACTACCTGTTTTCATGTTTTTCTGTATTTTGTTTTGATGTTTTTCAGTCTCTTTCTATGTGTAAACATTTTTGTTATTGTAAAGCGACCTTTAGTCTCTTGAAAGGCGCTATATAAAATAAACTAATAATAATAATAAGCACTGTCGCCTTGCACCTCCAGGGTCTGGGTTCGATTCCCCGGCCAGGCTTGATTCCCGTCTCTGTGTGCATGGAGTTTGCATGTTCTCCCCGTGCTTGGTGGGTTTCCTCCGGGTACTCCGGTTTCCTCCCACAGTCCAAAGATATGCAGGTTAGGCTAATTGGCGTTCCCAAATTGACCATAGTGTGTATGAGTGTGTGCCCTGCGATGGATTGGCACCCTGTCCAGGGTGTACCCCGCCTTGTGCCCTAAGCCTCCTGGGATAGGCTCCAGGTCCCCTGCGACCCTGAATAGAGAATAAAGCGGTACAGAAGATGATAATAATAATAATAATAATTATTATTATTATTATTATTATTAGTAGTAGTAGTAGTAGTAGTAGTAGTATTTAGTTGGTAAATGACACATCTGTCTACACATCATCATTTATAAACTGGATTTTGTATTTGCTCTCGTTATTTTTGTTTAATATTAAAATTTGCTTCATCATCTTAATCATATAAAATTGAAAATACAGGATGGGGCCAAATATTTTTTCATTTTTTCATTATACTTACACAGTAGAATTCTAAAAATGTTTCGGTATACAAAGCTGAAATATCAAAACATTTCAATTCTCAAAGGGTTCAATACCATTCAAATATAATTTTACTTTTGCTTCATCATCTTAAATTACATTAATTAGTTTTAATAAATTACATGTGAAGAGAGAAATGGTTTTCAACAAATACTCACTACTGTAAAAAACCTTACATAGCTAATTTCTACTGTACATTACAACCATAACGACGCAGGTCTCACGAGGGGCACGTGCGATCATTTAGGTAATACCTGTATTTTGCTGGGCTAAAGACAGAAACAAAGAAAGAAAAAAAAGAGAGAGAGAGGAAAGCAGAAAGAAAGACAGAGAGACAAGCGCCAACTTTGGGTTTCAATCTGGCCGCGAGTGAACACCGGAATCAGCCCCTGGATCAGTGGCTCAACTACCCTATCTGGTGACCAAACCTTGACTACCCAATCCACAACTGTATGCAGATGCGCCCGAGAAGTGCAATGCTTTTATCCTGCAGTGCTCACTAATATTTGAGCTGCAACCTTCCCAATTTCCATCAGAGCGGGCAATTGCAATGTGACACCACCTCCTCTCAGAGCATGCAACCCTAAGTGACTTTGTGGGCCACTTCCCACCATCCACATATGGCGGGCAGTGTAGTGTCGCCCCTTCTTTCCATTCGTCAAGAGGGGTAATCAGTAGTTGACCACAGTCGAGTTTCATACCCGGCCGCCAGCTCGGGGTGGAATGACGCAGCACTTATTCCTGCTTACTTACAAGGGCTCTCCAAGTGGCTAAAAGATGAGCTAGCCATCCGGGATCCTGCACAGGATCTGATCTAGTTTTATAGGCTAGACATCCAGATGGATAACTGCCACTATGAACATTAGGTCAGACATTCCAGCACCTCCAGACAGGGAACATCTCCTCTGCCCCACAAAAGCTGCTCCAAGCACCTAGCCAGTCACTCCCCTGAAGTCTCCCTATGTAGATAAAGCCAGAGGCTTCATATCCAGTCCCCGATTTAGAGCATGATTTAGATCTTCAGCTTCAGCTAGTCCAGAATGCAGCAGCGAGAGTACTCACTAGAACCAGAAGATATGAGCACATCACCCCTATCATATCTTCACTACATTGGCTCCCTATGAAATTTCGCATTGATTTTAAAATACTACTCTTGACATATAAAGCATTAAATGGTCTCGCGCCGGAGTATCTGAGCGAACTGCTAGTGTCTTACGATCCGCCACGCCTACTTCGGTCAAAGGATGCCGGCTGCTTGTCAGTACCGCATATTATGAAAACCACTGCTGGGGGCAGAGCTTTTTCTTACAAAGCCCCAAAATTATGGAATAGTCTTCCAAATAGTGTTCGGGACTCAGACACAGTCTCAGTGTTTAAGTCTAGGCTAAAAACCTATTTATTTAGCCAAGCATTTTTATAAATAGATTTGCCATAGGTAAAGGAGCAGATCTGGGGGACTCATGGACGTAGAGTATTATGGTGAACTGGTATGTTTAGATGCTGTCTTCCTCAATCTCATTTGATCACTCAGGTTTGTTGACGGCGAGGTGATTGTTTGCTTTACATCTCAGGGAGCCCTCATGTTTGTGTTTCCTTCTGGCTCTCCCTTTTAGTTATGCTGTCATAGTTAGTCCTGCCGGAGTCCCTGCTTGCACTCTACAGTAAATATACATTCACATTATACATTGTGACTGTGACCATACCTAACTGCCATCTCTCCTCCTCTTCTCTTTATCCCCCTCTTTCTCTTTCCTCTCTCCCCCTGTCTCCCCCTTTCTCTCTCTCTTTCCCTCTCTCTGTCGAGCTACACATGTCATTCCTGAGCTGCCAGTGATCCAGACTCCGTCTGCCCTCCGGACCTGTCTGATCCATCCTGGTGCCCCGTTTCTGGTTGGAGGTCTCGTCACATGGATTCCCCGTGTGTCTCTTTGGGATGCGTCTGGTGTCTGGGGATGATTCTGTCTACTTAGAAGATGGTTCTGGCCTCGACTGTTGTTGTCAGCTGTTTCTCTGAGGACTTGACAATACGATAGTTCAGGACTGGAACTTTCTACAAGTCTATCTGAGTCTCCAATAACTACTGGACTCCATTTTAACATCAATTAACATCAACTATTATAGCTGAACCTAACACTTAACACTGTACAAATGCAGATAATTTCCTGCTATCTGTTTCACCCAGATGAGGATGGGTTCCCTGTTGAGTCTGGTTCCTCTCAAGGTTTCTTCCTATTACCATCTCAGGGAGTTTTTCCTTGCCACTGTGGCCCTCGGACTTGCTCACCAGCGACTATCTGAACATTTTGATTCATACACATTCACATTCCATACAAACTTAAATAATTCTTTTGATTGTGTAAAGCTGTTTTGAGTCAATGTCAATTGTTAAAAGCGCTATACAAATAAAACTGAATTGAATTGAATTGATTAGGCTACGTAAGAAAGTAAAGAGGAGGATCACGATGCTCAACTCCCATTTAAATGAAATTAAGAAATACTGTAAGTAAATAATAGCCCACATTAAGAAAAGCATGTTTATTTAGATTATAAAAATAACCCTGCATCTGTTTTAGGTGTTCCAGCTGCCACTGTTCTTGTGGTTCTGTCAGAATGAATCATTCAGTAACAAGCCTGTTAATTTCCATGTAAAACAGGTACATCTGTATGAATGAATTGATATATGATGAGCTGTTGATCAGTGACTTATATAAATGACTCAGTTCAGATGTAAATAAATGCTCATTGCTGCGCTGTTTGGGGGAGGGATGTGCTAATGAAGATTTGGTCTGGTGTGTGTGTGTGTGTGTGTGTGTGTGTGTGTGTGTGTGTGTGTGTGTGTGTGTGTGTGTGTGTGTGTCTGTATGTGTGTGTCTGTGAGTGAGAGAGAGAGTGGTGTCAAGAGGTCTTACATACTCATGAAAAGTCGTGGATTATTCAGTGACAGAGGCTCTGCTGAAAAAAGTTAGGCACATCAGTCACTTAACCCCAAATAAAAGGTTTTTCTGTGTGTCATGATATAGTTGTAAAATAACAGATGTACTGTACAAACGGTGCGTACTAAATACTAAAACTAAACCAGGCATGAGGATTAATAAACCAAGATATCCCCATACCCATTTTTTATTATTTATTATAAAAATGCCAAAGAATATTATTGTGTATAGACTGATTAAAAACAATGCAATTCATGCTATCATAAGGAAAATCTCAATTTCTTCCATTCCAAGGATTAAAAATGGTAACAATGTCAACTTTAGAATCTAGAATGCAGAAGATTAAATTTACACAAATTTAAAAAGAGGCCTTAATCACTGAAAGTCTTTAGAAGAGCCTCAGATCCAAGAGATTTTTAAAGTGTGGAGAGGTGCATTTCAGTTTCTCTGAATGTATAGGTGAGAACAGCTGATTCACACCTGGGGAGGGTGAATAATTTGCATTTGAATGTTGTCTGGCATTGTAAAGCACACACAGAGACACTAAAAGAACAACAACCCAGGATTAATAGGAATAAGAGGCCCTGATTATACTGCACAAATATTTTTTAGCACAACAAAATTCCTCCGCGCTCTGGAAAACTTTATGCTTGTGGTTGAGCGCTGATTAGACTACGTAGGAAATTAAAGAGGAGGATTTTTATTTAGACTTATAAAAAATTAACCTGCGTCTATTTGAGAAGATGAGAAGGAATCAGGAGACTCTTATTTTCTTCATCTTCTTTGTTATTGCATTTTGGCACTTGGCCAAAATGCATGCCTTATCACCACAAACTGATAAGGAGTATGGATGGATTATTATTATTATTAGTGGTAGTAGTAGTAATAGTAGTAATAATAATCCTGTGGTTATTATTATTATTATTATTATTATTATTATTATTATATTTTTGCTTAAATATATGTTTTTTTTTTGTTATTTTGTGATTTGATTCTGATCTTTGGCAATACGTGTGTATGCAGGAGCCATCATACATTACACATAATATCACGTGTTGTAACGGATCTGGGACATTATATATACAGTATATATATATATATATATATATATATATATATATATATATATATATAAAAAACACACGGGACACTTCTCAACAACACTTTGAGAAGCAACACAACTACACCAGCAAAGTATACAGTTCTTTGTGATTATGCTACTTGCAGTGAAAGCACCGGCGTTACATTCAGTGAAGCTCACGGATGGTTCTATTCTCAGCAGCTGCAGTGTCATCAGTGGCGCACATGCTTGTGGAGACAAAACATTATTCATTCATTCATTCATTATACTTGGGGATTTTAACAAAGCAAACCTCAAACGTGAACTGCCTAAATACAAACAGCACATCACATGCCCCACCGAAGACAAAAATACTTTGGATCACTGCTACACCACAATAAAGGATGCATATCGCTCCGTCCCCAGAGCAGCTTTAGGACTTTCTGACCACTGCCTGGTTCATCTTCTCCCAACCTATAGGCAAAAACTTAAATCTGCTAAGCCTGTAGTAAGGACAGTAAAGAGATGGACCAGTGAAGCAGAACAGGAATTACAGGCCTGTTTTGACTGCACTGATTGGAGTGTTTTTGAAGCTGCTGCCACCAATCTGGACGAGCTCACAGATTCTGTAACATCCTACATCAGTTTCTGTGAGGACATGTGCATCCCTACCAGGACACTTTTAACATATAACAATGACAAACCATGGTTTACAGCAAAGCTCAGACAGCTTCGTCAGGCCAAAGAGGATGCCTACAGGAGTGGGGACAGGATCTTGTACAACCAGGCCAGGAACACACTAACAAGGGCGATCAGAGCAGCTAAGAGGAGCTACTCTAAAAAACTGGAAAACCAGTTTTCGGCAAACGACCCTGCTTCAGTGTGGAAAGGCCTGAAAACCATCACTAACTACAAGACGCCATCCCCCAACTCTGTAGGGAATCAACAACTGGTTGATGACCTGAATGAGTTCTATTGTAGATTTGAAACTCCCAGTCTCACACCACACTCCTGTCCTAACCCTCTTTCTACACCACCATTATCACCTCTGACAACCACCCTCTCTTCCCCCCCTGCACTCCAGGTCTGTGAAAAGGATGTTCGCCAGATCTTTCTGAAACAAAAGAGAAGGAAAGCTCCAGGCCCAGACGGCGTGACACCAGCCTGTCTGAAATCCTGTGCTGACCAGCTGGCGCCCATTTTCACACAGATCTTCAACAGATCACTGGAACAATGTGAAGTGCCTTTGTGCTTTAAACGTTCCACAATCATCCCCATTCCAAAAAAAACTAAAATCACAGGACTTAATGACTACAGACCAGTTGCCCTAACATCTGTGGTCATGAAGTCATTTGAAAGACTGGTGTTGGCCTATCTGAGGGACATCACAGGACCCTTACTGGACCCCCTGCAGTTTGCTTATAGAGCAAACAGGTCTGTTGATGATGCAGTTAATATGGGACTGCACTTCATCCTTCAACATCTGGACAAACCAGGGGCTTATGCAAGGGTCTTGATTATAGACTTTTCATCAGCTTTTAATACGATCATCCCAGCACTGCTTCAGACCAAATTAAACCAGCTCTCTGTTCCTAGCTCTATCTGTCACTGGATCACCAGCTTTCTGACAGACAGGCAGCAGCTAGTGAAACTGGGAAAATTCATATCCAACAGTCACACCACCAATACTGGAGCCCCTCAGGGTTGCGTTCTCTCCCCACTGCTCTTCTCCATCTACACCAACGACTGCACCTCCACAGACCCCACTGTCAAGCTCCTGAAATTTGCAGATGACACTACAATCATCGGCCTCATCCAGGACGGTGACGAGTCTGCATACAGAAGGGAGGTCAAGCAGTTGGCTGTCTGGTGCAGTCACAACAACCTGGAGCTAAACACGCTCAAAACAGTGGAGATGATCGTGGACTTCAGGAGAAACCCACCTGCACTTCCCCCACTCACCATCATGAACAGCACTGTGACGGCAGTGGAGTCATTCCGGTTCCTGGGCACGACCATCTCTCAGGACCTGAAGTGGGACATTCACATTGACTCCATTGTTAAAAAGGCCCACCAGAGGTTGTATTTCCTTCGCCAGCTGAAGAAATTCAACCTGCCACAGGAGCTGCTCACACAGTTCTACTCAGCCGTCATTGAATCCGTCCTGTGCACTTCAATAACTGTCTGGTTTGGCTCAGCTACGAAAGCAGACATCAGAAGACTACAAAGGACGGTTCGGACTGCTGAAAGAATTATTGGCACTCCCCTGCCCACGCTGCAAGAACTGTATATATCCAGAGTGAAGAAAAGGGCACGGAATATCACTTTGGACCCCTCACACCCAAGCCACCTTCTTTTTGAACTTTTGCCATCGGGTCGACGCTACAGAGCACCGAACACCAGGACAGTCAGGCATAAGAACAGTTTTTTCCCCCAGGCAATCTACCTCCTTAACAGATAAACATCATTCAAACGGTCAATAAATATATGTGCAATATTGTGTACAACACCACTGTGCAATATACTGTATAATACCACAGACTTCAGATATTGATGTAACTTATTTAAAAGTATCTCACATCGTACTCCATTTGATGTCAACCATTTAAAAAAAAAAAAAAATTCTTTTTTTTTTTTTTTTTTTTTTTTTTGCGTCATGCTGTTTTTGTCTTGTCATTTGTATTTTTTGTTCTGGAAGCTCCGTCACTAAAACAAATTCCTTGTACGTGCAAGCGTACTTGGCAATAAAACTCTTTCTGATTCTGATTCTGATTTTCTATACCGCTTAATCCTGTGTTCAGGGTCGCGGGGGACCTGGAGCCTATCCCAGGAGACTTCGGGCACTAGGCGGGGTACACCCTGGACAGGGTGCCAATCCATCGCAGGGCAACAAAACATTATGATTTTGTAAAATAATGAAAGCAAACAGGGTGCGCTATTCTGTATTGGTTTCAAAACTCTGTGTATACCTGCCTCACAGACGTGAAAATATATACTTATATTACTCAGAAAGCGAAATGTCTGCTTTTACATAAACTAATGGAAAACAAATTTCAGATTATGGAATTTGTATGAAACGTTAATATAGGCATATCCGCTGCTGCCAAGATGACATGATTAACTTTGTAGCTACAGCCGAAAACAAAGAAATCACTAATTTATCAATGCATTATTAAAAATAGTCAGAATCAGTCTCCTTGCTGTTTGTTCCAATGCATTCATAATAATTAGTAATAAATAATTATTGTCTAATAACAATAATAAAAAAATAATAATAATACTAAGGTAAATAAAGTTTATTTTATATAGCGCCTTCCTACAAACTCAAGGTCACTTTACAATAGCAGAAAATATTTAACCATAGTGACAGACAACTGAAAAACAACAAAAACAGAATAAAGATAAACATGAACTCCATAGCAAATTTCCAACCATATGTTCAAAGATCCGGACAACAGGACGAGAAAAGATATGTTTTAACATGGGTTTTGAAATCCTCTAGTGAAGAAAGATCACGGATGTGTTTGGGAATAGAATTCCAGAGTGTAGGGGCAGAAATACTCAATGCTCGTCATCTAAATTATGCTAATCTATAGCGAGAAATTAACAGTAGACCATTGTCTGCAGATCAGAGTGGGCAAACTGGGGAATAAGTATGAATAAGATCAGAAATATACGGGGGGCAAGACCATGTAGTGCTTTGAAAGTGATGAGAATCTTGTATTGAATGCGGGAGCGAACGGGTTGCCAGTGAAGTCTGTGTAGGATGGGAGTGATGTGTGAGGACCCTAGCAGCAGAGTTCTGGATTATTGGAGCTTATTTAATATTGTGTTTGGTAGACCATATAAAAGAGAATTACAGTAGTCACATCGAGAACTAATGAAAGCGTGAACTAGTGTCTCAGCATCCTTGATGTCTAAGAAGGGATGTAGAAAAGCTATATTGCGGAAGAGATAGAAGGCAGATTTAGTAAGTGACAGAATGTGAGGTAGAAATGAAAGATAGGAGTCAAAAATTATACCTAGATTTTTAACAGTGGTGGTTGTCTAACCAAGGTCCCTGAAATGTCAACAGTAATAGTAACGAAAGAAGCAACTTTTTTTAGGTGGACCAATAAGTAGAACATCTGTTTTATCAGTATTGAACTTGAGAAGGTTACTGGTCACCCAAGCATTTATGTCATCAATACAAGTTGAAAAGCAGTTAGTGGGAAGGGTATAGTAGTGTCAAAACTGATATAGAGTGGAAATTGAAACCATGACGGCAGATGATTTTACCTAGAGGAAGCATGTAGATGATGAACAGTAGAGGGCCAAGAACAGAACCCTGAGGAAACCATGAGAGCTCATCACTAGAGGAGCGCTCTGAAGTGATAGTTTAGATCTCTGCGGAAGCGAGAGAGAAAGTAATTATTTTTTTTGTCCCTTCACAAGAAGCGCCAGAGCACTTAAGAAGTGGATGGTAAAAGGCTCATGATCCGGCGAGAGAGCGAAAGAAAAGGAAGATTCCGTCTCGTGCACTTCTGCCAGATTTGCACGCGAGAAATGCACTGTGGCTCCTGCAATACCCACGTGCTCCCTCAAGCCAGAGGATAGCGTGCTCTTCCCCCAAACAATGAAAACAGAAAGCATGGAGATCACCCTCAGCGAGATATTCCTTTACACGAAGGGACGGACTCCTGTCTAACTCTACCATTTTTCTGGTGAGTAATAAGACACTTTCTATTTTCAATTTCTTTTTGAAAAAGAGCTTGCGCGCACACACACACACACACACACACACACACACATACACACACACACACATACACACACACACACACACATACACACACACACACACACACACACACACACACACACACACACACACACACACACACAGCAATGTCATTCCTTGAAGACAAAAGGAGCTGAGGATGTTTCCGGTTCATCCCTATTTATAAGCTCCAGGTGCACCTTATCAAATGACGTCACCTGACCAAGGTTATATATGCCAAAATTTTTGGCATGTTTGACACACATGCTTCAAAAACAGGAAACGCAAAGAGCATTCCCATAGCGTTTTCACGCAGCATCGAGCGTAGGTTTTGAATGGGAACATTGTTTTAGGATGGGAAGATGCATTTGTGATGAGAGCAGAATAACAGCTGGAGCGTGCAGTATTTAAAGCCAATTTATATAGCTGAATATGATCCTTGTGTGCAATAAGATGCACGGTCAAGCCAGTTTTCCTTTCAAGGCGTTCCAGGTGTCGGCCAGTAGTTTTCAATTTGCAAAGTGAGGGGGTAAACTAGGGTGATGTAAGTGCATGAGGTACAATTCTGCATTTGAGAGGTGCATGTATATTAAGGGCAGTAGCAAGAGAGTCACTATATTTGGCAAGAATATCAAGAGCAGAGCTGTGCTCAGTAATATCTGAAAGATGTTAACAGAATTCAACAGAATTAATTTTCCGAAAAGTAATAAAATAAAATAAATAAATAAAAATAAAAAGATTTCACCCTAAGAAAGGGAAGAGACATTTCACAAGTAAGTTCAATGAGACGGTGATCAGAAAGTCCAATCTGAGATACATACACAGAAACATTACGTAAACCATTAGTACAAATCAAATCCAGTGTGTCACCTTTTAGATCTGCTGGAAAATGAATGTCCTGTACAAGATTAAGGCTGAATCCCATTTCTACCCCTTACCCCTACACATAGCCCTACCCCTCCGTTTGGCGTGTTCACGTGAAGGGGTAGTGGTGTCTCATTTCTCTTTTGGTTGGAGGTGTAGGGGGAGGGGGAAGGGCCAGATAGCCCTCCAAAGCCTTTTTCGGGACCTCACTTCAAACGAAGGGCTAAGAGAAAATTTCAACATGGCTGCTCACTCGAGCAAGCAGACCCATAAATGTAAGTAATTTTTTGCCATTAATAAGGATTCTTATGACAAGTTTTCATTATATGTATTTTCCTTTAGTCTTGGGTTTGTGTTTATGGTGATGTTCTGTAAAGAAACGTTTGCAAAAAAATCGCTAAAGATAGCACCGATTGCACGATATTACAAATATATATTTTTATGTCACATACACTTTACTGCATGCTACAAACAAGTTCAGTAGCACGGCAGTTTGCCGAGCATTTGATAACACATTGTTTGTTTTGCTTACAGCCATATGTGTACATGTAAATGAACGGTGCTTACACTTTTCTTACTTACTGCAACGTGACCACAGTTTTGTAATTTATATTCTGTATAGGGACGGCTGAGGAAACCCGAATGCTCATCCGTTTTCGTGGAGAAAATGAGAAACTTTTTTTAAAATCAAAATACGGTGCAAAAAAACTTTGGGAGTGAGTAATCTCTACATGCTACAGTGCTTTTTTTTCTGTTCCATTGGATACGTGCATTTTATTGCTGTTTATATATATAATAGGACATTAAATAAAAGACCTGGGGTTGGAGGGAATAGTGACGGGCCAACAGGCATAAAAAAAATGGGAGAATTTAAAGAAGAAATATAAGGTAAGTAATGTGGTGTTATGACAACTATAGCAATTAAATTCTTTGCAGTCATTTCACTGCTTGTTTTACATTATTTGTGTGTACACACACCCACCCACCTACACACACACACACACACACACACACACACACACACACTAATGTAAAACATGCACTGCAATGAGAGGAGAAAATAAAAATATAAATAATGTGCTTGTGTCTTTTCAGGATTTACCTACAACTGGTTCAGGAACAGATGCTGGAGAGGTAACAGTTGCTACATGGCAATATTTTGAAGACATGCATGAGGTGTTGGGTGCCAGGCCTTCTGTGGACCCTCCTGTGGTGGTTGCATCACTCACTGATGTGGAACCAACAGCAATCGTCATGGTAATGTCTTAAATACAATGTTTATATAGTCTGTGATTTGTTGTTTTGAGGGCAGAATGTAGCTGTTTTACAGAAGGAATGTATCGCACATGATATATGACCATATTACGCATTTTTGGACTAAAGTACTTGTTTTGATCTTCTAGAAGATTGTTGAACCCAGTACTGCCACTGCAACAAGCACTACAGAAACCTCACCTTTGCCCAGTACGTCTGGAGCCAGCGCAGCAGCTCCCACAGCCATAGCAAGCCCCTTAACTCCTTCACCCAGAAAAAGAAAAAAAACGAATCCCATTGTGGACTTCTTAGTTGCGGAGTCCCGGAAGGAGCAAAAACGCCACGAAGAGAGTGAGGCCAAGACTGAGAGGTTCCTTAATCTTTTTGAAAAAATGGTTGATAAAATGTAGTTGTGTTTCATATATTTTGCACCAAGTTCTTCAAGCTGCACTATTGTTTCCAAGTTTACAATTCTAGTTATTTGTTGTTAGTCATTTAAATTCCATTTTTTGTTATTATGACATTTTATATTTTATTGTCTTTATGTTTATATACATTGCAGTGCAATATTTAAGTAATCTGAAGGGCATTTACATACCTATTTATATTAAAGTTTTATATATTTGAGGCAATAAAAAGCAATATTGACTATAAAGAAAAGTGTGTCTGGGCAACATTAATGATACAAAGCGCCATAAAGAAATACACAATTCACCATATAATATGTATGAAAACATTTTATTATACAGTGGTGTGAAAAACTATTTGCCCCCCTCCTGATTTCTTATTCTGTAACGCTCAGAATTATTATTTGAGCTAATTACACTAAATCGGGGTCTAAGATCTATAAACGGGTTGATTACACTCACTTCCGGTATTGCGCAACCTTCGCGGAGCAAGGAAAGACGGACACAACAACAATTTCCCAAAACCAAACCAAAGTATATTATGTACAAAAGACAAACAAATGAAGTGCAACAAAAAAACAATATATACAACATATAAACAAATATATACAATGTCAGTAGTGTGTGCGAGTGTGTGAGTGCGTATGTATGAATGTCCAAGTCCTTGTTATTGCAAATGAATGGAATGGTGAAATTGGGAGACGGCTCGATCTCACCGGTGAAAGATGGTAAGTCCGGGAGCTCGAGAAACGGAATCAGAGGGGTATAGTTGACGTCCAGGAAAAGAATAATCCAATGGCAGTAAACTAGCTCTCTCTCTTTCTCCATATACAGCGCTGCTTTCTTCATCTCCCCGTCTCGAACGTCAGGCCGGTTCCGGCTTTATACCGGCACACGTGACCTGATAGGTCATCAGGGTTCCCTCGCGGCACAGCTGCGCATGCGCGCGAGAGCTTAACCCCGGAACCAAGGCACCGTTGCCATGGGGACGAAAATAACCGAAAGGGGTCAGTTTGTGTGTGCAGGTGAGCAACATTAGCTCCTTCCCTTTTCCCCTGCAGTTTAACCGCCCCTTTATGTGGCCGCGCTACAATTCTTTTGCATGTTTGTCACACAAAATGTTTCTGATCATCAAGCACATTTAACTATTAGTCAAAGATAACACAAGTAAACACAAAATGCAGTTTTTAAATGGGGGGTTTATTATTTAGGGAGAAAAAAAATCCAAACCTACATGGCCCTGTGTGAAAAAGTAATTGCCCCCTGAACCTAATAACTGTTTGGGCCACCCTTAGCAGCAATAACTGCAATCAAGCGTTTGCGATAACTTGCAACAAGTGTTCCATCTATCACAGCAAGCCTTCCAGGTCCTGAAGCAGCAAAACAACCCCAGACCATCACACTACCACCACCATATTTTACTGTTGGTATGATGTTCTTTTTCTGAAATGCTGTGTTACTTTTACACCAGATGTAACGGGACACGCACCTTCCAAAAAGTTCAACTTTTGTCTCGTCGGTCCGCAAGGTATTTTCCCAAAAGTCTTGGCAATCATTGAGATGTTTTTTAGCATAGTTGAGACGAGCCTTAATGTTCTTTATGCTTAAAAGTGGTTTGCGCCTTGGAAATCTGCCATGCAGGCCGTTTTTGCCCAGTCTCTTTCTTATGGTGGAGTCGTGAACACTGACCTTAATTGAGGCAAGTGAAGCCTGCAGTTCTTTAAATGTTGTCCTGGGGTCTTTTGTGGCCTCTCGGATGAGTTGTCTCTGCGCTCTTGGGGTAATTTCGGTCGGCCGGCCACTCCTGGGAAGGTTCACCACTGTTCCATGTTTTTGCCATTTGTGGATAATGGCTCTCACTGTGGTTCGCTGGAGTCCCAAAGCTTTAGAAATGGCTTTATAACCTTTACCAGACTGATAGATCTCAATTACTTTTGTTCTCATTTGTTCCTGAATTTCTTTGGATCTTGGCATGATGTCTAGCTTTTGAGGTGCTTTTGGTCTACTTCTCTGTGTCAGGTAGCTCCTATTTAAGTGATTTCTTGATTGAAACAGGTGTGGCAGTAATCAGGCCTGGGGGTGACTACAGAAATTGAACTCGGGTGTGATAAACCACAGTTAAGTTATTTTTTAACAAGGGGGGCAATCACTTTTTCACACAGGGCCATGTAGATTTGGAGTTTTTTTTCTCCCTTAATAACGTAAACCTTCATTTAAAAACTGCATTTTGTGTTCAATTATGTTAACTTTGACTAATAGTTAACGGTTTTTGATGAGCAGAAACATTTAAGTGTGACAAACATGCAAAAGAATAAGAAATCAGGAAGGGGGCAAATAGTTTTTCACACCACTGTACATAAATGGATAAAAGGCATGAAAAAGTTATTAGCATAGCAACGTGTTAAAATATACACTAAAATATATAAAATATATTTTATATAAATGATTTTATATAAATATAAAATATCCAAAGATTTGGACACACCTTCCAATTAAAGAGAATGATATATAGTATATACTGTATACATAAAAAAAGATTTGTACTGTACGAACACATGTAAAATCTACTGTTTACACACATGTAACTCATTTTCATGGGTCCTGCACAATGCCTGAAACTAGGGCAGCCAATCTGTCTCTTGTACCATTCCCAGAGGTTTCGGTGTGTGCCATAGCTTCCCGAGGAGGTTCAGAGTCAAACATTTCCCTTGAAATGTCATCATCAGGTTCTACGTAGCAGGTCCCCATTGTCCAAACACACATTGTTCAAAAAGGCACAGGAAGCAATGACCTGGGTGCAAATGTTGGTTTGACTTCCAAATCTTTAAAAAGTGTAGACCTCCATCTTGTCTTCATTATGCCAAAAGCCCTTTCAATTATGCTGCATCCCCTTGAGTGGTGGTGATTGAAGCGCCCCTGGATTTGTCCATTCACTGGCTCTTTGTAGGGTGTAATCAAGCAGACTGGGGTGTCTAAGCATGGATAGCCCCCATCACCCAGTATAATGTACCCTGTAGGGGGATACCGTTGTGCCCTATAAAATGAACTGTTTTTCAGTACACGTATGTCATGAACTGACCCTGGATAGCCAACAAATTTATCTAGGAACCGTCCACAAGAATCACATATTGCTTGCATGCTGATGGAATAAAAACCCTTGTAGTTTAAATAGTCTATTTGGTGCTCCCGTGGGGGTTTGATCCTGATGTGCGTGCCATCTATTGCACCAACAATATTTTTAAATGCAGGGGTTCTTGACAGTTCAACAAATCCTTGTCCCACTGCCTGCAGCTCCTCTGCTCGTGGAAAGAAGATGACATTCTTTAGTTTGACCCATATGTTTTGTGCCACTTTGTGGATTACACGGTGGACTGTTGCTTTTGGGACACTGAAAACACTGAACACTACCCGGCATGATAGTCCATGAGCCAGCCAGTAAACATAGATAAGAGTTTCCAGCTGATTACCCCAGCCATGATCATGTTCTCTGTGCAAGAGTCCCTGTAAAGCATTCATGGCTCTTCTGCTCAGGCAAAAATTCTGCTTCAACTCAAGCTCCTCATCAAACCACAACCGCAGAATTGGCACGTTATGGTTTAGCCTGCAGTATGATACTGGACCATCAGCCTGTAACAAAGAAGTTCCCCTCGTTAATCTGCATTGCACTGACATGTCATTTATTGCCGCAAAACAAAGTAAAAAAGCTAATCTGCAAAAGGCTACCATGTACGATTGTAAACAATTTACAGAGTAAAGTTAATACCTAATAGGGTACAAACATATGAAAACAATATGCTACCACGTAACCATCAAACAACGGTTGTATTTTGTTATATGTAATTAACAAATGTATGTAAACGTGCACATACAACACGAAAACATTAGTTTATTTAACGTACATGTCCAGGTAACCGTTAGCAGTTAACGTTAGCGAGCTTTGCAGTTGCCTATGTTAAATTCAACTAAACATTTTTGCAGTCATCATACTCACCCCAGCCCAATCCACCAGCAATCTTAAGTGACGGAGATATCGTCGTCTCCTTCGTCTCACAAAATTTGCTGAAGACAAATGCATAAAAATTGCTGCAATCCACACTGCTATGACTGACGGCGACATCTTGTAATGTGTGATAAACATCGGCGCATGTCCTCTGACGTAACATTAGGAACTAGCGACGACGTATGATGACGTATAACAGTGTTGTAGTGGTGTCCCATTTCTTAGGGGAAATATTTAAACCCTTCCCCTTTCCACTTCGTTTCAAGGGTCAAGGGGAAGGGGCGAGGGGTAGGGGAAGGGGTAGAAAATAGAATTGGGATTCAGCCTAAAGCATTCAAAAACTGATATGAGTCCACGGGAGTCTGCTCAATCCTTGTTAACATGTTATGTGATGATACAATATGTTGAAATCACCAAGTAAGATTACAGAAGAAAACATCATACAAGTCAGGGTTAATAGTTCATGAAAAATAATTTACATTGATCTGGGTGGACGATACAAGAGAATTGCAATCATAGGAAATGTACCAGAGATTTTGAGAAGTACGTATGTATTCAAAGGTTGATGTTGCATGAAAGTCGATGGTTTTAACAGGAATGTTACTACGATAGATGGCAGCCAGACCGCCACCCTAGATATCAGATGGGGTTTGGCCAAGTAGGTCTATCCAGAGTGGGTGAAAAAATTTAGGTGGTCATTCAGTATTTATCATGTTTCCTTAAGCAGCAAGAAATCCAGGTCTTTTTCAGTTAACAGCGCGGATAGCACAGTAGCTTTGTTTCTAAGTGAATGACAGTTGAACAGCGCTAATGCAGGACGAAGCGCACAATCACTGCATGTACAGTGGGTACAAAATCGGAGCGTCGTATTTCGCGTCGCCGCCGCATTACGGCATGTGCATTTGCTGGCTTTTACCACTGAGTGGCGCTATATAACTACAGACTGATGCCTCATGCCTTACTTCATTCTCTGCCTCACTAATGAGACGCGTCCCATTAAATAATACACGTAGTAGCCGATAACATCAAGTGAAACACTGTAGTTGACCGAATTCATAATCACACTACTTTAATTACAGTACAAATGTAGAATTCAAATTAAATCAAATCTTATTAAGATCAAATTTAAGCACAATGAATATTAACACAGTGAGCCTTTAGATTTTATCACGTGTAATTAGAAAAGAAGTGTGTAGGGTTTTATTTAAATATAATTTTCTAAACCAATAAGATCAAATAACACCAAGTTATTATTATAACAGGCTTACTTCGTCACTTATCAAAGAAGTACACTTGCTTTCAAAGAAGCAGAGTGGCTTATTAACGTCTCTGGGGTGCATTGTCTCTAAGTGGCCGCTTGGTGTAGCGGTTAGAATGCTCGACCAGAGATCTGCAAAGCCCCGCTTCGAATCCCGAGTGATGATGAAATTGTTTTATTTTAAAACTAAATAAAATGTTTTAAGTGCGCTTAAGATAGAGTCTTATAAAGGCTATGTAGACTTATATAGTTTTATTACTTTTGCACATTAATCTGAGTCTTCATCTGTTAGATCTGTTTAGTTTTTTTTTCCAGCCGGCTCCATCTCTTTCCCGCCTATTCAGGGAGCCTATGGAGTGAGCGATTAACCATAGTGAAATCGATTGGTGTGCTCCCAACTCACGTTACTCATGAGCCGGCCTATTCTTGCCGGCTGGTGATAATTAACGTTAATATGATCTCGGGCTTGCTCACGATGCTCAACATCTATAAAAATAGCAAAGTATTGTGTATAGAGTGATAAAAAAAAACTATCTAACGCATGTTAGAAAACATCATTTCCTGCATTTTTTTTCTGCTTCAGGAGACAGTCTGTTCTGAGACAGTGACAGGGATTAAAGTTCTCCGTCGTTACGACGGATTTCCGTTAATTGTAGCGAGTCATCGACAGATTTCCGTCAAACACACTGTTCCGCCTGTCCTTAATGTTTAAAATTCACTTTTCATAATTTTAATGCTGTGTATATATAGGCTTACATGGGTCTTAAATTAAGGAAAGACAGTGTATTCAGCCTGCTGAGGAGGATGTGATCAAAGCCTGGAGTGGACCGACTGCACGTTCCTCTCTCCACTCTAAGCGTTTTGTTATCACTCCGGTATGGATCCACTCCGGGTTTTGGTTTAGTTTTGAAGAACTACATGTCAGGCTGAGGTATAACTATATTTAAAATAGCATGGACACACTTAATGCAGGAAGGCTCCGATGTTTCGGAGATTGATAAAAGTGTAAAAAAAAATAAAATAAATGGAGATGGGCTTGGCTTAGCGAAATTGGGGAGAATGGCAAGCCTTTTAGTTCGTGGACTAAAAAAAATCAAACATCCAGGTAGGTGTCTCTGCACAGTATGCCACAGGAAACTTCAATATGGCAATAATGGCAAAACAAAGTGCGAGTTGGCCATCAGTCAGCAGCTCGTCACAATGCTGCGGTTCGTGCTCTAACAGTACACATGCTCCCTGTCTGCTGCGACAAGAACCACAACGGAGATTCACACATCTGTGGCCGACCGTGTGCGCGATGTAAAAGTGCGCCTATGTTCTTTCATAGCGGAGCATGACCTGTCGCTCACAGTCTCACAACCACTAGTTAATTTAATGCAATCAGTTGTCAAAAACAAGAGTGCACTTTCAAGATTGTCTATGTCTAATGCACATGCCTCCTACTTGCACACATGGCATTGCTGCTTACTGGAAATCCGATTTGTCATCTAAGCTGAAAACGAGGATGTTTTCTTTAAGATACATAAAACATGCACTGAAAAAGCACTTTTTGGAATTTAATGGTGGTGCTATTACTTTTTTCTGTTAATTATTAAGAGTTTCACAAAACATTGTTTGGTGTTATAAGATAAATAAACACATGCACTGAAAAGATATGTGGTAGATGGTTGATTATTTGTCAAGGTATTTTTTTTTCAAAGATTACAAATAGCTTTTAAAATATGCAAACTGGCAATATTAAAGCGGTTTAATCTCCCCTAAAGCTATTGGTCTCGACTATTTAAATAAAGTGTTTGTTAAAGGAATATGGCTTGGCCTGAAAAAAGTTCAGTCAGAAGACTTTTTTTCACTTTAATCCCTGCAGTGAGAGTAGAGGAAGGGGCAGATTCAGAACCAGGGAGGAAGCCGGAGACAGCAGAACAAAGAGATGATATTGCCAGCACCAGCACAGGGAGCACAGTTTTTAGTTTAGATCTCATGTTTACATTTTATTGTGTGTTGATGGCTTGACTGTAAACAACATAAACAATGCAATAAATTTATAAAAATATATATTTATTGTCCCCCTGCTGTTAAATGAAATTTGCGTTATTTTACGTTAACGTTACGTTATTACATTATTAACGTCCACAGAATAAAGTAAAGTTTTATTTCTGGAATTGATGCACGGGCTTCATCTTAGGCTTTTTTTTTCTTTCGGTTCTTTCGTTTCTCAGCGCCGGACTGTTGATGTCTCTTTCCAGGACCAGGCATATCGTTCAATTATTATAATTCTTTTGGCCAAATACTGTAGGCAGCCGTAACAGAGGTGAGGGCGCGCGTCATCACGTGTGCTTAGCCGACTCTGCGTTCACCGTAAACTTCAATATAGACGTTTATATTTTTGTTTATTTGTACAGTGGTGTGAAAAACTATTTGCCCCCCCTCCTGATTTCTTATTCTTTTGCATGTTTGTCACACAAAATGTTTCTGATCATCAAACACATTTAACTATTAGTCAAAGATAAAACAAGTAAACACAAAATGCAGTTTTTAAATGAGGGGTTTTATTATTTAGGGAGAAAAAAAGTCCAAACCTACATGGCCCTGTGTGAAAAAGTAATTGCCCCCTGAACCTAATAACTGGTTGGGCCATCCTTAGCAGCAATAACTGCAATCAAGCGTTTGCGATAACTTGCAATGAGTCTTTTACAGCGCTCTGGAGGAATTTTGGCCCACTCATCTTTGCAGAATTGTTGCAATTCAGGTTTATTTGAGGGTTTTCTAGCATGAACCGCCTTTTTAAGGTCATGCCACAACATCTCAATAGGATTCAGGTCAGGACTTTGACTAGGCCACTCCAAAGTCTTCATTTTGTTTTTCTTCAGCCATTCAGAGGTGGATTTGCTGGTGTGTT
The DNA here is from genome assembly GCA_030522415.1 of Channallabes apus. NCBI lineage: Eukaryota > Metazoa > Chordata > Actinopteri > Siluriformes > Clariidae > Channallabes > Channallabes apus. The sequence goes on along the minus strand of CM060107.1, from coordinate 55,370,499 downwards.
TTGGGTCATTGTCCTGCTGCAGCACCCAAGATCGCTTCAGCTTGAGTTGACGAACAGATGGCCGGACATTCTCCTTCAGGATTTTTTGGTAGACAGTAGAATTCATGGTTCCATCTATCACAGCAAGCCTTCCAGGTCCTGAAGCAGCAAAACATCCCCAGACCATCACACTACCACCACCATATTTTACTGTTGGTATGATGTTCTTTTTCTGAAATGCTATGTTACTTTTACGCCAGATGTAACGGGACACGCACCTTCCAAAAAGTTCAACTTTTGTCTCGTCGGTCCACAAGGTATTTTCCCAAAAGTCTTGGCAATCATTGAGATGTTTTTTAGCAAAATTGAGACGAGCCTTAATGTTCTTTTTGCTTACAAGTGGTTTGCGCCTGGAAATCTGCCATGCAGGCCGTTTTTGCCCAGTCTCTTTCTTATGGTGGAGTCGTGAACACTGACCTTAATTGAGGCAAGTGAGGCCTGCAGTTCTTTAGATGTTGTCCTGGGGTCTTTTGTGGCCTCTCGGATGAGTTGTCTCTGCACTCTTGGGGTAATTTTGGTCGGCCGGCCACTCCTGGGAAGGTTCACCACTGTTCCATGTTTTTGCCATTTGTGGATAATGGCTCTCACTGTGGTTCGCTGGAGTCCCAAAGCTGTAGAAATGGCTTTATAACCTTTACCAGACTGATAGATCTCAATTACTTTTGTTCTCATTTGTTCCTGAATTTCTTTGGATCTTGGCATGATGTCTAGCTTTTGAGGTGCTTTTGGTCTACTTCTCTGTGTCAGGTAGCTCCTATTTAAGTCATTTCTTGATTGAAACAGGTGTGGCAGTAATCAGGCCTGGGGGTGACTACAGAAATTGAACTCAGGTGTGATAAACCACAGTTAAGTTATTTTTTAACAAGGGGGGCAATCACTTTTTCACACAGGGCCATGTAGATTTGGAGTTTTTTTTCTCCCATAATAACGTAAACCTTCATTTAAAAACTGCATTTTGTGTTCAATTATGTTATCTTTGACTAATAGTTAACGGTTTTTGATGAGCAGAAACATTTAAGTGTGACAAACATGCAAAAGAATAAGAAATCAGGAAGGGGGCAAATAGTTTTTCACACCACTGTATATGTATGTTATTAATATAATTTTTTTAGAGATTGTATGTGCGTGCACGGAGAGTTTGTGTTGATAAGTTTATGTGGATAAGTTGATAAGTGTATGTTGTCAAAGTATTTGTGGACATATAATTAGGGAATTTTTTTTTAAATTAAGGATGTCTTGAAACATAATGCAGTAACTCTACAGTATTTATTTGAACACGGTAAAGTTGTTAATGTTTCGTACATTCCTTAATTTGTCCTTTCGGTTTGTGTTTTATGTTTCACTGTTTTCAATATACTGTACATACTGTAAAACGTATGGACAACAATGTTCCGGAAGCATTATTAAATATTCAATAAGGCACACACACAATTTAGTTGCAATAAAGTTTTATTAAATATATAATAAAGCAGGCAGTACTGTATATGGCAAATGGTCACTCAAAATCTTTACAAAAGTAAGAGTATTCATTAATTATTTTTTTTTAGAAAAGAGAAAACTCAATCTTTTCTTTCTAAGAAGTTCGTTAATTATGTCTCTTATTTGCTTGTTGTTGTGGGCTGTGGGGTGGAATTTCCTAGCAACAGCATCGGAAAGTGCTTGAAGCAGAATTACCCCATCAGCGAAACCGGTTTGATAACTTCACACCAAGGATACAGTAGGTGAGAAGGGGGATTACAGTAACGGTTTCTGTGGGTCTTCTTAGTTTTCTTAGACTAAAACAAAATCATGTTTGCTTCAGCATTGCAAACAATATTGTATTAGGCCAACTTTATTTAAGATTAAAATAATAGTGGGTTAGGAACGTTATTCTTCATATAACTTAAATGGCTGAATGAAGTTAAATATACACAATAAATTAATAATTGCGTTTGCTTTACATTTGAGCACTCGTGTAAATAGCTTTTTCATTGTATATACTACCATATCGTATATCTGTGTCTAATACTGGTTTATTCAGTGAATTAGAAACTTGGTCAGTCTGGCTTTTAGATAAAGTTCTTCAGAGCAAGCATTGTGTAAATATAATATATAAAAAATAATGTAATATAAAATAAAATAAATATATAACATAAATGGTTAATGATAGCAATAAAATCAGACTTAATAGTTGGATTTGATACTTTTCTTTTTATTTACTGTATAGACATCTTATTATGCTTTCTCTGTTATTAATCTCTCTATATTCTCTAATTATGACTTGAATAAATCGGCTCACATCGGAGCGCGCTAGCGTGTTGGAAAAGCGAGTACTGTAGTCTATATATTTGTGTTTGTTGTTTTCCTGGGGGGGTGGCGTGTTTATGTCTGCATTTTATCTATAAATCGTGTGTGTGTGTGTGTGTGTGTGTGTGTGTGCACGGAGAGTTTATGTGCGTGCACGGAGAGTTTGTGTGTGTGCACACGGAGAGTTTATGAGTGTGCCCCTTTGATGTGCTGGGTATGGCGGGGCGTCGATTGCTGATCAGTGTAAAGTAGCGTACTTTACACACACTGATCAGCACTCGACGCCCCGCCGTACCCAGCAGATCAAAGGGGCAGTTATCGGCTATGACACGTTGAAGGAGAACTTAATAGTTCTCAAAAATAGTGTAAATGTCTGCAACAGTCACTAACCATTAAATTTTTTTTTTTTTTTTGTAATTAAACAAGAAAATATTAATTATAGTTTCTTTATACATATTTCCATTATATATATATATATAAATATATATATATATATATATATATATATATATATATATATATATATATATATATATAATTTAAAACTATTTATTCATTTGTCTTTTATTTACTTACTTACTAGCGAATGCTTTTTTAGGGCTCTAAAAACTACGACAGTATGAGTGACAATGGCCCTTGCACCGGTCACACACACACACTATATATATATATTCGTATTTAATTAAATTCTTAAATCATCGTGTTCACCATTCACTGAAAAAAAGAACTTGTAAGATTTACTTGATAAAATCCTCGTAACAATTTGGACACATAGATTTTAAGTAAATTTTATTGCTCCAATATTAAGGCTGAATACCAAACCCCTTCCCCCTACCCTTCCACTTGGCGCGTTCACGTGCAGGGGTAGTGGTGTCTCATTTCTCTTTTGGTTGGAGGTGCAGGGGTAGGGGGAGGGGGAAGGGCCAGATAGCCCTCCAAACGAAGATTTTTCAGGACCTCACTTCAAACGAAGGGCTAAGCGAAGTTTTCAACATGGCTGCTCACTCGAGCAAGCAGAGACATAAATGTTAATTACCATTAATAAAGATTTTTATGACAAGTTTTCATTATATGTATATTACCTTTAGTCTTGTGTTTGTGTTTATGGTGATGTTCTGTAAAGAAACGTTTGCCAAAAAATCGCTAAAGTTTGCTAGCGGATAGCACAGATTGCACGATATTACAAATATATATTTTATGTCACATACACTTTACTGCATGCTACAAACAAACATGAAAGTTCAGTAGCACGGCTGTTTGCCGAGCATTTGATAACGCATTGTTTGTTTAGCTTATGGCCATATGTGTACATGTAAATGAACGGTGCTTACACTATTCTTACTTATTGCAACGTGACACAGTTTTGTAATTTATATTATAGGGACGGCTGAGGAAACCCGAAGGCTCATCCGTGTTCGTGGTGAAAATGAGCAACTTTTTTAAAAATCGAAATACGGCGCAAAAAAAACTTTGGGAGTGAGTAATCTCTCTTATTGGAATGTGTGATAAACATCGGCGCATGTCCTCTGACGTAACATTAGGAACATCTTTCATAAATCACACAACTAAAATATAATTAAACAGTTCATTCACCAACATTACCAAATATTTGTGACATTCACAGTCTAGATACAGGTTGTCTTTTTAATAAAAGGGCATTCAGCTAAATTTTGCATCCATAGAAACAACTGCACGGCACCAGGGCCTGAAATACTTGTTTTAAACAAAATTGTGTAAAATAATAATAATAATAATAAATAAATAAAATACAGCATTCATTTAGAAATAAAATACAGCAGAAAATACATTAAACAAACTGTAGAATAAACGTTAAAACTTAATAGCCCTCTGAAGCAGTGAAGTTGCAACATTCAAATCAGCACTCTGGACTAGTGCACTTAAAAGTTTGCCTTTGAAACCATAACGCATTAAAACATTTTAAGCTGAACATGTAAACACAACATGTAAAGACTTGTAGTCAAGCCAAATCAAATGTTTTAAGATGATAACTTCATCTTTAAAGCTTGCACTTTTGGTGATAGCTTAATCCCATCAAGTTCTAGAAGCACTTTCTGAAAATAGCTCAAATGTGTAGCGCAGTGCTCGGAGCTATTGCCACATTCTTGCCAAATTTCTTCTCCTTCAAGGATTATGGATACACCAACTGGTCCTTCCCCTTCAACAGCACAGACGACAAGGATTTTTAGAAGGTGCATACTGGCATCACTTCGTCTGTCCCCCTGCATAAAATTTACAAGAAATAATTTATTTTGAGAAACAAAAAAAAAATCTGAAATGCTTCAACCTGTGCTGACTTCATTTCACAGAGAAAAAACTAAAAATAATTGATAAAAAATAACCATCACTTCATATACTTCATAAACTTGGGTTAAATTGCTTTAGCAATAATCTTGCATCAATACAACATTGTAAAACATGGCATGAGATGGCTACACTCCATAGATTACTCTGCACCTTTACAGTGTCAGGAAATCCTATGATGAATGCTGAGTTTGTATTTAAAGGGTTAGTCCAAACATGAAAATTCGTTCAATAATTACTCATATTTATATATTCATTTGCATTTATATGCTTCTGTCCAATGCAACAAACACTATATTCAAGGTATTAATAAATTGTATAATTAATAAGAAAACAATGCTTTACCAGGCAATCATCAAAGAGATCCTCTTCAGATTCACGTCTCATCTTTACGCTTTGTTTCTGTGAAAATATTTACATTGTATCATTACATAATCTTTTATTCGTACAACTACATTTAGGCACTTCTTCATCTTTTGTAAGTTTTGCCTTTATCCAAAGCAAATTACAAAAGAGGAAGGCATCAAGCATGTCAAGCAGTGCTACTAACACAAAGTTTCTGACACCGTTAGAAAAATACAAGATAGAACAGTGAGGGATTAAGGAAAAAGTGAGAAGCAAGAATCATGTGTGGAAAGATTAAGCATGCAGGGTCACAAGATGACTCGACTTATTTTTATTGTCTGCAATGCGATTTAGACAAATTAGAGCTGCTGTCAATACTGTATGAACATATGTACAGGTTCTTTTCAGTTGAAATTTAACTTGTAACTTATTAACACGCCGTTTTCACGACTTGTGGGGGTAAGAAACACACATCTCGGTGTATTAATCTGCGTGCTCGGTTCGTTATTTATTTATTTATGAATCTCCACACTATTAAAAACTGAAATATTGCTAATTGTAAGTCCTGAGATTAAGATGAACATTAATTGGGAGTCATGAAAGCGAGAATCACATCCAAAAAAGAAAGCTAAACTTACCTCGAACACGACAAACTCCAGCTGCAGCCACGCTGTGTTGTACCTCCATGATGATCCACAACCGACTGATACACAGCGCGGGCACAGCGTCTCCAAACACGCATGCCCGGTCACATTTTCGGCTTCAGTAGACACTCAATACTTCAGACTGAAACACGACTGACCCCTACAGGTAATGAAGGGCATTTTCACAGCTTCCCGCACGCTGCCGCGCAAAGCCGGCAAAAAAAAACTAAACAGATCTAACAGATGAGGACTCAGACTAATGTGCAAAAATATATATAATAAAACTATATAAGTCTACATAGCCTTTATAAGACTCTATCTTAAGCGCACTTAAAACATTTTATTTAGTTATAAAATAAAACAATTTTAAAACATCATCACTCGGGATTTGAACCGGGGCTTTGCAGATCTCTGGCCGAGTGTTCTAACCGCTACACCAAGCGGCCACTTAGAAACAATACACCCCAGAGACGTTAATAAGCCACTCGACTTCTTTGAAAGCAAGTGTACTTTTTTGATAAGTGACGAAGTAAGCCTGTTATAATAATAACTTGTTGTTATTTGATCTTATTGGTTTATAAATTTATATTTAAATAAATTGTAAACTTGGCCGATTTCGTTATAATTTTGTTTGATGAGTGGGGCTTGAAAATTCTCTTGAAAAATATGGTCATTTATTTCAGTTAATAAATCTACTATAATTTTTTTTACTCATTATTGTACAGTACACATTAATAGCTCTGGTTCAGATTTTTCATGTTTGTTGTGGAAATTACCATCACTGTTGTATTTACTGCGATGAATGAAAATGTCACTTTGCGCCACCTGGCGGCCATTTTACGAATGACTTTGAAATGCAACTGATTTATTTTGGCCGCTGTTGCCTTTAAACGGCGGTATACGCGGCGGGATCGCCATTCCGATTTTGTAACCACTGTAGCTACCTAAGAGGCCAAGTTAGCTGGCTAGCAGAGACAAGACAGATAGACCTAACAGAAATTACAACATAAATTAACAAAAAAACTAGCTATCTAACTATCTAAGGAAGACTTTTTTATCTACAGGGTTTTTTATTTTTTTTAAACAGACAGCAGACCAAAGTACACGTGCAAATGTGCAAACAAAAGCAACAAAGTGACAGTGCGACAAAAACACAACGTAACATAATAATAAGGTGTTGTGGTGATGACTTGAGGTAGTGGAGAAGCAGTAAACATTCCTTAGTGTAGGACGTAAAAATTAGGACGTAAAGAAGTTAGTGCAAAAAGAAGTCCAGTAATGAATATTGTACAAAAGAGCATTTACAGGTTGGTATGTATGATAGTTTGGTGGTGTAGGTCAGTGTGTTTGCGCTTGTGTTGATTAGTCAGTCCAGTCTCAATGTTTTGAGGTAGTTGAGTTAAGCTGAGTGATAATGTTTGTGTGTGTGTGTGCGTGTGTGTATATTTATCAGTCCAGTCCCTTTTTTGTTGAGGAGACGGATGGCTTGTGGAAAAAAGCTGTTGCACAGTCTGGATGTGTGTGTCTGAATGATTCAGTACTTTTTTCCAGATGGCAGGAGTGTGAAGAGTGTGTGAGAGGGGTGTGTCTAATCAGCCACAATGCTGGTGGCTTTGCGGATGCAGTGTGTGGTGTAGATGTCCTGAATAGAGGGGAGAGAGACCCTGATGAGCTGTCCTCACTATCCACTGTAGGGTCTTGCACTCCGATATGGCACAATTCCCGATCCAGACAGTCATGCAGCCACTCAGGATACTCTCGATAGTTTCTCTATAGAAGGTGGTCAGGATCGGTGGTGGAAGCTGGGCATTTCTCAGTCTTCTCAGAAAGAAGAGACGCTGTTGGGCTTTCTTGTGCAGGAAGCGGGTGTTGAGGGACCAGCTGAGGTCCTTCTCCAGGTGGACAACTAGGAATTTGGTGCTGTCGACGATCTCCACAGATGAGCCGTCGATGCTCAGCGGAGAATGGTCGCATCATGTCCTCCTAAAGTCAACAACCATCGCCTTTGTCTTGTCAACATTCAGAGACAGGTTGTTGTCTTTACACCAGTCCGTTAGCCTCTGCACTTCCTCTCTGTACGCGGACTCGTCATTCTTGCTAATGAGACCCACCACGGTCGTGTCATCAGCGAACTTAATGATGTGATTTGAACTGTGTGTTGCTACACAGTCGTGAGTCAGCAGTGTGAACAGCAGGGGACTGAGCACACAGCCTTGTGGGGCCCCAGTCCTCAGTGTGGTGGTGCTGGAGGTGAAGTTCCCGATTCGTACTGACTGAGGCATTCAGGTCAGAAAGTCCAGGATCCAGTTGCAGAGGGAGGTGTTCAGGCCCAACAGGCTCAGCTTCCCGATCAGTTATTGGGCGATGATAGTGTTGAATGCTGAGCTGAAATCTATGTCCTGCATTCAAAAGTATGTGTCCTTCTTGTCCAAGTGTGTGAGGGCAAGATGAAGTGCAGTGGAGATGGTTGAGTGGTTAGGATGGTACGCAAATTGCAGTGGGTCCAGTGAGAGGGGCAGCAGGGTCTTGATGTGTCTAATGACGAGCCGCTCGAAGCACTTCATGATGGTGTGTGTAAGTGCAACGGGACGGTAGTCATTGAGACAGGACACAGAAGACTTCTTGGGCACGGGGAATGATGCTGGTGGTCTTGAAACACGTGGGAACGACGGCGCTGCTCAGAGAGATGTTGAAGATGTCGGTGAGAACATCTGCCAGCTTTTCTGCACATTCTCTGAGCACCCTGCCTGGGATGTTGTCTGGTCCAGCAGCTTTACGTGGGTTCACTCTGCGTAGAGTTTTCCTCACATCAGCTGTAGTGAGACACAACACCTAGTCGTTCGGAGGAGGGGTGGTCTTCCTCGCTGCCACGTTGTTCTGCCTGTCGAACCGACCGTAGAGGTTGTTCAGCGCATCTGGGAAGGAGCCGTCACAGGCAGGTGATGTCATCCTGTAGTTAGTGATGGCTTGTAAGCCCTGCCACATGTGCCGTGTGTCGCCGCTGTCTATGAAGTGATTGTGGATTCTCTGGGCATATGCGCGCTTCGCCTCTCTGATGGCCCGAGAGAGTTTGGCCCTTGCTCTTCTAAGGGCCACCTTGTCTCCAATATGTACACAAATAAAAGAATAAACAAATCTATATACAACCGTGGGTGAATCACTCCCCACCACCCTAACACACACACAAAAAGAGACAAAGCAACTCACACCACACACCGGCTATCAAGCTCTGGCGCGACTCAACAGCTACCGTTTTTTTTAAACACCACAACAGTTTGCAACACAAAAATGCACATAAGGTAATCACAAGTCGCGCATTTCCGGGTCTCATCCGCCACCTTAAGAGGACGTGCTGATACAGGGACAACCAATCCGAAGGCACGTCCCACACGCTCAATCAGAGCGGGGCAACCTGCGAGAGAGGGAGAGCGAGAGAGAAAAAGGGAGAGAGAAAGAGCCTGCGCATGCCGCAAATAGCCACGCATGTGCACATACATGCAACACACACACACACACCTGCATGTAACATTGAGTTAACCTGAGTGATAAAGTTTGTGTGTTCGTGTGTGTGTGTGTGTGTGTATTCAATTCAATTCAATTCAATTCAATTTTATTTATATAGCGCTTTTAACAATGGTCATTGTCTCAAAGCAGCTTCACAAAAATTAAAGAAATTTAACAAAAAAAAATTTTATCAGTCCAGTCCCTTTTTGTTGAGAAGACGGATGGCTTATGGAAAAAAGCTGTTGCACCGTCTGGATGTGTGTGCCTGAATGCTTCGGTACCTTTTTCCAGATGGCAGGAGTGTGAAGAGTGTGTGACAGGGGTGTGTCTGATCAGCCACAATGCTGGTGGCTTTGGGGATGCAGTGTGTGCTGTAGATGTCTTCAATACAGGGGAGAGAGACCCAATGATCTTCTCTGCTCTCCTCACTATCCGCTGTAGGGTCTTGTGGTCAGATATGGCACAATTCCCAAACCAGACAGTGATGGAGTCGCTCAGGATGCTCTCGATAGTTCCTCTCTAGGCTTTTTTCTATTAAGCTTTAATCTAGGTGACGAATATTTTAATACATATTATACATACATATTATACTGTATTTTGACTAGTAACTAGTAATATGTAACATAAAGTATCAAACTCCAGTAACTTTCTCAACACAGATGGATATTTAATTTGCAGGGTTAAATGTTAGATTGTTTGGCTTCAAATTCTAAGTCTGTTTTTTCATGTGATTCGTTCAGTTTTGATACTGAAACAGTAATGAAATCATCACTATTACAGTACATATTATAAGTGTAATTTTTTGTGGTGTCTTTATTTCACATTAAATTTATTATAGAATTGAATGAGAATCTAGTACTTTAAAAATCCTCTATAGGGTAGAATACAGGGGTAGAGATATATTGATCTATCAGTGTTATGCACCTGCCATGCTGCTTGAAACACTACGAATATAGTTAGATATGTTTTTTTTTTTTGAGTGGCCTTTTATTAACGTGTGTGTGTGTGTATGTGTGTGATTGTTGGTGTACTGGGGTGTACATTTTCTATATTTTTTTATTGATGCAGTTATGTTACACTATTTATAATATAGCGTAACATTGACACTAAGAATTCAGCAACCAGATCACTCAGATTAGACACCAGTCAGACTAGACCTGATCAGCAACCTAGAGCCTTAACGCACTGAGCTACCACTCAACCCTTGTAGATTTAGTATGGGTTAATCAGAACATGGAACATACTCATGATCTAATTCTAACATTTGAATTAAATATAAATATTAACTTAAGGTTGTAACTTAAGTATGACAACTACTAAACAAGTGAGGAAGCTTCATGCATTAGAGCTGTGAACCTTCTAAACACCATTAATCCTGGATCACACCAAAATTATATAGTTACCTTAACCTGCTTTTCTTCCTAAAATCAGGTCTTCTTCCTACAGTTTTACTGGTTGGGATTTGAAGTACAATGATAGTACAGTTTAAAATCATATAATTATTACATTCACCTCAAACACATAATTTGGTAAATAATTAACTTATGCAAATGTTCACTATAATTGAACAAAAATGCTTGTTATATCTTTTAGAAACTATTTTTTTATTTTATTATAAAAAAGGGGCATAAAAATATACATTTATAAAAAATTAAAAATGACTTTGCTTTTTAGTTCATGATATTTTAACATTCATCCAAAATTTCTTTGGATAAATGTTACTATAATTTCTATACATACAAATTGCTATTTATTTATTTATTTATTTATTGGGGGAAATCTATTCTTTTAACTTGTCTTTTATGCTTCTGTAGCAAATTTCATCCACAATCTATATAATAAATTGTTGTTTCTTAGTGTATTATAGTGCATTATAGTATGGGTTGAAATTTGATTTGTTATAAATAATTAGAATTTATTTAACTTAACCAATTCAGGCAGACCATCAGAAAAAGAAAAAGATTTTATGAAAGAACATTGATTAATGCAGAGTCTGTTTGTAAAATTTGCAGAGTTATAATTAGTTTAATACACCTCCTAAACCAGGGGTAAAACAGAGCATAAATAAATGGATTAATAGTAGCATTAAGACAACCAAAAATTATGACTTTATGAAAAGTTTCTAACTGTATTTCAACAATATTGCCTAATAAACTGTAAATGAAATATGGAAGTAAGCACAGCAGAAACACAGACACTACAATCCCAAGCACTTTAGCTGCTTTTCTCTCAGATTTCATCGAGTATGAGGTGATTTTCTGTGTTTTATACCGTGTGTGATTATTAAGCTCTCTGATAGCATTGACATGTTTCTTAGCAATCACAAAAACTAGAGTATACAATATGATTATGACAAGAAGTGGAAAAATAAACAAATAAACAAGATAAATTACAGTCCAAACCTCACTGAGAACAAGAAAACACTCTCCAGGACACATAATCACACTTGTAAAGTTTCCATTAAAATATAGTATTGCTATGGTATAACCCAGCACTAGACACCAGTTAAAAACAATTGCAACACGAGTGATTCTCACAGAGACAATGTTCATGTAGAGAAAGGGGTTTGAGAGAGCCAAATAGCGATCCACAGAGATCTGAGCAATTGTGTAGCTTGATATTATGAGAAGATTACTAATCAGCCAGTACATGATGCATAAAACTCTCCCAAAAATCCAGCATGACTCAATAGTCCAGATTAAAAGTAGTGGCATTACAAAAACACCAGCAAGGAAATCTGACACAGCCAGAGAGAGCACAAACATGTTAGTCGGTGTGTGAAGCTGCTTGAAGTGAAAAACAGAGATGATGACCAGCAGATTTCCACACACTGTTAGCAGAACCACAGCAGCTGAACACACATACAGTAAGATATGAACTGAAGGAGATACAGATCTCTCTGGACAGGAGAAATGCTCACAGCGATCAGATTGATTAAACTCTGTCAGGTTCATGAGCTCATTTCTTTAATGTCTACAAAATTAGAAATAAAACAAACAGCGCTGGTGCTTATAAATTTTAAAAATGAATCACGCCTCCCTAATTTGAGTGACACCATGATAGATATGATGTAATGCCTTATTGGAACACAAGGCCTGAACTAAATATCAGCAGAATGTTTTTCTCATGACCGTCTCATGTCATCCTGACTTGACTAGTCGGATTCTTTTAATTTCTGTTATAGTAAATGGAGAATGTTTTAATGATTTAACAATTATGATTATCACAAATAGGAACTGCTCATTGGATATTATGTGAACATCATTTAATATAGTAACATATACTTTTAGTTGGATTCTGTCATGCGCACTCAGCCGCGACCGGCATTAGGACCCGGAAGTAAGACGGTCGCAAACCTGAATGCATAAAAGGATACAAGATGGCGCCGCACATCGCTTTGTCATTGAGTTATGCCCAGGCTATGTCGGAATCGTTCCCGTTCATGTGAGTACTCACTTCCTTGGCTTTACTTTCAGACTGAGTGTGTGTTTATAGGACTAGGGTTAGATTGTGTCTTTCCTTTGCTCATTTACTGTGAGAGTCCTTATAGCAAATCGCGTGATTATCCTGCCCGCTCGTGTCCATCCGCGTTTGGGTTTACCATTCACGCTACAGGGCTAACTGCTAAAGCTATCGTCTTTCTGGTCACCCCGGGTTAGTTCCTGACAGAATGACAGAGCCCAGAGCAGTAAACCCAGTGGATCACGCACGCCTTTGCGATGTGGTTGACCAGCATGCTCTGCTCATCAATAAGTTAACCGCGGAGCTCGATACTCTGCGCCGGAGCGTCCAAGACATCGCGGCCTTGCACCGCGAGGTTGCAAAGCTCCGGCAGGAGAACGCGAGCCTCCGGTCGGCTGTTGATGGGCTGGCTAGCGGTCCTCCCGCCGCAGCGGCCGCACCGCCGCACCAACCCCCCCCCCCTCCCCCCTTCTGATGTTTTTTTAGCACTACCGGATAAATGGGATGACACGGATGGGAAATGCAGTGTGTTCTTAACATCGCTGGAACTGGTGTTTGAGTTTAATGCCAGCAAATACTCCACCGACCGGCTGCGCATTGCACTACTCGTCTCGTTGCTATCAGGGCTGGCAGCTGAGTGGGCCACGGCAGTTCTACGCGCTGACACGGACACTGCACACTCGTACAACGAGTTCACCCGTCAGCTTAAACTGACTCTTGAGCATCCCGCGGGAGACCGACACAAAGCTCTACCATCTGCGGCAGGGAGGACTGTCCGTGAGCTGGTACACTGCTGACTTCCGCACCCTCGCCATCCAGACCTCATGGGGGGACGCAGCCCTCCAGACATCCGGCAAGTCGCATCAAAGACGAGCTAGCCGGACGAGAACTCCCAGCCACACTGGAGGGGCTGATCCAGCTAGCCCACCGCATAGACCAGCGCCTTCTCTCCCGTCCGAAGCCAGCACCTCGAACCCTGCTGCCAGCTTCCACCTACACCTACACTGCACCAAGACCACCACCCACCGTCACCCCCGCCTTCACCGGACGTGTTGGGTCTCCACCCCCTGCCGTGGTTGACACCGGAGCCGGGGAAGCCATGCAACTAGGGCACGCCTCCCTGACCATGGCAGAACGCGAGAGACGTTACCGCGAGGGACTGTGTGCCTATTGTGGCTCAGCGGCGCACCACCGAGCGACCTGTCCGTCCCGTCCGGGAAACGCTCAGCCCCGGTGAGCGACAGGAGAGACTCACCGGGCACCATCCGTCTCTCCGCCACCACCGACATCACCACCACTCGACTCACGGTCCAGGTAACCCTCCACCTTGGCCACAAACGGGTCAGAAGTACCGCGTTCATCGATTCCCGTGCCGCGGGTAACTTCATTGACTCAACGTATGCCAAGGGATTGGGGGTAAAGATTGAGGCGTTATCCCAGCCAATGAGAATCACCTCAGTCGACGGGCGGCCCCTCTCATCCAGCCCTATCACCCACCAGACTCCACCCCTCACCCTCGTCCTCGACCAACATCAAGAGGAGATCCGGTTTCACCTCACGCCCATCTCTTCTCCACCGATCATCCTCGGCTACCCCTGGCTTCTGCAGCACGACCCACTCATCTCCTGGTCTCAAAGCCGGATCCTTCAGTGGGGGCCGACCTGCACCGAATTATGCCTACGGGCCCAGGCTGGGACGTGTCCCAGGGAGTCCGAGGCCCCCGATGTCGACATCCACGCCATTCCTCCCAACTCAACCCTACCGCCATCTCAGCTTTCCACCGACTCTCCCACCTGTTCACCACCGCACCTATTCTTCTCCATCTGGATGCCAGCCAACCATTCGTTGTGGAGGTGGACGCGTCGGAGGTGGGCGCCGGCGCTGTTCTCTCTCAACGAGGTCCAGACCAGAAGCTACACCCGTGTGGCTCCTACTCCAAAAAATTTAACCCCACTCAGCAGCGATACGGAGTACGGGACCGTGAACTGCTGGGCATAAAGTGGGCTTTGGAGGAATGGCGTCACTGGCTCCAGGGTTCCAGTGAGCCATTCATCGTCTGGACGGACCACCAGAACCTGCTCACCATCCGGAACCTCAGACAACTCAACCCACGCCAGGCATGGTGGGCTCTGTTCTTTGAGCAATACAACTTCCATCTGTCATACCGCCCGGGGTCAAAGAACACCAAGGCCGACGCCCTCTCACGTCAGTACGAGCGAGAGACGCCCCAGGCGGACCCCGTGCCTGTCCTGCCACCCACCCAGATCATCGCAACCCTACATTGGGACATGGAGACGAGGGTCCGCCAGGTATTGACCACCGAACCCGCACCGGCAGGCGTGCCGCCCGGACGACTCTATGTCCCAACCCAGCTAAGGCCCGAAGTCCTCCAGTGGGGCCATTCTTCACTCTTCGCGGGACACCAGGGAACCCTACGAACCCTCACCTTCGTGAAACGGGCTTTCTGGTGGCCCTCGATGAGGAAGGACATCACCGAGTTCGTCTGGGCGTGCCCAGTGTGTGCCAGGGCGAAGAACACCAATCAGCCGACACCGGGGGAACTTCAACCACTTCCTGTCCCATCGCCGTTGACTTCATCACGGGCCTGCCGATCTCGGAGGGAAAGGACGTAATCCTCACCATCGTGGATCACTTCTCCAAGGCAGTGCACCTGGTGGCCCTCGCCGGACTCCCGTCAGCTAAGAACACCGCCGAGCTGATACTGGAACACGTAGTCCGATTGCATGGGTTCCCAAAGGACATCGTCTCGGACAGAGGTCCCCAGTTCACCGCCCGGTTCTGGAGGGCTTTCTGCCGTCTGATCCATTTAACCTGCAGCCTGTCTACTGCTTACCACCCCCAGACAAATGGTCAGACGGAGCGAACCAACCAACAGCTGGAGCGTTACCTGAGGTGTTTTGTGTCGGATCGCCAACGCTCCTGGGCCCACTACCTCAAATGGGCGGAGTTGTCCCACAACCTCCATGTCTCCGCAGCCACCAACCTGAGCCCATTCAAGGTGTGCCATGGTTTCCAACCTCAGATGTTCGACCACCAAGAACCGGAGGTTCTGACTCCGATATCTGACCAGGGAGCGACAGTGGATACGGTCTCTGAGTATACTGTAAATACCTGGGAGTGCATCTGGATAACAAACTGGACTGGTCAGTTAACACATTGTCACTCTACAAGAAACGACAAAGCCGGTTGTACTTTCTGAGAAGGCTCAGGTCTTTCAACATCTGCAATAACATTCTTCGGATGTTTTATGAATCTGTTATGGCGAGTGTCGTATTCTATGCTGTGGTCTGTTGGGGCTGCAACATGAAAGCGGCAGACAGAAACAGAATGGACAAGGTCATTAAAAGGGCTGGATCTGTCCTCAGCATGGAGCTGGACTCTGATGATGTTATGGCAAGGAGGAGGATTCTGTCCAAAATACACACAATCTTGAACAATGCTCCCAAGTGCAATATCTTATCAGTACATTTGTGCAATATTATTTTCTATTCACTTTTACTATATTTCAAGTGCAATATCAGTATACAGATTATATTTTTTGTGCAATATGTAAAAAGTGTGCTATATTTAATTCTATTTTTGCTATTTATTATATTTTTCTTTTCTTTTTATTTCTTGTATTTTTACTTTTCCTTGTCTCAAGTTTTTTTCTTTTTCTTTTAATTAATCAATGCAACTGTATGACCAAGACAAAGCAATTTCCCTCTGGGTTTAATAAAGTTCTTTGAATCTTGAATCTTTGAATCTTGAATGTTGCCCTGAGATGACAAATAAAAAACTACAATTTTAATGTATGAATAAAAAAACTTCTTTACTCAATCAAGCAAGCTTCTTCACATGTTAATGCATATCAGATATTTTTATACAAGTAATTTTTTAAATTTAAACATGTTAAAAAGTTTCTGCTAACAGTGTATCCAGGCAGGTTAGGATTCCAAAAAGGACTGTTTCACGCCCAGACAAAAGGTCAGACCCACACCCACTTTAAAGTTCATTGATCACAGACTAATCATCAGGCTTTCAGTTTGATGGTTTACTGAAAAAAAATCAAAGGGGCAGTGTGGTGGCCAAAATAATGGTTTGTTGTCTGAGGGCAACACCATGCCATAGAGGGGTAATTATTTAACTTTTCTTTTCCTGTATAGGAAATATAGAAATGTTTAGATCATTTTAGTGACTCAGTTCTTTGAATCAGATTTGAGCATTTTTTCTCAACAGTCTTATCATCTGAGTAATTTCTTTATAAAAAAAAAAACAATAGTGTAATGCGTTGTTTGGTGTATATTTTACACATGCAAATATAACTGCATAGTGTCTATAAGAGTCATGTGGCAAAAGAACAAATGATTAAAATCATAAGAATTATGAGAAGAACTGCTCAATTCTGTTTCCTGTGTAATGCACTGCGTAGCGTCCACGTGACAAAAGAATGAACGTATCGGACCAGAAGACTTAAAGGTAACTACTTATTTCTGTTTCCTACAGTATACGTAACCTACAATGATTTGCACATGCACGCACAATAGGAAATGAACACACTCTGAGACTACTCGTTCTTCTGAGTCATGTTAAAGAATTGTTCAAAAATAACAAATTGTTCATGAACGGCCCATCACTAATTTTGATATATTTCTATGTAAGTAGTTCTACCTCATTATATCATAATGCATTTGCAGATAAACAGAGTGTACAGTACATTATATTCAGAAATGAATGAAAAAAAAAGAAGATGAAATTACATAATTAAAAAACATTGATTAATGCAGAGTCTGTTTGGAATATTTGTAGAGTGACAATTAATTTAATGCACCTCCTAAACCACGGGTAAAACAGAGCATAAATAAATGGATTAATGGTGGAATTAAAATAAACCATAAATAAAACGTTCCTATATGTTTCTAACTGTAATTCAATAACATTGACTAATAAACTGTAAATAACATATGGAAGTAAACATACAAGAAATACAGACACTAAAATGCCGAGGACTTTAGCTGCTTTTCTCTCAGATTTCATGGAGTGTGAGGTGATTTTCTGTGTTTTAGGCCGTGTGTGGTTATTAAGCTCTCTGATAGCAGTGGCATGTTTCTTAGCAATCACAAAAACTAGAGTATACAATATGATTATGACAGAAAGTGGAAATATAAAGGATAACACAAAATCAATTACAGACCAAACCTCATTAAGAAAGAGAAAACACTCTCCAGGACACAAGACAGAACTTTTGAAATTCCCATTAAAATATAGGACTGCTGTGGTATAGCTAATCAGTAAACACCAGTTACAAACAATTACAACACAAGTGATTCTCACAGAGACAATGTTCATGTAGAGAAAGGGGTTTGAGAGAGACAAATACCGATCCACAGCAATCTGAGCAATAGTATAGGTTGATATTATGAGAAGACCACTAAACAGCCAGTAGATGCTACAGAAATGTCTTACAAAAATCCAGCAGGACTCAATAATCCAGATTAACATTACTGGCATTAGAAAAACGCCAACAAAAAAATCAGACACAGCCAGAGAGAGCACGAGCATGTTAGTTGGAGTGTGAAGCTGCTTGAAGTGAAGAATAGAGATGATGATGAGCAGATTTCCACACACTGTTAGCAGAACCACAGCAGTTGAACACACGTACAGTAAGATATGAACTGAAGGAGATACAGATCGCACTGGACAGGAGAAATGTTCACAGCGATCAGACTGATTAAACTCTGTCAGGTTCATGAGCTCATTTCTTTAATGTCTACAAAATTAAAATTAAAACAAGCAGCTCTGGTGCTTTTATCCTTCAGAAATTAACCACGCCTTCTCACTTTGAGTGACAGCATGAAAGATATGATGTAATGCCTTGTTGGAACACAAGCCCTAAAATAAATATCAGCAGAATGTTTCCACAATCTTCTGCGATCTTGACTGGTAAATGGAGAATCTTTCCATTAATATAAAACAAAGTACACTAGGTTTGTCTAATGTTCACTACCCTAGGTTACCTAGGTGCCCTTGGACAAACTCACAGTTGACATAATTTTACAATTACAATTATTACAAATAGGACCCGTTCATTGGATATTATGTGAACATGATTTAATATAATAGCATAATTGGTTTATATAAAAAAGGAAAGATTTTAGTTGCATACTTTAACATGAATAAGGTGCAAATATGGATTTTGTCGTGGAAAGATTAAAAAGGCATATATGAAAGTGCCTAATCTAATTGTTAAATTGCTGTCAAAAAGGGTGTGGAGAAGTTAAACCCAAAAAGGAGGACACAACAAGTGATGGAAATGATACGAGAACATGGGAGTATAATATCTGCTGTTGAAGTGTTTGCTGGCGGATCTACACAAGAAACTTGATGTTACAGTAGGTTGGTGAGTTGACTGCAACAGGGACCTGCACACTAATCCGTACACAGGGATAGCATTTTGAGTATTTCAAAGAACCTCATCAATGGAATTCACACATGAACATACTCACATTATGGCTAGGCATCAGAGGAGGATAAAATATATTGCCAAATGTATTAACTCACTCACCCAAATCATTGAATTCTGGTGTTCAAATAATTTTCATGCTGACAGGTATATACAATCAATCACCTGGGCATGCAGAGCACTTCTACAAACATTTGCCGGAAAAAAAAAAAGATTACCGAAACGCATAGTGCAATAGCCACAGACCTTCAAACTTAATGTGGCCTTCAGACTCTCTCAAGAACAGTGCGTAGAGAGCTTCATGGATTGGGTTTCCATGGCAAAGCCTTGGCTGTTGCCAGGAGAATGGTTCTTGTCTGGCAGCATTGTGCCAATTGTAAAGGTTGGTGGAGGGTGTATTATGATGTGGTTTTTGTTTTGCAGGTTTTCCATTGAAAGGTTAGTGCTTCAGCATATCAAGACTTTTTGGAGAATTTGATGCTTGCAACAGTTTGGAAACAGTTTGGTGATGGCCCCTTCTTGTTCCAACATGACTACATACAAGAGCGCAAAGCAAGGCCCATAAACACAAGGATAAGCTAGTTTATAAGCTTGTTGAAACACAAGGCCTAAACTAAATATCAGCAGAATGGTTCCACCATCTCATGTGATCTTGACTGAACTGGGACTAGACTCATCCTTTTAATTTTCATCAAGATAAATGGTGAATATTTCAATATTTAATTTATTGTCAATATAAAACCAAATACACTGACCATATGTAGTGAACATTAGACATGGATATAGTTAACATAATTTTGCAATTATGATTATCACAAATAGGAGTTGTTCATTGGATATTATGTGAACATGATTTAATATAGTAGCATAATTAGTTCATTATATACAGCTAAAGTTTTAGTTGCATTAGTTACATGCTCTATCATGGACAATGTGAAAATGTGGATTCTGACATATTACAAATGTTTACTGGGAAGTGTCTAATTTTCACCTGAGATTGCATTGAAGATGGCTGCCTTGGAGTGGAGCCTTCAAGTTGTCTTACTGGTGTGTGTTAGTTTTTTAATTTTTTTTATTGTGTGTGTGTGTTTGTTTGTTTGTTTGTTTGTTTCTAAAATGTAATCAGTTATTTCAGGAACAAACTGCTGAACATTCAGCAGAAGATCCACACAGTCTTCTACTGGTTTTTGATTATATTGATGTTTTGCTGAACATTGTAACTGGCGGACGACAAAATGGTGGTGTAGCGGTTAGCACTGTTGCTTTGAACCTCTGGGATTGATTCCTGGCCAAGGTTAATTCCTTTCTCTGTGTCAATGGAGTTTGCATGTTCTCTTAGTGGGTTTCCTCCAGGCATTGTGGATTCCTTCCCTCAGTCCAGAGACTTGAGGATTAGGCTAATTGGCATTTCCAAATTGCCCGTAGTGTGTGATTGAGTGTGTGTGTGTATGTGTGTGTGTGTCCTGTGATGGACTGGCACCCTGCCCAGGGTGTATCCTGCCTCTTGCCTTAAGTCTACTGGGATAAGCTCTAGGCCTTCTGCGACTGTGAATCTGTAAGATAACATGTTACAGACAATGAATGTTTAAGGGAGTGTTCTGGCGGAGCAGTGGCACTGTTGAAATTCTTTAAGGAGTGCAAGCGAGGAAGAAAAGCCAACATGCTCTTCACGCTCTGACAGTGCGGGTTCAGAACTACACTGCCTAGTATACATCTGGATAATCTCTCTCTACCCAACAAAATGGACAAACTACTTGTAGTCATCCAGATAAAATAGGATTTTAAGCAGTGCTGCCCTGTGTTTCACAATACTGGATGATTCCATCTTTGATTTATGTTTCTTATTCCATCGTGGCATATAGTCTACCATTGTCCAGCATCCTGGTTGTAAATGTTCAGTCTTTGGATAATAAGTTGGATGACATCAGAGCTCGAGTTCATTCCAAAGGGACATCTGAGTCTGTAACATCTTTTGTTTCATTCACGGTTTCTTTCTTTCACCATCTGGTTCTTTCTCTGTTTTTCTATCAGACAGAACAGAGAACTCAGGTAAATCTAGGGATTTGGGAGGGGATTAGCGGAGGGAGTGTGATTCATGACCAACAACAAATGGTTTAATCCCAGACATTGGGGTGACGTAGCTTCCTGTTCTGTATTGTTGCCCTGAAAGTTTCGCAACGTGAGAGTTTCTTTGTCGAAGAACAACAAACGGAATTCAGCTCAGAACAACTAAACTCCGACTCAGGTGCGATAAAATGGATAATATTCAGCTTGTTCAGTGTGTGGAGTGCAGGATGTTTAGACATTCTTCCTCCATCGTTAGTGGTAATTTTACTTGTGATAGGTGTGTGTTAGTTAGCACTCTGACAGAGAAGATATTAGCACTAGAGGAGCGCATCCAGACTTTAGAGAGGGTTAGAGAGCGCAGGAGCAGCGTTATTCCCATAGCGCACAGTCTGGGTGCTGCAGCTGGAGATAACCAGCCCCCGACTCCGGAATTAGAGCCCTCACAGCGGGGCGAGTGGGTGACGACTCGGCGGCAAACATGTTCAGCAAAAGCTAACGCTAAGGCTATCCCACCGGAGTAAACCTCTTCTGCGATTCACGTGTCCAACAGGTTTGCTCTCCTCAGTACTGCACCCGCAGAGAAACCTGAAAGAGCTCTGGTTATAGTAGACTCTATGCTGAGGCACGTGAAATTAGCTAGACCTTTAGTGGCACCAGGGGTTAGGTGTATCCTGGGAGCCAGAGCACTGGGCATAGCAGGAAATCTTAGGGCTCTAGGACAGCACAGGTTCTCTAAGATAGTTGTACATGGTGGAGCTAATGATATACGCCTTCGTCAGTCAGAGGTTAGCAAGGGGTTAACTTTTCAGAGTTGTTTAAATTAGTGAAGGCGTTGTCCGATTAAGTAATATGCTCTGGTCCCATGCCAATGTGATGTGGCGACATAGCTTACAGCTTACAGTTATGGTCGCTGAACTGCTGGATGTCCAGGTGGTGCTCCAAAAATAATGTGGGCTTTATAGGTAATTGGAAGACCTTTGAGGGCAAAGCTGGCCTGTTTTTTTTTTTTTTTAATCCTCTTTAGGAGACGATCCTGGCACCTGGTAGACTTTCTTGGATGCACTGAAGGCTTCTTAACAAGAATTGAACCTCTTTGCTTGAAGTTCTTGATCATCCTATAAATTATTGATTTAGGTGCAATAGTAGTAGCCACAATATCCTGGCCTATGAAGCCATTTTTATGCAACGCAATGATGGCTGCACGCGTTTCTTTGCAGGTCACCATGGTTAGCAATGGAAGAACAATGATTTCAAGCATCACTCTCCTTTTAACATGTCAAGTCTGCCATTTTAACCCAATCAGCCTGACATAATGATTTCCAGCCTTGTGCTCGTCAACATTGTCAACTGAGTTAACAAGACGATTACTGAAATTATCTCAGCAGGTCCTTTAAGGACAGCAATGAAATGCAGTGGAAAGGTTTTTTTGGGATTAAGTTAATTTTCATGGCAAAGAACGACTATGCAATTCATCTGATCACTCTTCATAACATTCTGGAGTATATGCAAATTGCTATTATAAAAACTTAAGCAGCAAGTTTTCCAATTTCCAATATTTATGTAATTCTCAAAACTTTTGGCCACGACTGTACTCTGGTTAACTCAAGCCTAGATTAAAGAGAACGAATATGTAGCTTTAAATGAAGCTAGTCCTCCTGGATACAGCTACATACACCAGCCTCGGTTAACTGGTAGAGGAGGAGGTGTCACAGTTATTTACAACGATAATCTGTCTATCGTACAAAAACACGGACACAAATTTAATGCGCTTGAAATTCTTTATAGTAACATAAGTGTAGCTACAAATATTAGGTCTGCTCAGTCGATCCCGCTAATTATAATTTACAGACCTCCAGGGCCGTATTCTGAATTTCGTAGTGAATTTGCGGATTTCATCTCAGACCTGGTCATTTCTGTAGACAAAGCGTTAATTGCTGAAGATTTTAATAATTATTTTGAGAATCCAGAAGATCCTCTGAGAACAGCATTTATGTCCATACTGGACTCAGTAGGAGTAAATCAGTGTGTGCTGTAGTAGGACCCACTCATAAAGCAGGTCACACTTTAGATTTAATAATATTTTTTGGATAAAAAATGTATTCACAATTCCACTGTCTGAAGTTATCTCATAATATCTGATAATGTATGCAAAGCACCGCGCTACCGTATTAAACGCACATTCACATCAACTACCACACAGAGTTTTATCAGTAATCTCCCAGAGTTACCAACTTCGATTAGATCACTGTCTGACCCCACAGAAATCGATCAGGCGACTGAATATTTAGAGTCGACATTTTGTTATACATTAGATAATGTAGCTCCAGCTAAAAGAAAAATTATTAGAGATAAGAAACTCGCTCCCTGGTATAATGATCACACGTGCATTTTAACACTGACCGCTCGGAAATTAGAACGTAAATGGCGTCTAACTAAATTGCTAGTTAATTGTTAATTGTTAATTGTTAAAAGTAGAGCATCCAGAAATATAGAAAAGGTCTTAGTGTAGCTAGATCAACGTATCTCTCGACCCTCATAGAAAATAACAAAAATAATCCTAGATTTCTATTTAATACCGTAGCCAAATTATCTAGAAATAAGACCACTTCAGAAATCTCCACAACAACATTGTGCCATACTGAGGATTTTAGGAACTTTTTTAATAATAAAATTGTAAATATCAGGCATAAAATTGACGCTTTGAAACCGGACAATGCAATTTATGCAGATATTAAACTAACTATATCAGATCAGAACCTAGGATACTTTACTCCCCTTGAAGAGAATGAACTAATTTCACTCCTCTCTTCTGCAAATTCATCAACCTGTATATTAGATCCTATACCGACACATTTTCTTAAACAGATAGTACCAGTAATAACAGAACCCCTGTTGAGAATAATTAATTCCTCACTCAACATTGGGTATGTTCCAAAATCTTTTAAATGAGCAGTCATTAAACCGATTATTAAGAAACATGACCTCGACCTCTGTCAGCTGTCCAATTACAGGCCAATATCAAACCTCCCCTTCATGTCTAAGATTCTCGAAAAGATAGTAGCAGAGCAGCTATGCTCATATCTACATAGAAATGGCATACATGAACTGTATCAGTCAGGATTTAGGCCTCATCACAGCACAGAAACAGCACTCGTTAAAGTAGTAAATGACCTCCTATTGGCCTCTGTTCAGGGTTGTGTAACTATGCTTGTATTACTCAACCTCAGTACAGCTTTTGACACCACTGATCATGTTATTCTTCTTCACAGATTAGAAAATGTAGTGGAAATTAAGGGTACAGCCCTGTCCTGGCTCAGTTCCTATTTGACCGATCGTTATCAGAATGTAGTCTTAAATGGTGATTATTCTGCATGCTCTCTAGTGGAGTTTGGTGTTCCTCAAGGTTCAGTTTTAGGCCCACTGCTATTTTCCATTTACATGCTTCATCTGGGCAACATAATTTCGTAAACATGGTATTAATTTTCATTGTTATGCTGACGACACACAGTTATATGTCTCAGCAAAACCAGATGAGGACTAAAAGCTCACTAAAGTTGAGCAATGTGTGCAGGATATACAGTAAGAGATTGGATGCTAATTAACTTCCTTCTGCTTAATCCTGAGACAGAAGTTAAGACAGAAGTTTTAGTCATAGGACCGCATTCACCTAGAAGTAAGATTTTAGATCAAACCGTAATTTTAGATCGCCTTTCTGTTCCATCAAGTGCAACAGTAAAAGACCTCGGTGTGATTATAGATTCCAGGCATTCATTTGAAGCTCATGTAGATAATATTACCAGGATAGCTTTCTTTCACCTCAGAAATATTGCATAGATAAGAAATATACTGAAATATTATAAATATAAACGATGCAGAAAAACTAGTTCATGCTTTTATCACCTCTAGGTTGGACTATTGTAATGCCTTACTGTCTGGTTGTTCAGCTAGGTGTATAAACAAGCTTCAATTAGTCCAGAATGCATCAGCGAGAGTCCTCACTAGAACCAGAAGATACGAGCACATCACACCTATCTTATTGTCACTTCATTGGGTCCCCGTGAAATTTCGCATTGATTTTAAAATACTACTGTTGACATATAAAGCATTAAACGGTCTCGTCGCCGCAGTATCTGAGTGAACTGCTAGTGTCTTATGACGACGATAAGTACGACGCGTTGGTCTGGCACGCGCAGGTCTGAGCAGGTCAAGAAGCTCCATAATCTGTTGCCTTGGAAGGCAAAACCTTTTTTTTTTATTTATTTTTTTTTATAACGACCATGGGGAAAATATGAAAAGGGCTGAAGTTTTGTCTAAAGGAAACATGTACATGACCCACACGGCATGTTATAATAAAATAACATTCTTAAACAGGTCTACAGTATAATATAATATATATAATATAATATATATATAATATAATATAATAACGTGCCATAATGTGTTTGCATACACCACTGATTTATAAAGACTGCTGCTCAGTGCGGCGACTAGCGTCTTGAGCTGAAACTACGCTAAGAATGAGTTAAGGTTGGTACAGACCAACCTTACGAACGTGTGACTTAGCTAAGAGATACTTAGTGTAAGAACGTTTCGGGAAATGCGCCATAACATTAAGAGAGAGGTTAAGGTGCAACTTAAGAACTACTTAGCGATAAGAAGCTTTCGAGAAACCGGGCCCTGCTCCGTTACCTATTTACAAAAATGCTTGGCTGAAAATATGTTTTAAGTTTAAACTTAAACATTAATAATAATTTACCATTGAACATTAATTGGAAGACTAATCCATAACTTTGGGCCTTTGTAAGAAAAAGCTCTGCCCCCAGCTGTGGTTTTTATAAATGTGGTATTAACAAACAGCCTGCATCCTTTGATAGAAGTAGATCAGATGGCAGATCATGAGACACTAGCAGTTCACTCAGATACTGCGGCACGATAGCGGCAAAAGTAGTATTTTAAAATTGATGCAAAATTTTACAGGGAGCCAATGAAGTGTGGGTAAGATAGGGATGATGTGCTCGTATCTTCTGGATCTAGTGAGGACTCTCGCTGCTGCATTCTGGACTAACTAAAGCTTGTTTTTTCACCTAGTTGAACAACCAGACAATAAGGCATTACAATAGTCCAACCTAGAGGTGATAAATGCATGAACTAGTTTTTCTGCTTTGTTTAGTGAAAACATATTTCTTATCTTGGCAATATTTCTGAGGTGAAAGAATGCTATCCTGGTAATATTATCTACATGAGCTTCAAATGAAAGGCTGGAATCTATAATTGCACCGAGGTCTTTCATTATTGCACTTGATGGAACAGAAAGGCCATTTAAAGTTACAGTGTGATCCGAAAGCTTGCTTCTAGCTGCTGACTAGAACTTCTGTCTTATCAGGATTAAGCAGAAGGAAGTTAATCATCATCCAATCACTTATGTCCTGCACACATTGCTCAACTTTAGTGAGCTGTTTTTTCTTGACTGGTTTTGCTGAGATGTATGACTGTGTGTCATCAGCATAAGAATGAAAATTAATAGCTTGCTTATGAATTATGTTGCCCAGAGGAAGTATGCAAAGAGAAAAAAAGCAGTGGGCCTAAAGCTGAAGCTAAAACTTTTGAATAGGATGGTTGGCTACATCTAGAATAGCTCCACAAATAAGTCTATTCAACTCATTAATGTCTTGCTTACTATACAATATATACTATATTCTTTGTATTGTTTAGTCACTAATTTGCTAAAATTTCTTCCAAGTTGCACTGTTGAATGACCATGACCACATAAAGTCTATATCTGGTTATAACCATTTAACCATGTTTTCTAACACCTGGCTTTCTTCAGACATTTTTAATAAGTCTTGACCATTCACTATGAAACTTCTCACATTCCAATGTGTAGATGCGGATGGCTTATTTCACTAGTTTTGACGCGTAGCTAATGTCTTAAAGTTTCACTCACATGACAGAAGTCCGATCTCTTTGTCTTTTGTCGTTTATTTGTCAGCATCAAAGAATCAACACTTCATACAGTCGTCTTGAGTAAATCCACTGTTATTACAGACACCAGTTGCTGCATCTTGCAAATCTCTGAGTTTTACAACAACCTGTTTGCTGTATCTTGTAGATTACAATCTTGGCTTGGGTATCTAACAACACTCTTGTTGTTTCTTACTTTACCAGCTTACGTTAGCTTACGGTTACAACAACCTCGTTGCTGTATTTTACATTTCTAGCTTACCGGGAGCTCTCACTAGCTGACGGTTACAACAACCTCGTTGCTGTATTTAGCATTTCTAGCTTACCGGGAGCTCTCATTAGCTGACGGTCTAAAGCTTGTGTTTCCGTAGCCTTCCAAATCTATACTGAGCATTCTAGCATATCACAGTCACACAAATGCGTGTAATAGTAGAATGACATCACAGACCAACCTACGATTATCAACTTATGATGCATAACTAAGAAATTTAAAGCTTATGGCTTATGTAACAAACTTAATGCTTAATGCTTTACTAATGAATAGAACAAGGTAGAATAAATGAAATAACAGCAAGTAAAATAAAATAAAATAAACACAACAACAAATTCATAAAAAGTGCGATATGGCACTTACATTCCAGCCCCTAATTGACAGGCATGGAGACTGACAATTACAATTTTGTGTTTTTTTTTTTTTTTTGATAAAGCAATGAAATCAAACATTCTTAACCTTCTAAAACGTTTTAAATCTTTTAAGTGTGTAATATTTATCTCAGGTGTTTACATTTGCATATCAAATTTCATAACATATTACCACACATTTAACAGTCCATTTCACATGTGAGACACAGCTTGTCGATGGGTCTTTCCAGAGTGTTGGTCTTGGTTTTAACTAACACACGTTTCACCAGTCCCCCTTTGTTGGGGAACACTTTCGTGATTCTTCTCATGACCCATGAATTGCTTGGAGAAGACTCATCAGTTATTAAAACTATGTCTCCAATCGAAAGGTTTTTTTTGTTTTGAAACCACTTTTGCCGCCCCTGGAGCAAGGGCAAGTATTCACGTACCCATCGCTTCCAGAGCAGGTCTGATCGATGCTGGATCTGCTTCTCCCTGCGACGTGCATAGATGTCTTCCTTTTTGAAGAATCCAGAGGGCAGGTTTGGCTGTTTTTTCATCAGCAGCGGGTAGTTTGGTGTCAGAGGTTTCAGTTTGGGCGAGCAGCTGTTTCTTTTCACAGATGCCTTTCGTTTTGGCTGTGTGCGAATTCCCTGTTTGAATTCTGCTGCTGCTTTACCCTTTTGCAACGTGAGAAGTTCTTCCTTAAAATTCTGTCTTTGAGTGAACTTAATGATGTCGTTTTCTTGCGCTTTTAGAGACTTGTGATTTTCTGTCTTTGGGTCATCTACTTGTGTTTTAACCCTTGTTGTTTTTTGTTTCAGCATGTCTCTGGTGCGAAGGATCCAGGCAACGGATCTTTTTAACTTGTGCCAGTCAGAGTGATGATTAATCAGTTTACTCACTGCGTCTGTGTCTGTGCATTTTGTAATGCTCACAATATTCACTAAAGCTGAGAGCTTAACTTCATCAGCATTTTCATCAAAATTTTCTTTTATTGATGTGTCATGAATATTTTTAGGCCATTTGCACTCTGCTTCTTTGAGAAGAGAGGGACCTTGGATCCAGGTGACATTTTTCATGAACCTTTCACAGGATACCCCCCTGGAGGCAGAGTCAGCTGGGTTTTGTGAGGTATTAACGTACCTCCATTGCTGTGACTTGGTTGACTCTCTTATAATGGCGATTCTGTTGGCCACAAAGGTTTTAAAATGAAGTGTTTCGTTATCAATGTATCTCAAAACAGTTGTACTGTCAGTCCAGAACATAGAGTCCAGCAATTTCAATTCTAGCTGTTCTTTCAACATTTTGTCATTTTTTACAGCGACCACTGCCGCAGTCAGTTCCATTCGTGGAATGGTGGTTTGTTTCAGGTGTGCTACACGGGAGTTCCCCATCATGAATGCACAATGTGTAAGTCCATCAGCGTTTACCAACCTGAGGTATGAGACAGCTCCGTATCCCATTTCACTTGCATCCGAGAAGTGATGGAGTTGTGCTGTAGCTGTAACTCCGAAGTCGGCTGGTTTTATGGACCTTGCTATGCTGAACTCGGACAGTCTGTGCAGCTCTTGCAGCCAGGTTTTCCACGCCATTGCAAACTGCTCGGGAATGTCATCATCCCAGGCAAGTTTTTCTTTACATAACTGTTGCATTAGGATTGTAGCTGGCAGTATGGCAGGTGGGAGAAAGCGTAACGGGTCGTATGTTGAGCTAGTGATTTGAGCTAGTGACCTCGTTGCTGTATTTAGCATTTCTAGCTTACCGGGAGCTCTCATTAGCTGACGGTCTAAAGCTTGTGTTTCCGTAGCCTTCCAAATCTATACTGAGCTTTCTAGCATATCACAGTCACACAAATGCGTGTAATAGTAGAATGACATCACAGACCAACCTACGATTATCAACTTATGATGCATAACTAAGAAATTTAAAGCTTATGGCTTATGTAACAAACTTAATGCTTAATGCTTTACTAATGAATAGAACAAGGTAGAATAAATGAAATAACAGCAAGTAAAATAAAATAAAATAAACACAACAACAAATTCATAAAAAGTGCGATATGGCACTTACACAATGTAAAAAGTGACAGCAATAGAAAAAAAGGAAAAAATATGAGGCAGACATAACATAAATCATGACACTTTTGTTCTTAAATTACAAAAGAAATTCAAATGTTACCTCTGCGTGGTTCAGCATGTGCATTAACTAACACTACTGAGGTTGAAAGTTTTTTTTTTTTTTTTGTGGTAAAAATCAGTCAGCTGGTTACAGTATTATTATTAGTCTGGTCCTACGTTAACCAGAGTGGTTTGACATATTAAGTTACTTTTTATCTTTGTTTTTGAAAGCCAGTAGTTTATTATAAACTGTTCAGTGTTTAACAGTAGTTACCACAGCATATAACTTTAGAGACATATTAATTATATTCTATAAATAAAGACCAATATGTTTGTTTGTGGAAAGGTTATCTTGGTACTTAGATACACTTTAACTGGGTTCTTTTCAGATGCATGCCACGTCAGAAACCTTAGAGGAAAACAAGAATCTCGACAAAGAAACTACAGGAGAATGTTCTGGAGTCTCCATCAGCACCACATCATCAGTCAGGTAAGTACCATCTCATGAGCAAGCTCAAGCCCATCTCGCAACCTTCAGAAAGTTGGAAATGGAGCAGCTGAATTGTGTTTAGGTAAGTCTCATATGTTTTAATCATTTTTGTTGTTCCATTAGATACTAAGCAACCCCAGGAGCTGCAGATTTTTAACAAACTTGTTGGACATTCGCCACAAGAGAAGACTGCTGTAGCTGGTGAGAGAGAACTTTTCCAGCCATTAACCTGTTCTTGTAGCCCTTACATACAGCAAGCAACCAATTTTGCTTTCAAATTGTCTTCACCTTTTTGTCTGTTTTTTTTTTCCACAGGAAGATTGCCACAATGCGGTTGCCTTCACGAAACTCCTGTATAAATCATACTTTGAGTTGAGAAGTGTGGCACTTAATATCTTTGTCAAGTTGTGTAACACTTTGTATCATTTAGTGTCTTGATTTGCCATTTTTTTGTCTGTTATATGTTGTTTGTAAATTGAAAACTGCATATTGTATTTTGCACTTTTAAGTTTATTCCATTTATGTATTTATTCTTATGCATGGGCTCAATTTACAAATTAGTGGTATTAGTAAATTGTAATATTTTAGTTTTTGTTATCTGCTGGTTTTAATGTTGTGGTGGACAGAGGTCAGTTTGGACCCTGACTGGTTTCAGGTGGTGCAAAGTTCTGACTCATCACTGCATGCCGTTAATTGAGAATTTTTTATATATTTAATAAAAACTATATAATATTTCTAATTTGTGTTTCATGCATCTCATTTATATGTGGCTTTAATCACATTGTGGTCTTATACAGTGGTGTGAAAAACTATTTGCCCCCCTCCTGATTTTTTATTCTTTTGCATGTTTGTCACACAAAATGTTTCTGATCATCAAACACATTTAACTATTAGTCAAAGATAACACAAGTAAACACAAAATGCAGTTTTTAAATGAGGGGTTTTATTATTTAGGGAGAAAAAAAAATCCAAAACTACATTGGCCCTGTGTGAAAAAGTAATTGCCCCCTGAACCTAATAACTGGTTGGGCCACCCTTAGCAGCAATAACTGCAATCAAGCGTTTGCGATAACTTGCAACGAGTCTTTTACAGCATTCTGGAGGAATGTTGGCCCACTCATCTTTGCAGAATTGTTGTAATTCAGCTTTATTTGAGGGTTTTCTAGCATGAACCGCCTTTTTAAGGTCATGCCACAACATCTCAATAGGATTCAGGTCAGGACTTTGACTAGGCCACTCCAAAGTCTTCATTTTGTTTTTCTTCAGCCATTCAGAGGTGGATTTGCTGGTGTGTTTTGGGTCATTGTCCTGCTGCAGCACCCAAGATCGCTTCAGCTTGAGTTGACGAACAGATGGCCGGACATTCTCCTTCAGGATTTTTTGGTAGACAGTAGAATTCATGGTTCCATCTATCACAGCAAGCCTTCCAGGTCCTGAAGCAGCAAAACAACCCCAGACCATCACACTACCACCACCATATTTTACTGTTGGTATGATGTTCTTTTTCTGAAATGCTGTTACTTTTACGCCAGATGTAACGAGACACACCCCTTCCAAAAACTTCAACTTTTGTCTCGTCGGTCCACAAGGTATTTTCCCAAAAGTCTTGGCAATCATTGAGATGTTTTTTTAGCAAAATTGAGACGAGCCTTAATGTTCTTTTTGCTTAAAAGTGGTTTGTGCCTTGGAAATCTGCCATGCAGGCCATTTTTGCCCAGTCTCTTTCTTATGGTGGAGTCGTGAACAATGACCTTAATTGATCAAGTGAGGCCTGCAGTTCTTTAGATGTTGTCCTGGGGTCTTTTGTGGCCTCTCGAATGAGTTGTCTCTGCGCTCTTGGGGTAATTTTGGTCGGCCGGCCACTCCTGGGAAGGTTCACCACTGTTCCATGTTTTTGCCATTTGTGGATAATGGCTCTCACTGTGGTTCGCTGGAGTCCCAAAGCTTTAGAAATGGCTTTATAACCTTTACCAGACTGATAGATCTCCATTACTTTTGTTCTCATTTGTTCCTGAATTTCTTTGGATCTTGGCATGATGTCTAGCTTTTGATGTGCTTTTGGTCTACTTCTCTGTGTCAGGTAGCTCCTATTTAAGTGATTTCTTGATTGAAACAGGTGTGGCAGTAATCAGGCCTGGGGGTGACTACAGAAATTGAACTCAGGTGTGATAAACCACAGTTAAGTTATTTTTTAACAAGGGGGGCAATCACTTTTTCACACAGGGCCATGTAGATTTAGATTTTTTTTCTCCCTTAATAACGTAAACCTTCATTTAAAAACTGCAATTTGTGTTCAATTATGTTATCTTTGACTAATAGTTAACGGTTTTTGATGAGCAGAAACATTTAAGTGTGACAAACATGCAAAAGAATAAGAAATCAGGAAGGGGGCAAATAGTTTTTCACACCACTGTATATGGCTCATTTACCTCCCCTTCAAATGCCTTTCTGTTTCTCATGTACATCTAATATTTCTTTTGTAAGTCTCGGATTGTATCTCGGACTTAAAGTTAGATTTACAGTAGGAGAAATAGAAAAAACTTGCTTGTAATGAGAAAGCTTAATTCAGTCTCATGAGCCTGGAAAAAAAATCATTCTGATCATCAAAATTAAAAAAAAAAAAAAAACAGTTGTATGTTAGATTCTCGTCTTCACACATGTTGCAGAGCCGCCCCAACAGTTAGCGTTTCAATCAAGTGTAATATTTATGTAAATGACTCTATTCAGATATTAGTAAATGCAAATGTATGTGTTTTATGCCTGTGCCCAACAGAAAAAAGGGCTTGAATAAAGAAACAAGCAAATCTATATTTTCATGTACATATTCTTATATACACATAAGAATTTTTCCCTGAAAATAATTTTTTTTAGGTATTTTGAATCCACTTTGTGTGGATTCATACTCATTGCACAAAGTGCTTCAGTTTCAAATAATGATTCAACACTGGACAAAAAAAACAAAACAAGAAAGCATGCTAATAATAATCATTATGTATTTTTGCTGTTTGTGTCCAGTGTTGACTAATTGACCATGAATGACTGGAATGTGTTTATGAATTTATGACTGAAATAAAGCTGCTCACATCGCGCACGCTTCTACTTAAAAAAAAAAAAGCGGTATTTATTAGGCGAGAATATATTTGTGCTGTGTTGTTTTTCTGGTGTACTGATTTCACATTTTGTCACGCTTTTTATGATCTGAGTATTATATGACTGAAATAAAGCAGTGGAAGTGTGCACGAAAAAAAAGCAGCTTTACTTAATTCAAGAAATACTCGCAAACAACAAAATAGCACAATAGTCTGTGAATGGCTGAAATATGCTTCTGAAAAAGCCTTTTAGTGAATGTAAAATGTTTGTCAATATGAGAAATTTTAAAAGTTTCTCTTCACCCGGACAACAAAAATCACAGAATTCATTAATTCATTCATCTTCTATGCCGCTTAATCCTGTGTTCAGGGTCGCGGGGGACCTGGAGCCTATCTCAGGAGACTTCGGGCACTAGGCGGGGTACACCCTGGACAGGGTGCCAATCCATCGCAGGGCACACACACAATCACACACTACGGGCAGTTTAGGAACTCCAATTAGCCTAACCTGCATATCTTGGGACTGTGGGAGGAAACCGGAGTACCCGGAGGAAACCCACCAAGCACGGGGAGAACATGCAAACTCCATGCACACAGAGACGGGAATCGAGCCTGGCCGGGGAATCGAACCCGGACCCTGGAGGTGCAAGGCGACAGTGCTAACCACTACACCACCGCACCTCCCAAATCACAGAATTATACTCACTAAATAATATCAATCATAATATATTAACACATGTTATTGTTGTGTAGTATTTTTGTGTTTGCATATAATAATTGTATTTTAATGAATGTTTCAGAAACCCATGCTTTATTTTTTGTTGCAGTGGGTTCAGGAACCTCTGATCTAGAGAATAGACAGAACATTGACACTAAGGATTGAGTCAATTGAATTAGTTCTGTGAGTCAATGAGTATATTACTGATAAAACTGACATATGTTACTCACATGTAGTGCAGTAGCATGAATAGGTACATATATTTCTGTCTAAGAACCACTTTAAATGACATGATAATTATCTCATGATGAGATTACATCAGTCACACACTATGGGCAATTTAGAGGATGGCAATTATAATAAAATAATATAATAAAAATTATATTTCTTTAGCATTGAAGTTTATGCCATTTTCACTGGCAAATTAAAAATTTAACATTATGGTTGAAATCACAATAATCACCATACTTGCAAAGTATATATACTGTATACATATTGGATCATTTTAGTGATTTTACACTCAGTTCTTTGAATCTCATTTATCAAAATAAATGAATTAATAATTTAGCTCATTTTGATAATTTCATGAATGACCCATCACTAATTTTGATATAGCATATTATATCATATTACATGTTATTGATGAACATAGTCAACATCATATGCAGAAATGAATTAAACTTTTATTAACATTTAAAATTCATTAAACATAACCAGTGTTTGACACACAAAAAAGATGAAATGATATGATTAAAGAACATTAATTAATGCAGAGTCTGTTTGGAATATTTGCAGAGTTATAATTAATTTAATACACTTCCTAAACCACGGGTAAAACAGAGCATAAATAAATGGATTAATGGTGGAATTAAAATAAAACATAATTAGAACTTTCCAAAATGTTTCTAACTGTAATTCAATAACATTGACTAATAAACTGTAAATAAAATATGGAAGTAAACACACCAGAAATACAGACACTAAAATGCCGAGGACTTTAGCTGCTTTTCTCTCGGATTTCATGGACTGTGAGGTGATTTTCTGTGTTTTAGGTCGAGTGTGATTATTAAGCTCTCTGATCGCAGTGGCATGTTTCTTAGCAATCACAAAAACCAGAGTATACAATATGATTATGACAGAAAGTGGAAATATAAAGGATAACACAAGATCAATTACAGACCAAACCTCATTAAGAAAGAGAAAACACTCTCCAGGACACATTACAGAACTTTTGAAATTCCCATTAAAATATAGTATTGCTGTGGTATAGCCCAGCGGTAGACACCAATTAAAAATAATTACAACACGAGTGATTCTCACAGAGACAATGTTCATGTAGAGAAAGGGGTTTGAGAGAGCCAAATACCGATCCACAGAAATCGAAGCAATAGTATAGCTTGATATTATGAGAAGACCACTAAACAGCCAGTAAATGCTACAGAAATATCTCCCAAAAATCCAGCATGACTCAATAGTCCAGATTAACATTACTGGCATTAGAAAAATTCCAACAAGAAAATCTGACACAGCCAGAGAGAGCACGAACATGTTAGTTGGTGTGTGAAGCTGGTTGAAGTTAAGAATCGAGATAATGATGAGCATATTTCCACACACTGTTAGCAGAACTACAGCAGCTGAACACACGTACAGTAAGATATAACCTGCAGGAGATACAGATCGCACTGGACAGGAGAAATGCACACAGCGATCAGACTGATTAAACTCTGTCAGGTTCATGAGTTCATTTTTTAAATGTCTACAAAATTAGTAATAACACAAACAGCTCTGGTGCTTTTATCCTTTAGAAATTAATCACGCCTCCTCAATTTGAGTGACAGCATGAAAGATATGATGCAATGCCTTGTTGGAACACAATGTTTCCACAATCTCTTTTTAATTTCCATCAAGGTAAATGGAGACACTGGCCCATTGGTAGGGAACATTAGACAAACTAATAGCTGATTTTACAATTATTCATTCATTCATTCATTCATTTTCTATACCGCTTAATCCTGTGTTCAGGGTCGCGGGGGACCTGGAGCCTATCCCAGGAGACTTCGGACACTAGGCGGGGTACACCCTGGACAGGGTGCCAATCCATCGCAGGGCACACACACACATACACACACTCACACACCACGGGCAATTTAGGAACGCCAATTAGCCTAACCTGCATATCTTTGGACTGTGGGAGGAAACCGGAGTACCCGGAGGAAACCCACCAAGCATGGGGAGAACATGCAAACTCCATGCACACAGAGACGGGAATCGAGCCTGGCCGGGGAATCGAACCCGGACCCTGGAGGTGCAAGGCGACAGTGCTAACCACTACACCACCGTGCCGCAATTTTATAATTATGATTATTACAAATGTTCATTGGATATTATGTGAACATGATTTAATATAATAGGATAATTGGTTTATTATGACCAGCAAAAAAAGGTTTTAGATGCATGCTAACAATAAAGTTCAAATATAGATCTTGTCATGGAAAGATGACATAAAAACGTTTATATCGAAGTGAATCTAATTGTTAAATTGCTGTCAAAAATGGTACATACAAGTTAATCCCAAAAAGCAGCACACAACACGTAATGGACATGATACAAAGACAAGCAAGTGCAATATCTGCCGTTGAAGTGTTTGCTGGTGGATCCACACAGGAAACCTGATGTCAGGTTGGAGCTGGGGAAGGAGGCATGTAAAGCATTTTTTAGCATTTCAAAGAAACTCATCACTGGATTTCACACATGAACTTACTCATGTTTCGGCTAGGTATCAGTGGAGGATGCAATGTATTGCCAAAAGTATTTACTCACTCACTCAAATCATTGAATTCCGCACTCACTCAAATCATTGAATTCTGGTTTTCAAATCTCTTCCATACATCTTTCTACAGGTGTGTATAATCAAGCAACTAGGCATGCAGAGCGCTTCTACAAAAATGCGTGTAGTGTCATGCAGAGGTGGAAAGCGTAATAAAATTTTGTACTCAAGTACAAGTACTGTTACTTCAGTGAAATTTTACTTAAGTACAAGTAAAGTTACCATTATAAAAATCTACTCAAGTAAAAGTAAAAAGTAGCTTATAAAAAAATTTACTCAGAGTAAAAGTTACAGAGTTACTTTTTTATTTTTTTAACAGCGGGAGTGGGATGAGGCATTCTAGCGTAGTTCAAAAAAGATGAGCAGATATAAATCTCAAACTAGTTGTTTTTTACTGAAGGAACACCTTTGCATAATAAAGCTGTTGTCTTTCTTGTGCTTGAAAATCAAAGTGGTCACTTAAATATGGTGTTACGTCCCAGTCTAGGGTCATAGAGCAAAAGAATGGTTCAGGGTTATATTTTAAACTGTATGGAAATGGTGGTATATGGCAGAAAGAACTAGATCCAACCATTAACTGATGAAATAATGAGGTTTGTATATATATATATACACACACACACACACACACACACCAGGAGGATGAGGATCAGATTCAGGATGGACCCAGGCCAAAATAATAAACAAAATGGTATTTATATTTAATAGCTAGATTATCTGCAAAAAAAACAAAAAAAACAACCACAAACAAAAATACCTTCCCGGACTCCCTAAACCAAAAACAGTGAAATTATCTACAAATATATACAAAGACCAACCAAACCAAAGGGACAAATCAATAATCAAAGTCAATTGGAGGCAAAAAGTCAAACCAGAATACACAACCAAATATCAAAACGCCAAAATCACAACCTCTTTCATCTTTCCCGCGTCTCTCTCCGGTTTGAACGCGCAAGTCGATGACGTCACTCTTAAGGCGGAAGCGACCGTGTGGAAGGTCAGGGAGATGCTGATGTCAGAAAACCTGGAGTGGAGTCTGGAGCGGCGCGCGACCAGGACATGATACACACACGCGGCGCAACGGAGCATTTATACAAAGCATAAAATTTTTATTATTTTAGCATTTTCATTCATTTATTTTTTACTCAGTAGCGAATATGATTTAAAATGTAGCGAATTACAATACTTAAAACAAAACGTACTTAAGTAAAAGTAAAATTACAGATTTTTAAAACTACTTTAAAAAGTAGAAATACACAAAAAGCTACTCAATTACAGTAACGCGAGTAAATGTAATTCGTTACTTTCCACCTCTGGTGTCATGATAGGATGCCACCCGTGCAATAAGTCCAGTCATGAAATGTTCTTGCTGCAAGCAACAACAAATTAGCCATCAAGTTGCAGGCCATGTAAAATCACAGAGCGGGGTCAGCGGATGCTAAAATGCATAGTGTACAGAGGTCCTCAATTTTCTGCAGAGTCAGTAGCTACAGACCGCCAAACTTAATGTGGCCTTCAGACTCTCTCAAGACCAGTGCGTAGAGAGCTTCATGGATTGGATTTTCATGGTAAAGCAGCTTCATCCAAGCTTTGGATCACCAAGTGCAATGCAAAGCAACAAATGCAGTGGTGTAAATCATGATGTCATTGGACACACAACAGTGGAGATGTGCTCTCTGGAGTCACAAATCACTCTTCTCTGTCTGGTAATTTGATGGGCAAGTCTGGGTTTGACCATTGCCAGGAGAACGGTTCTTGTCTGACTGCATTTTAATTGTAACGGTTGGTGGAGGGTGGGTTATGATGTGGGGTTGTTCCAGGTGACAGGTTAGTGCTTTAACATATTGAGACTTTTTGAACAATTTGATTCTTCCAACGAAGAACATTTGCTACTATGGGTTCAATGTCATGAGCAATGTCAAATTAAGACAGAGCGAGGAGATAACCATCCTAGCATTTTTATAAATAGATTTGCCTTAGGTAAAGGAGCAGATGTGGGGGACTCATGGACGTAGAGTATTATGGTGAACTGATATGTTTAGATGCTGTCTTCCTCACTCTCATTTGATCACTCAGGTTTGTTGACGGTGAGGTGATTGTTTGCTTTACATCTCAGGGACCCCTCATGTTTGTGTTTCCTTCTGGTTCTCCCTTTTAGTTATGCTGAGGCCCAAGGGTATCTCAGTGGCTAAAGCATTGGACTACGGTTTTGAAGATCCCAGGTTCAAACCCCACAACCAGCAAATTGCCACTGTTGAGGCCTTGAGCAAGGCCCTTAACCCTAAACCAAAAACAGTGAAATTATCTACAAATATATACAAAGACCAACCAAACCAAAGGGACAAATCAATAATCAAAGTCAATGATTATTCCTAGTCTGGCTCAGATGTGTAATGACATTAAAAAAATGTAAGTCGCTCTGGATAAGCGAAAGAGATATTATACATTATGTGACTATGACCATACCTAACTGCCATCTCTCCTCTTCTTCTCTTTCTCCCCCTCTTTCTCTTCCCTCTCTCACCCTGTCTCCCCCTTTCACTCTTTCTCTCTCTCTCTATGTCGAGCTACACATGTCATTCCTGAGCTGCCAGTGATCCCTCTGCTCCCTCTGCCCTCCGGACCTGTCTGACCCATCCTGGTGCCCCACTTCTGGTTGGAGATCTTGTCACATGGATGCCCCTTGTGTCTCTTGGGATGCGTGTGGTGTCTGAAACCAGTTCTCTCTACTTAGAAGACGGTTCTGGCCTCGACTGGTGTTGTCAGCTGTTTCTCTGAGGACTTGACAATTGTATAGTTCAGGACTGGAACTTTCTACAAGTCTACCTGAGTCTCCAATAACTACCTGGACTCCATTTTAACATCAATTAACATCAACTATTAGCTATCTATAACTATAACTATAACTATAGCTGAACTGCCTGCCACCTAACACACTGTATAAATGCAGATCATTTCCTGCTATCTGTTTCACCCAGATGAGGATGGGTTCCCTGTTGAGTCTAGTTCCTCTCAAGGTTTCTTCCTATTACCATCTCAGGGAGTTTTTCCTTGCCACTGTTGCCTGCGGCTTGCTCATTGGGGACTATCTGATCATTTTGATTCATACACATTCACATTCCATACAAACTTAAATAATTCTTTTGATTGTGTAAAGCTGTTTTGTGACAATGTCAATTGTTAAAAGTGCTATACAAATAAAATTGAATTGAACTTGTAGGAAATTCCAGTCCTAAACTATCAAGCGACTGCAGCCAAGTCAAGTCCTCAGGGAAACATCTGTCAACATCAGTCAGAACCGTCTTCATGGTAGAGTGGTACCGAGACACCAGACGCATCCCAAAGAGACACACGGGGCATCAATGCAAGAGAAGTGGGGAACCAGGATGGATTAGATATGGGATATTTCGTATTAAATGACTTGAGCTTGTTGTATTAAAAGAGTATTGATGTGTATGAAAAGTTCATCATTTGAACCAAACTCATGTTAATAAACTTTGTCTAAATTACTAAAACTCCTCTGAGGTGGCATCCCATGCCATAGGCTAATGTATGCATGAAAAGCAGGAACCATGCAGGGCATGGCTATGCCCACAACCACCTCTGACTGGACAGACAACTGTGGGACAGAGGTCCAAGGTCCAAGGTCCTATCAGCCTTAAGGAGATTTTTCATGGTCATCTGAAGGCAACCAACAAGCTTGACCACTTTCTCGCACCTTGTGCTTCCTTGCTTGTGGGCACTCAGCATCTGAACATCACACCGTCTGAAGGAAGCAAGAAGGCTTGCCCTCTCTTTCATCCACTCTTCTAGAACTCTCAACGAGACTTTGTGCCAGAACTACAAAGTACTGCAATGAAGAAAGCCCCAGAATAAGTTCCAGAGGCCTGCCATCGGTAACCAAGCAACCAATGCCTGACTGAAGGGCATTCCCGAAAGATGTCATCTCAACCTCAGCAGATCAACCAATCAGCAATGCTGTGATTACGTTCACTGGAGGTGAACCAACAAATGAGAACGAAATGTATTGCAAGTAAATAAACAAAGCTTTATTTCTTGTTGAAAATGCATGCTCGATTATAGACTAAACAGTAAGATTAAACCCAAGGCTCTCCCCCTGTGACTTTCTCAGGTCTAGTAAACAGTACTAAACAACTCCATTAACTTTCACCCTCTCAACCCTGTGTGTGTGTGTGCGTGCATATTTTAATGTAATGTAGATTAGTACAATAGATTACTGTGTATTTACTAGTCTGTTTAGACAATAGTCTGTTTAGCTACTGACCTATTTAGCCACTAACCTTTAGAGTTCCTAGTCTGTTTCCTAGTCTCCTGTGTACTCAGTTTCCCAGATGGCACCTCGGTCAGGTGATGCGGAAGTTCACCTGAACTGAGGAAGCTCA
Source organism: Channallabes apus (assembly GCA_030522415.1). NCBI lineage: Eukaryota > Metazoa > Chordata > Actinopteri > Siluriformes > Clariidae > Channallabes > Channallabes apus. Next base: position 55,329,138 of record CM060107.1, on the reverse strand, counting down.
TTAGCTTTGTTATAAATACCTGTTTGTTCTAGGAAACTGGGTCAAGCATTAATTTCAGTTCTGTTAAGTGAGTTTTTTTTTGTCTGGTTATGCTCTGTTTTAGTTTGTTTAATTATAGTTGGCCTTCTGGTTTCTGGAGCTTTAAGTTAAGTTTATATTTGTCTTAATTTAGTATGTCTCTTTGTCTTTGTGTCTCATGGCAGGATTAGCCTCTAGGAGAATTAGCCTTTTGTGTTTACCCTCATGTGTAAGTAACCTCCCTTGGATGTTTAGTTCTTAGTCTGTATTCATACTAACCAGTGCACCACTAACCTGCTTAGATCTTAGTCTGTCTAGTCTTCGAGTCTGTCTAGTTTACTTGTCTGTTTAGCTACTAACCTGTTTAGCCACTAACCTTTAGAGTTCTTAGTCTGTTTCCTAGTCTGCTGTGTACCTAGTCTGTTCGACTCTTGGGTCTCTGGCTACTAGCCTGTTTAGCAATTAGTCTGTTTAGCTACTAGCTAGCTTAGCAGCTAATGTGCATAACAGCTAGTAGGCCTAGCCAAGTCTGTCTTGTGTGTGTTTAGCCCCTTGCATGTATTGTCCCTTGTGTTTAGTCCGCTAGGCTGTTTAGTGTGTCTTGTCTCGTCTGGTTTGTATCCCTTGTCTGTACTGTATATTAGTTTGTGTAATCCCTTGTCTGTGTATTAGTTGATTATTGTTTTTTATTTATTTTATGCTCCAAGGTAAAGCCAACTTACTTTGTTCATGTTTGTTTGGTTTTGTTATAAAGGACTTTGTTTGTTACACCACATCCCCCTCTGTGTCTATGCCTCTACACAATGCCCACAGTCCAACATCTAGCAGATCGTGACAATAGTAGGGACTTTGAATGTTCGGACTGGCAGGGACGGGAAGAGAGTTGGTTGATATGATGCAGAGAAGGAAGGTGGATATACGGTGTGTCCAGGAGACCAGGTGGAAAGGTAGCAAGGCAAGAAGCTTAGGAGCAGGGTCCAAATTGTTTGACCATGGAAAAGAAATGGAGTAGGAGTTATTCTGAAAGTGGAGTTTGTAAGAAATGTTCTAGAGGTGAAGAGAGTATCAGATAGGGTGATGAGTCTGAAGCTGGAAATTGAAGGTACAGTATAATGTTCAATGTTGTTAGTGGTTATGCCCCACAGGTAGGATGTGAGTTAGAAGAGAAGGAGAAATTCTGGAGTGAGTTAGATGAAGTGATGCAGAGCATCCCCAGAGGTGAGAGAGTGGTGATTGGTGCAGACTTCAATGGACATGTTGGGGAAGGGAACAGTGGTGATGAAAATGTGATTGGCAGGTTTGGTCTTCAGGACAGGAATGTAGAAGGACAGATGGTGGTGGACTTTGGAAAGAGGATAGAAATGGCAGTAGTAAATACTTTCTTCCAGAATAGGTAGGAACATAGGGTGACATATAAGAGTGGAGGCAGAAGCACTCAGGTGGACTATATCTTGTGTCCACATTGTAATCTGAAAGAGATCAGTGACTGCAAAGTGTTGGTAGGGGAGAGTGTAGCCAGACCACTGTTCTGTGCAGAGCAGAGGGCAAAGTGGTGGAAGTTGAGAAAGGAAGAATGTTGTGTAGTCTTTAGGGAGGAGTTGAGACAGGCTATGGGTGATCAGGAGGTGCTTTCAGCTGACTGGACAACTACAGCCAATGTGATCAGGTATGCGGGTACTTGGTGTATCTTTAGGTAAGGGGAAAGTGGACAAGGAGACATGGTGGTGGAATTAGGAAGTCCAGGAGTGTATACAGTAAAAGAAGCTAGCTAAGAAGAAGTGGAACACTGAGAGGACTGAAGAGAGTAGACAGGAGTACAGGGAGATACAGCATAAGGTCAAGGTAGAGGTGGCAAAGGCCAAACAAAGAGCATATGAGGACTTATATGCTAGGCTGGACAGTAAGGAGGGAGAGGTGGATCTGTACAGGCTGGCGATGCAGAGAGATAGAGATGGGAAGGACATGCAGCAGGTTAGAGTGATTAAAAATAGAGGTGGAAATGTACTGACAGATGCCAGGAGGGTAATCGGAAGATGGAAGGAGTACTTTGAGGAGTTGATGAATGAGGAAAATGAAAGAGAGCAAAGAGTAGATGAGGTGACTTTTGTGGAACAGGAAGTAGCAAATATTAGTAAAAGTGAGGTGAAAAATGCATTGAAGAGGATGAAGTGTGGAAAGGCTATTGGTCCTGATGACATACCCATGGAGGTACGGAAGTGCTTAGGAGAGGTGGCAGTAGAGTTTGTGACTAGTTTGTTTAACAAGATCTTGGAGAGTGGAGGACAAGTGTATTGGTGCCAATTTTTAAGAACAGAGGAGATGTGCAAAGCTGTGGCAATTACAGCGGTATAAAGCTAATGAGCCATACAATGAAGCTGTGGGAAAGAGTAGTGGAAGCTAGGTTAAGGACAGAGGTGAGCATTTGTGAGAAGCAATATGGTTTTATGCCTAGAAAGAGTACATCAGATGCAGTATTTGCTTTGAGGATGCTGGTGGAGAAGTACAGAGAAGGTAATAAAGAGTTGCATTGTGTCTTTGTAGATTTAGAGAAAGCATACGACAGGGTGCCGAGAGAGGAGATGTGTATGAGGTTGTATGAGGAAGTCTGGAGTGGCAGGGAAGTATGTTATGCCTCTTTTCCATTGCATAGAATGGCACGACACGGTTCAGTTCAACTCACTTCGGTTCGGCGCAGTTTGGCTCGGTTTGCGCTTCCACTGCAGTGTAGTAACGCTTTAGCGTGGGCGGGATTACTCACGTGTCGTTTAGTCGCGGCGCCGCTACTGCCGTGACGTCATCGTAAACGCGCCACAAACAAACACACAACAATGGAGCATATCAACGGCATGGTGTTCTTCATTCACGGCATGTCGATGTTTTTAACAGCGAGACGAAGGAGTTTGTTTCAAAAGAGGCCGACGGTTAATACAAAACATTGCGTGCGATCCTTCTCTGGCTGTTCTAAATATATCGGTTCTGTTGTGTGTCGTGTCGCAAGTTCAGTGACGAAGTAATGACGATTTTCTCCGGCTAATCAGTGACCAGCCGTGGTTACACGTCACGTTTTGGTAACGGTTTGGCGCGCTTGGAACCTTCGCCTGAGGTGGTACTAAAAAAAAGGACCAGATACCATGTACTGTTCCCAGTGGAAAACCCCCCAAAAGTGAGTAGAACTGAACCGTGTCGTGCCGTACTATGCAGTGGAAAAGCGCCATTAGAGTGGTGCAGGACATGTATGACAGTGGTGAAATGTGCTGTAGGTGTGACAGAAGAGTTCAAGGTGGAAGTATGTCTTCATCAAGGATCGTCTCTAAGCCCCTTTTTAGTTTGCTCTGGTGATGGACAGGATGACAGATGAGGTAAGACATGAGTCTCGATGGACTATGATGTTTGCAGATGACATTGTGCTTTGTAGCGAGAGCAAGGAACAGGTGGAGGAAAATTTCGAGAGCTGGAGATTTGCTTGGAAAGCAGCAGAATGAAGGTTCGCCACAGCAAGATGGAATACATGTATGTCAATGAGAAGGACACAAGAGGAATGGTGAGGATACAGGGAGCAGAGGTAAAGAAGGTGCAGGACTTTAAGTACTTAGGGTCAACGGTTGAGAGCAACGGAGAGTGTGGAAAGGAGGTGAAGAGATGAGTACAGGCAGGTTGGAATGGGTGGAGAAAAGTGTCAGGTGTGTTATGCGATAAAAGAGTATCAGCGAGAATGAAAGGAAAGGTGTACAGGACAGTGGTGAGACCAGCAATGCTCTACGACTTAGAGACAGTGACACTGAAGAAAAGACAGGAGGCGGAGCTAGAGGTAGCAGAGCTGAAGATGTTGAGGTTCTCTTTGGGAGTGATGGACAGGATCAAGAATGAATTCATCAGAGGGACAACCCATGTTAGATGTTCTGGAGATAAGTCATAGAGGCCAGATTGAGGTGGTTTGGACATGTTCAGAGAAGCGATTGTGAATATATCGGTAGAAGGATGCTGAGGTTGGAACTGCCAGGCAGGAGGTCTAGAGGAAGACCAAAGAGGAGATTTATGGATGCAGTGAGAGAGGACATGAAGTTAGTTGGTGTGAGAGAAGAGGGATGCAGAGGATAGGGTTAGATGGAGGCAGATGATTCGCTGTGGTGACCCCTGAAAGGGAACAGCCGAAAGACAAAGAAGAAGGAGTGAGGTAAGACGTGGTGTGTGTGTGTGTGTGTGTGTGTGTGTGTGTGTGTGTGTGTGTGTGTGTAAGTGCTGTGCAAACCAACAGGGACAGGTCACTTCTCTGTGCTCATTCTATTGGCTGACCAATGCTATGTGTTTTGCACGCATGTCAGGAAGTATCATCACTTTCCACATGTGAACAATGTGTACAAGGTCATTTTGTGAATATTGCTAGCAACTTGTGACTATAATTTTTCCCCTAAATATTGCCTATAAAACGATAAATTTTTAGTGATCCCTGATGACTAAATAATTTGCAAGAAAATGCAATGGTTTACGACAACAAGACAGAAAAAAAAAAAACTTTGTATGCGATCAAAAATATTATTTATAATTAAATGACTTAGATGCAGGTGTAAAAGGTTAAATAATAGTGTACATAAAATAAATAATATGCAATTAGTGCAGCTAAAAATAATAGTTATGAAGCTCATTGTGTACTCTTCATAAGATGTAATTTTCTTATGTTTTCTAAAATTATGAATGTTAAATTCTTTGCGTTCAACTCTAAAAACTGTCAAACAGGTCACTAGATGGTGCTTATTGCTGGGAGGAACCTAAAACCCCACAGAGGCCAGAACTGCAGATTAAATCCTGCAGCCAAGCCAGACACAAGCTAAAGTTTTGTGCCTCTTTGCTCCTAACTAGAGGGGGGTTAATATTTCTTCAAAAGAGATAGAAATGCTATTGAGTAAAACATAAGAATGTTGAGAATCTGTGGTGGTACCTTGAAAAGCACGCATAAGAAGTATTTGCTGTAATGTGGTGAGAAAGGTGTTAAGATATGCACTATTATGCTAAGCTAATCAACTGTTTGCGAGTAAATCTAGTAGCATATGGAGCCATAGCGAGCTTAGAACCATGGGGATTGTTGCCATAGTAAGTATCAGAAATGTTAAAGGGCTAATATACACTACATATTTTTTTTATTTAAGGCACTGCATTTTTGTATGTTTATGTGGTTGTTGAATACTAAGTACTAAGGTAGTATTTATGTGGAATTTGACAGTAGGTGGCATGTGAAACATATAATTTGACAAATTAAATGATGGTGAAAGTACTGAAGTGAATGATGATGAGTAAGATGCAGAGCCACCTGACAGTGGCAGAAGCAGTGGGTACTTTATTTTCTATGCTTTTTTTTTCCATCCACCATGGTGAGAAAAAATTTTGTTGTATTAGATGTTCATTTTGTAGTTTATCATCATAATGGTGACACATTTTACTAGCTTATCATTTTGTCATGATTGAAAATAAGTGATTGGAGATATAAATGTGTTTTCTAATTATTGGTGATGAATAATTTCCAATTTCCAAGCTTGCCATTATTTACTGAACCAACAATGGGCCAATTTTGAGTCACTGGACAACATTACATTGGCCCAACTTATGCACTGCTGTTGGCCCAACATTGGCCCTTTAGTCATGTGCTATCTGCGTTACTGATAAGACTGCAGTTTTGCAGTGCTGACATAAATTTGTTTCATGAACTACTGTAGCATGACTAGGTACCTATATTTTTTTTGCAAGACAGACTTTAAAATATCTTTATCCCTTCAGACTATGAAAGTGTTTTTTTTATTTTCTAGATATTATATCTAATCTAAGTATTAAATATTATACTGTAAACTATAAAGTATAGTATCTAATCTTGAGTGTGATCAGCTTTGTGTGTGGCCAACTATGTTCTCATTTAAATACCAAAAACAAAATGTTATCGATTTGTTACTTATTCACTTACTCACTCATTGCCTATTCTGCGTTATCCTGTAAACCGAATAGCCCCTGGACACAGTGCCAATCCATTGCAAGGCACATATAAATACACACTCACAGCCTCATTTAAACACTAAGGCAATTTGGGGAATGCCAATTAGCATAATCTGCATGTCTTTGGACAGAGAGGAAACTGGAGGAAACCCAGCAGAGAAAGGAAGAACATGCAAACTTGATTCCCAAAGAGGTGGGAGTGTACAGCTTAGTTGTATAATGTATTCCCTAAATCCTAAATGAAACAGAAAAATATTCTGGAAAAGTTTTGATTATTCAGGTTGATATAAACAAAATACATTGGTTTTGACAAATGTGGTGTATAACAAACTTCACTCCAGTTTCTTATATGGCCTGGTCTTCACTCACTCACTCATTTTCTATACCGCTTAATCCTGTGTTCAGGGTCGCGGGGGCCTGGTCTTATTATGCCTAAATATGTATGTAACATGATGCAATAATGAGATGTGCCTCTGCCTTTAAATTGGCAAAAGTACTGTACAAGCCAAATATTCACTTTGAAAAGAAAAGACAAAGTATACAAGAAATATTGCTTTAGATTTGCAGTTCATAATATTTTACTGGCAATTTACATTTTTAGCATTATTGTAATTACAATAAAATTACAAATTAATATTTTTTTGTACTTTTTGGTGGAAGTCTGTGAATCATTATCCCAATGCATGTTAATTTGTAGTATTCTTGACATTACATTTCCTTATTCTCATAATATATACATATTCATTGTCTTTTAATTTCTCATTTATTGCCTTTTAATTCATTTTATGAATTTATTAATAAATTTATTCATATCTTATTTATGATTGATTTATGCTTCAGTATTTCTATGTGAGTAGTCCTATCTCATTGTATTAGATTATATTTCATTGATAAACAGAGTGCACATTACATACAGGATTGAAATGTGAACTTTTATTAACATTTTAAATCAATTAAAAGTGACCCTCATTTAGACACAACACCAGAAGAAGAAGAATAAATATGTATATATTTCATGAAAGTACATTGATTAATGCAGAGTCTGTTTGGAATATTTGCAGAGTTATAATTAGTTTAATGCACCTTCTAAACCACGGGTAAAACAGAGCATAAATAAATGGATTAATAGTGGAATTAAGATGAGAAATAATTACAACTTTCCAAAATGTTTCCAACTTAAATACAATAACATTGACTAATAAACTATAAATAAAATATGGAAGTAAACACACAAGAAACATAGACACTAAAATGCCGAGGACTTTTGCTGCTTTTCTCTCAGATTTCATGGTGTGTGAGGTGATTTTCTGTGTATTAGGCTGTGTGTGATTATTAAGCTCTCTGATAGCAGTGGCATGTTTCTTAACAATCACAAAAACTAGAGTATACAATGTGATTATGACAGAAAGTGGAAATATAAAGGAAAATACAAGATCAATTACAGACCAAACGTCACTGACAAAGATAAAACACTCTCCAGGACACATTACAGAACGTTTGAAGTTTCCATTAAAATATAGGAGTGATATGGTATAGCCCAGCACTAGACACCAGTTAAAAACAATTACAACACGAGTGATTCTCAAAGACACAATATTCATGTAGAGAAAGGGGTTTGACAGAGAAAAATATCGATCCACAGCAATCTGAGCAACAGTATAGATTGATATTATGAGAAGACCATTAAACAGCCAGTAGATGCTGCAGAAAAAAATCCCAAAAACCCAGCATGACTCAATAGTCCAGATTAGCATTACTGGCATTAGAAAAATGCCAACAAGAAAATCTGACACAGCCAGAGAGAGCACAAACATGTTAGTAGGTGTGTGAAGCTGCTTGAAGTGAAAAACAGAGATTATGACCAGCATATTTCCACACATTGTTAGCAGAACCACAGCAGCTGAACACACGTACAGTAAAATGTACACTGCAGTAGATACAGATCTCTCTGGACAGTGGAAATGATCACAGTGATCAGATTGATCAAACTCTGTCAGGTTCATGAGTACATTTCTCTTAAAATTAGAAAAAAAAACAAGCGGCTCTGGTGCTTTTGTACTTTAGAAATGAATCACGCCTACGTTATTTAAGTGACAGCATGATCGATGATGATGCAATGCCTTGTTGGAACACAATGTCTGAATTATATATCAGCAGAATGATTCCACCACCTCATGTGATCTTGACTGGACTGATTGAACTCGACAGATCCTTTTAATTTCCATCAATGTAAATGGAAAATGTTTCATGGTCATTCATTTAAAAACAAATAGAATATATTCTAATTATAATATACAGAACCTGTGTAAGGGTTAACCCCTAGAGGGCACCAATGCGCCCAAAGACTTTGAGGTTGTAGTTTGTTTTTGGTTCAGTTGGTATGTCTAAACTTCAGTTCCCAGGGTACACCTCGGTCAGGTGTTCACCTGAATCGAGGAAGTTAATTTAATTCAGTATAAATAGCCTGACTGAGCATCAGTCGGGCGTCTAGCTTTTGTTGTGGATGTAGATATTGTTTGCTAAAACTTTTGAGTTTTGTGCTTGATGCTTTTGTTTTACGTTTGATGTTAAATAAAAAGTCTTTGAAGAACTGCCAGCTCGTCTCTGCAACTATGCCACACACAATCACCCATAAGAATCATGACAGAAAGCTAGACCGTTTAAGTGGCATAGCGAGGAGCACGGCGAGACAGAGGTTTGGCAGTGCTGGGAAGGCTGCAGAAACGCCAAACCAACGGATTGGCTGGAGGACAGCGTGACGGAAAGAGAGAGAAGGGCGAGACAGAGCTGGGAAGGCTGCAGGCTCACCATCCGGCACACACCGTTTACAGGTGTAGCACCCGGGGGAGAGACGGGAAAGTACTACAGGCAGTGGGCGGAGCACAACGCATAGAGCGCATTTGTGACCTATGGGAGCAGGTGGTGCAGCTCCAACAGCTGCTTGTCCAGGTTCGGGAGAGCCAGGCTGTAGTTCCGGATGTTCTCCCTCTCTCTGATCTGGACGACGCGCTCCCCATCCCGCCATTGCCTGTGCTCAACGTGGAGGACTACGAGCCGCTGCTGCACGGTGACGAGGCGCGTTTCCTCCACCTTCACCGCCTCTGCCTGACGAGGAGAACTACGCGCCGCTGCTGCACGGCGACAAGAACGCATTTCCTACACCATCGCCGCCTCTGCCCGACGTGGAGGACTAGGCGCCACTGCTGCACGGCGACAAGGACGCGTTTCCTCCACCGCCTGTGGCTGGGCAGCGTGGCAGACGCGCTTCTCCCTCCGCCTCCCAGCGTCGAGGACACCGTGCTGGCACTGCCGTCTCCAAGCTCCGAATCAGCTCTGCAGCCACCATGCGTCGCTTCCACTCTGCAGACATCGAGGAACCTGGAGAACATTGTCCTTCCGCCGCCTCCAGGCTTCGAGGACGACGTGCCAGCTCCAAGCTCCGAGTCAACGCTGCAGCCCCCGAGCCACACTTCCACGCTGTAGACATCGAGGAGCCTGGAGAGCATCGTCACTTCAACTCTTCATCCGCCGTGCGAACTGGAGAGCATGATCCTTCCTCCTCCTTCTGGCTTAGAGGACAGTGCGCCAGTTCTTCAGCCACCGCCGAACCTTCAACTTTATTGAACCGCCAGCTTGCTGCCTGCATTCATGCCCCACTCACACCCACGACATCACCATCAGAATCATGAAAACCTGACCCAGGCAGGTCTATGGTGTATGCACAGTGGGGTCATTGCGTGTCTGCAAAAACCATGCCGTTATTTCTTACACCAAGCTTTTCTGAAAAGTTGCCAGCTATGTAACTGCGACAGGAGGCAACTTCATGCAGGCACTTTCTCACAGACACACTACGCACACCATGTAGGGTGAACCAACTGTGGAGTATAGTAAGAAGGAGGTGTGCCATAGGAACTTACCTGGGCTGGAGACATACAGTGCATCCGGAAAGTATTCACAGCGCATCACTTTTTCCACATTTTGTTATGTCACAGCCTTAAATTATTAAATTATTTGTTTCCTCATAATTCTACACACAACACCCCATAATGACAACATGAACTTTATTTTTAACATTTACTTTAGATTTTTGCAAATGTATTAAAAATAAAAAAGCCATGAAGCTCAAAATTGAACTCAGTTGCATCCTGTTTCCCCTGGTCATCCTTGAGATGTTTCTGCAGCTTAATTGGAGTCTACCTGTGGTAAATTCAGTTGATTGGAAATGATTTGGAAAGGCACACACCTGTCTATATATGGTCCCACAGTTGACAGTTCATGTCAGAGCACAGACCAAGCATGAAGTCAAAGGAATTGTCTGTAGACCACTGAGACAGGATTGTCTTGAGGCACAAATTTGGGGAAGGTTACAGAAAAATTTCTACTGTTTTGAAGGTCCCGATGAGCACAGAGCCCTCCACCATCCGTAAATGGAAGAAGTTCAAAACTATCAGGACTCTTCCTAGTGCTGACCGGCCATCTAAACTGATGATCAGGGGAGAAGGGCCAGGGGTAGCTCAGTGGTTAAGGCATTGGACTATGGTTCGGAAGATCCCAGGTTCAAATCCCACAACCACCAAGTTGCCACTGTTGGGCCCTTGAGCAAGGTCCTTAACCCTCAACTGCTCAGATGTGTAATGAGATAAAAATGTAAGTCGCTCTGGATAATGCCTAAATGTAAATGTAATGAGATAAGAATCTCATAAGAATGAGATAAGAGGTAAGTCGCTCTGGATAAGATGTAAATGTAAATGTAAGGGCCTTAGTCAGGGAGGTAACCAAAAACCTGATGGTTACTCTGTCAGAGACCAGAGGTCCGTCTCTGCAGCAATCCACCAATCAGGCCTATTTTATCGGCATACTTTTCCGATGGCACTCTACAGTATAAGCAATCTTGCAACTCTGCGTCCATACGGCCTTTAAAAAGACCCTCACACCACATTCCGGTGACTAGTCTCTGTCTGAATGAAAGTTCAAAACCTCCATCAGTTATTAAAGATAGCGACTATTTAGAAAAAATGCCCCAGTGATTTCGCTTCAGGAAATCTCCCGGCGGTCTGCAATGTAGCCCACTTAACTCAACTCAACTCAACTCATATTTATTTGTATAGCACTTTAACAAACAAGAATGTCCCAAAGTGCTTCACATAAAAAAATTATAATAATAACAGTAATCTAATAAAATAAAATAAATACAAGATAATAATAAAAATAAATAAAACAATTTATAAAATTATAAAAGAAGAACATAATTAAAATCACAATCACAAGCATATCAAGCAATATATAAAATCAACATCTCATGTTGGTTTAAATGCCAGAGAAAACATGTGAGTTTTAAGACTAGCCTTAAACACCCTCAATGATGTGGCCTCACGAATGGTTAATGGTAGGTCATTCCATAATTTAGGAGCTGCCACAGAAAATGCCCGATCACCCCTGAGCTTGCATTTGGTCTTGGGTACCATCAGCAAATGTTTATCTGATGATCTGAGAGACCGGGGTGGGGCATAGGGCTGGAGCAGATCAGAGAGGTAGGGAGGGGCAAGGCCATGTACACATTTAAACGTGACCAAGAGAATTTTAAAATTTATTCGGTACTGTACCGGGAGCCAGTGAAGAGAAGCCAGAACTGGAGAGATATGTTCTCTTTTACGCGTGGACGTTAACAGTCGAGCAGCTGAGTTTTGGATCAGCTGAAGCCGATGTAATACTGCCTGAGAAACTCCAAAGTAGAGAGCATTGCAGTAATCAATGCGAGTGGTGATGAAAGCATGGATGGCTATTTCAAACAGCCTAAAGGACAAAACAGGTTTAAGTTTTGCCAATTGCCTTAACTGAAAAAAACTGGACCGAACCACAGCACTAATCTGTTTGTCAAATTTAAGGCCATGATCAAAAATAGAAGAGAAGAAGAATAGAAGAATATTCAATTATTGTCACATGTACTTTTTACAGCACAGCGAAATTTCTTCTTCGCATATCCCAATTAGGAAACTGGGGTCAGAGCGCAGGGTCAGCCAGCTTACAGCGCCCCTGGAGCAGATAGGGTTAAGGGCCTTGCTCAAGGGCTCAACAGTGGCAACTTGCCGATGCTGGGGTTCGAACCCCCGACCTTCCGATCAGTAACCCAGAAACCCACAGCCTTAACCGATTGAGCCACCACTGCCCTAAAAAATTTATTCTTCGCATATCCCAATTAGGAAACTGGGGTCAGAGCGCAGGGTCAGCCAGCTTACGGCGCCCCTGGAGCAGATAGGGTTAAGGGCCTTGCTCAAGGGCTCAACAGTGGAAACTTGGCGATGCTGGGGTTCGAACCCCCGACCTTCTGATCAGTAAACACAGCCTTAACCGACTGAGCTACCACTGCCCCTGGTAACGCTTCACGATTTTGCGTGTCATCCTTGCGCAGGATGGCACGCAAATAACCCCTAAATTCGACGCTGTAGGTTTAACATACTGCCCCAAATCTCCTAAATCCAGAGGTGGAACTTTACCCCTGGCACCAGGACCGAATACCAAAACCTCTGTCTTTTTATCATTAAAATGTAAAAAATTTTGGGCTAACCATGCTTTTATATCATCTAGACATGTTAACAGCGCCTTGACAGAGTAGCCTTCCTTCTGTTTTAACGGGAGATAAATTTGACTGTCATCTGCATAGCAGTGAAAGGAGATGCCATGATTTCTCAGGATACAGCCGAGCGGCAGCAAATACAATGAGAAAAGAAGGGGTCCAAGGATAGACCCCTGTGGAACCCCATATGTAAGAGGAGCCGATGATGACTCAAGATCTCCAAGGCTAACAGAAAAAGTTCTACCAATAAGATAGGATCTAAACCAGTCTAGAACTGTCCCCCTAATTCCCACCCAACGAAAAAGCTATTGAAAATTCATAATTTTTTTAATAAAAAATGTATTTAAAAAATTATCAAACTGAATATTGCAAAGGGAATTGTTGTAGTTATTAGCAATGATGGAGTGGATTATAGTCCAACTGTTTTTACCTATGTAGCCCACTTAACGAAAAAGCTTTTGTATTGCAGATGACAGTCAAATTTATCTCCCGTTAAAACAGAAGGAAGGCTACTCTGTCAAGATGCTGTTAACATGTCTAGATGATATACTGTAAAAGCATGGTTAGCCCAAAGACAGAGGTTTTGGTATTTAGTCCTGGTGCCAAGGGTAAAGTTCCACCTCTGGATTTAGGAGTATGTTAAACCTACAGCATCGAATATATGGGGTTATTTTTGATCATGGCCTTAAATTTGACAAACAGATTAGTGCTGTGGTTCAGTCCAGTTTCTTTCAGTTAAGGCAATTGGCAAAACTTAAACCTGTTTTGTCCTTTAGGCTGTTCGAAATAGCCATCCATGCTTTCATCACCACTCGCATTGATTACTGCAATGCTCTGTATTTTGGAGTTTCTCAGGCAGTATTACATCGGCTACAGCTGATCCAAAACTCAGCTGCTCGACGACTATTAACGTCCACGCGTAAAAGAGAACATATCTCTCCAGTTCTGGCTTCTCTTCATTGGCTCCCGGTACAGTACGGAATAAATTTTAAAATTTTCTTGGTCACGTTCAAATGTTTAAATGGCCTTGCCCCTCCCTACCGCTCTGATCTGCTCCAGCCCTATGCCCCATCATCAGATAAACATTTGCTGATGGTACCCAAGACCAAATGCAAGCTCAGGGGTGATCGGGCGTTCTCTGTGGCGGCTCCCAAATTAATGAATGACCTACCATTGACCATTCGTGAGGCCACATCATTGAGGGTGTTTAAGTCCAGTCTTAAAACTCACATGTTTTCTCTGGCATTTAAACCAACATGAGATGTTGATTTTATATATTGCTTGATATGCGTGTGATGTGATTTTAATTACTGTATGTTCCTCTTTTATTATTTTATAAAATGTTTTATTTATTTTTATTATTATCTTGTATTTATTTTATTTTATTAGACTACTGTTATTATTATTATTATTATATATATTTTTTTATGTGAAGCACTTCGGGACATTCTTGTTTGTTAAAGTGCTATACAAATAAATATGAGTTGAGTTGAGTTGAGCTTTTGACAATTCATATTTTTAAAAAATAAAAATAAAACAAAAATATGTTAAACTGAATATTGCAAAGGGAATGGTTGTAGTTATTAGAAATGATAAAGTGGATTATAGTACAGTTATAAAAACAGCCCGACTCTTATTTAACAACTTAGCTGTTTTATTGGCACAAGAGTTGTCTGTGTAATAATTTATTTTATAATGTACATTAAAATAATTATTAATGAATTAAACAAACTAATAAATAAACAAATATTCCATATTGTAGCCTAACAGTGTAATATGTTTGATGTCATGTGAGGTTTTCAGAGCGCACCGGCAGAAGTAAGCTAATGATTATGAATGCGTCGGGAAAACAGCAAGCAGACTGTCTCTGACCATTTAAAAAAAAAAATGCTTGCGTTCATGTTCTGACGCGCTCAAGTTCACCAAAAACAATACAGAACAGCGCACCTTATTTGCTTTCAAACATTTACAAAATCACAAAGTTTTTTCGTTATTGTGAGTGCGCTTAAAAGTTGAATCCTCCTCTTTAGTGCCTCCTATTCCTATTAATCCTATTGTTGTTCTTCTAGTGTCACTTTACAATGCCAGACAACATTCAAATGCAAATTATTCACTCTCCCCAAGTGGAAATCAGCTGTTCTCACCTATCTTCTGGATTCTAGATTCTAAAGTTGACATTGTTACCATTTTTTCTTTGTTTTACAAATATGACCCAATATATGTTCAGTGATACTTTTTTTTTTTTTTTTTACGTTTTTGTATTGTGTTATATTTTTATACTAGTAAGCAGTTTTAAAATTTAATCTCCACTTTAATGAGCCACAGCGACAGCGCACTCAGTTACTCTACTGTAATCCCACTTCTCACCTTTCATGTAGGTCTGCTCAGACTTATTAATTCGTTTTAAACCCCTCAAAATGGGGTTTTACACGAGATTTATCGATAAAAATGCATACATTCTCGGCCAGAAATGCACCAAAGAAAAATACATGTACTGTCTATACTGTAGGCTACTCGCGTGGTTTTCGCGCAGAGAGATTGTGTGTGTGTGTGTGTGTGTGTGTGTGTGTGTGTGTGTGTGTTTATGTGTGTTTATGTGTGTATGTGTGCGTGCCTCATATTTGACATTCACATTCATATGAAGTGCACATTCTTGATACTTGTTGCTAAGTGTATGAGGATAAGTTGATGAGTATGTTGTCCAAGTATTTGTGTACATACAATTAGGAGAAAAATGTAAATTAAGGATGTCTTGAAACATAATGCAGGAACTCTATTTATTTGAACACGGTAAAGGTGTGTAACGGTTACCCACTAGAGGGCGCCTAACGCCCGTTCTTGAGTTTTTGTGTTGTAGTTTGTTTTAAGTTGCATTTTGACTTCAGTTCCCAGATGGCCCCTCGGTCAGGTGACGTAGAAGCTCACCTGAACCGAGGGAAGATTAACGAGGTAATTATGTTTTAGTTTAGTTATAAATAGCCTGGCTGGACTCCAGTCAGGCGTCTAGCAACCGTTACAGTAAGTTTAGTTTGTGTTGGGATACTTGTGTTTACTTGTGTTTAATTTGGAAGAACAAAAAATAAAGGACTTTTGTGAAACCGTCAGCTTGCCTCCGCGATCATGCCTCACAAACACGGCCGACACAGACACAGTAAGGGGAAGAAACAGGACAGATTGCTAGACCCAACAAGTGGCATGGCGGAGGATCCCCTCCTGAAGTTTTTTGGGGGGGGTGCGATAGCCATCTCGCCCGAGCTGGCGGATTGGCAGGAGAACAGCGAGGAAGAGGAGTATGGCGAGTGGGATTACTGCTGGTTGGAGAACGGCGAGGTGGATCTGCTCAGGAGCTGGAATTACAACCAGCTGGTAAAACAGGAGCAGGAGCACCTAAGAGAGAGCAGCGAGAAGAGAGAGAGAGAGACACCACAAAGCTGGGAGGGCTGCAGGCTCGCCATTCGGCGGACGCCATTTGGTAGCGACGCAACGCGGGGTCACGTGGTTCCCCGCACCGGCCGGAAGAGAAGGGCGAGGAAGCCCAAGTACGGCGGTGACGCGGGGAAGAGAGAACCTCAGGCAGAGCAGCAGCAAAAGGAGCTCAGGTGGTGGTTTCCAGAGCCGGAGCAAGTGCGAGAAATACGGGAGCAGGTGGAGGAGATGCAGCGCATGATCCTCCACTTCCAGGACAACCGCGAAGCAGGCTCGGAGCTTTTTCCTCCCTCGCCAACGCTGCAAGAGAGCGCTGTGCACGCTCCAACGCTGCCGGAAAGCGCTGTGCATGCTCCAAGGCTGCAGGAAAGCGCTGTGCATGCTCCAACACTGCAGGAGAGCGCTGTGCACGCTCCAAGGCTGCAAGAAGGCGCCGTGCACGCTCCAACACTGCAGGAGAGCGCTGTGCACGCTCCAACGCTGCAGGAGAGCGCAGTGCACGCTCCAACGCTGCAGGAGAGCGCTGTGCATGCTCCAACACTGCAGGAGAGCGCTGTGCACGCTCCAACGCTGCAGGAAAGCGCTGTGCATGCGCCAACGCTGCAGGAGAGCGCTGTGCATGCTCCAACGCTGCAGGAGAGCGCTGTGCACGCTCCAACGCTGCAGGGAAGCGCTGTGCATGCGCCAACGCTGCAGGAGAGCGCCGTGCACGCTCCAACGCTGCAGGAAAGCGCTGTGCATGCGCCAACGCTGCAGGAGAGCGCTGTGCACGCTCCAACGCTGCAGGAAAGCGCTGTGCATGCGCCAACGCTGCAGGAGAGCGCTGTGCATGCTCCAACGCTGCAGGAGAGCGCTGTGCACGCTCCAACGCTGCTGGTGAGCTCTGCAAAAGCTCCAACGTCGTCGTCGAGCGCAGTGAGCGCTCCAACGCCGCTGTTGAGCTCTGCCAAAGCTCCCACGCCGTCGTCGAGCGCAGTGCACGCTCCCACGCTGCAGTTAAGCGCAGTGCACGCTCCCACGCTGCAGTCGAGCGCAGTGAACGCTCCAACGCCGCTGGTGAGCTCTGCAAAAGCTCCAACGTCGTCGTCGAGCGCAGTGAGCGCTCCAACGCCGCTGTTGAGCTCTGCCAAAGCTCCCACGCCGTCGTCGAGCGCAGTGCACGCTCCAACGCTGCAGTTGGGCGCAGTGCACGCTCCCACGCTGCAGTCGAGCGCAGTGGACGCTCCAACGCTGCTGGTGAGCTCTGCAAAAGCTCCAACGTCGTCGTCGAGCGCAGTGAGCGCTCCAACGCCGCTGTTGAGCTCTGCCAAAGCTCCCACGCCGTCGTCGAGCGCAGTGCACGCTCCCACGCTGCAGTTAAGCGCAGTGCACGCTCCCACGCTGCAGTCGAGCGCAGTGAACGCTCCAACGCCGCTGGTGAGCTCTGCAAAAGCTCCAACGTCGTCGTCGAGCGCAGTGAGCGCTCCAACGCCGCTGTTGAGCTCTGCCAAAGCTCCCACGCCGTCGTCGAGCGCAGTGCACGCTCCAACGCTGCAGTTAAGCGCAGTACACGCTCCCACGCTGCAGTCGAGCGCAGTGAACGCTCCAACGCCGCTGGTGAGCTCTGCAAAAGCTCCAACGTCGTCGTCGAGCGCAGTGAGCGCTCCAACGCCGCTGTTGAGCTCTGCCAAAGCTCCCACGCCGTCGTCGAGCGCAGTGCACGCTCCAACGCTGCAGTTAAGCGCAGTGCACGCTCCCACGCTGCAGTCGAGCGCAGTGAACGCTCCAACGCCGCTGGTGAGCTCTGCAAAAGCTCCAACGTCGTCGTCGAGCGCAGGGCGCGCTCCAACGCCGCTGTTGAGCTCTGCCGAAGCTCCCACGTCGTCGTCGAGCGCAGTGCACGCTCCAACGCTGCTGGTGAGCTCTGCAAAAGCTCCAACGTCGTCGTCGAGCGCAGTGCACGCTCCAACGCCGCTGTTGAGCTCTGCCAAAGCTCCAACGTCGTCGTCGAGCGCAGTGCACGCTCCAACGCCGCTGTGGAGCCCTGCTCAAGCTCCAAACTCGTCGTCGAGCTCCGCACAAGCTCCAACGTCGTCGTCGAGCGCAGTGCGCGCTCCAACGCCGCTGTTGAGCCCTGCACAGGCTCCAACGTCATCGTCGAGCGCAGTGCACGCTTCCACGCTGCAGTCGAGCGCAGTGCACGCTCCAACACTGCAGGAGAGTGTCGTGCACGCTCCATCGCCGCTTCCCGGCTTCGAGGATAGCGAGCGAGCACGCCAGCAGCCGCTGTCCCATGCATCTGTTCTGCCGCCGCCTCCCGGCTTTGAGGATAGCGAGCTAGCACGCCAGCAGCCGCTGTCCCATGCACCTGTTCTGCCGCTGCCTCCCGGCTTCGAGGATAGCGAGCTAACACGCCAGCAGCCGCTGTCCCATGCACCTGTTCTGCCGCCGCCTCCCGGCTTCGAGGATAGCGAGCTAGCACGCCAGCAGCCGCTGTCCCATGCATCTGTTCTGCCGCCGCCTCCCGGCTTCGAGGATAGCGAGCTAGCACGCCAGCAGCCTCTGTCCCATGCACCTGTTCTGCCGCCGCCTCCCGGCTTTGAGGACGACGTTGAACTGGCGAATGCACGGCACGCTCCAGAGTCGTCGTCGAGCGCCGAGTGTGCTCCAACGCCCTCTACGAGCGCAGTGACCGTTCCCACGCCGTCTACGAGCGCAGTGCCCGCTCTCACGCCGTCTACGAGCGCAGTGACCGCTCCCACGCTGTCTACGAGCGCAGTGACCGCTCCCACGCCGTCTACGAGCGCAGTGTCCGCTCCCACGCCGTCGTCGAGCGCAATGATGCCTGCGTCGAGCGCAGTAACCGCTCCAACGCCGTCGTCCAGCGCAAGGTCCGCTCCCACGCCATCTACGAGCGCAATGACCGCTCCCACGCCGTCTACGAGCGCAGAGACCGCTTCCACGCCGTCTACGAGCGCAGTGACCGCTCCAACGCCCGCGTCGAGCGCAGTGACCGCTCCAACGCCAGCCTCGAGCGTAGTGACCGCTCCAACGCCTGCGTCGAGCGCAGTGAACGCTCCAACGCCTGCGTCGAGCACAGTGACCGCTCCTACGCCTGCGCCAAGCACGTCTCCAGTTCTGCAGCCGCCGAGCACATCTCCAGCTCTGCAGCCGCCGAGCACATCTCCAGCTCTGCAGCCGCCGAGCACATCTCCAGCTCTGCAGCCGCCGAGCACATCTCCAGCGCGTCGGCAGCCGCCGAGCACGTCTCCAGGTCGGCAGTCGCCGAACACGTCTTCAGCTCAGCAGCCGCTGAGCATACCTCCAGCCCCGTCACCCAGCCTCCTGGACAGGAGGCGTAAGGTAGAACATTGGGGTGGGTGTCCGGGGCCTCCGGTGATGCTCCGGGAGGAGCATTTTTTAGAGGGGGGGGTTATGTAACGGTTACCCACTAGAGGGCGCCTAACGCCCGTTCTTGAGTTTTTGTGTTGTAGTTTGTTTTAAGTTGCATTTTGACTTCAGTTCCCAGATGGCCCCTCGGTCAGGTGACGTAGAAGCTCACCTGAACCGAGGGAAGATTAACGAGGTAATTATGTTTTAGTTTAGTTATAAATAGCCTGGCTGGACTCCAGTCAGGCGTCTAGCAACCGTTACAGTAAGTTTAGTTTGTGTTGGGATACTTGTGTTTACTTGTGTTTAATTTGGAAGAACAAAAAATAAAGGACTTTTGTGAAACCGTCAGCTTGCCTCCGCGATCATGCCTCACAAACACGGCCGACACAGACACAGTAAGGGGAAGAAACGTGACAAGGTGTTAATGTTTCGTACATTCCACTGTTTTCCATAAACATAAAATGTATGGACAACAATGTTCCGGAAAAGCGTTATTAAATATTCAATAAGGAACGAACATACACAATTTAGTTTCAATAAAGTTTTATTAAATATATAATAAAGCAGACAGTATATGACAAATTGTTGGATTTGATTGAAAATGACACACACGTGTGTGTGTGTGTATATATATCATGGGTGAACACGATGATTTGAGAATTAAATTACACACGAAATTGAAGCTATTTTTTTCGTGTATCTTGGACTTGCTTACTTACTTACTTAGAGAGATTCCGGTTGATTTTGCTAATTTTTAATCCTTTTCAAATGCAGATTGACCTGCATATCAGCTGGATAACTAGCGAATGCTTTAATAATGGGCTCTAAAAGACAATGGATTATTACAGAATGTGCGATTTGATGCCCATGTACTTTCCAGTTCTAGTCATAGTTACACACGCCTGATCAGAGGCCAATATGATGTCATTTACTACTTTAACCATGCTGTTTCTGTGCTGTGATGATATTAAGTCGCCTGATCGAGTTCTGTGGGCTCAGACGGTGACCTAATCGAAGTTGGTAACTCTGGGAGATTACTGATATGAAAGTACGTTTAATACAGTAGTGCGGTGCTGTGTGTACATTATCACTGTGACACACCTTTAATTGAGACAAGATAGTGATCTGAGATAACTTCAGACAGTGGAATTGTGAATAAATTTCTTATACTTAAGAAAGAAGAATATTATTAAGTCTAAAGTGTGACCTGCTTTATGAGTGGGTCCTACTACACACTGATTTACGCCTACGGAGTCCAGTATGGACATAAATGCTGTTCTCAGATGGTCTTCTGGATTCTCAAAATGAATGTTAAAATCTCCAGCAATTAACACTTTGTCTACAGAAACGACCAGGTCTGAGATGAAATCTGCAAATTCACTAAGAAATTCAGAATACGGCCCTGGAGGTCTGTAAATTATAATTAGTGGAATCGACTGAGCTGGCTTAATATCATTAAATACACTTATGTTACTACAAAGAATTTCAAATGAGTTAAATTTGTGTCCGTGTTTTTGTACGATAGACAGATTATCATTATGAATAACTGACGCCTCCTCCTCTACCAGTTAGCCGAGGCTGGTGTATGTAGCTGTATCCAGGAGGCCTAGCTTCATTTAGAGCTACATACTCATCCTGTTTAACCCATGTTTCAGTTAAACAGAGTATATCAAACGCCTGATCTGTGATCATGTCATTAACAATAACTGCTTTTGATGCGAGAGATCTAATATTTAACAATCCTAGCTTCAGATCAGAGATGCCGGCTGCACATTCAGTATGATCCGAGTTTGTGGTCTTTATGTTAATTAAATTATTAAAACAGACTTTCTGAGTCTAATGTTTAAATGTATGAAAAAAAAAATACCTCAGACTGAATGACACTAATGTAAACGTTCAAATGTAAAAATTCACAATCAAAGGAATTGTGGATGAAACTGCTCCTGTAGTTTTATATATAATTTATCACACTCCCTGAGTTTAAGTGACAGTATAAGAAATACTGTATGCGTGTACCAGCACCTCAGTAAATTATCAAACGGAACATATTAACAAGATTCATAGGTTAAATAAATAAATAAATAACCAATATATACAAAAATATATATTTCACGAAAGAACATTGATTAATGCAGAATCTGTTTGTAATATGTGAAGAGTTATAATCAATTTAATACACCTCCTAAACCATGGATAAAACAGAGCGTAAATGAATGGATTAATGGTGGAATTAAGATAAATCATAATTAAAACTTTCCCAAATGTTTCTACCTGTAATTCAATAACATTGGCTAATGAAGTGTAAATAAAATATGGAAGTAAACACAAAAGAAACACAGAAACTAAAATGCCGAGGACTTTAGCTGCTTTTCTCTCAGATTTCACTGACTGTGAGGAGATTTTCTGTGTTTTAGGTCGTGTGTGATTATTAAGCTCTCTGATAGCAGTGGCATGTTTTTTAGCAATCACAAAAACTAGGGTATACAATATAATTATGACAGAAAGTGGAAATATAAAGGAAAATACAAGATCAATTACAGTCCAAACCTCATTGAGAAAGAGTAAACACTCTCCAGGACACAATACAGAACTTTGAAAGTTTCCATTAAAATATAGAACTGCTATGGTATAGCCAAGCGCTAAACACCAGTTTAAAACAATTACAGCACAAGTAATTCTCACGGAGACAATGTTCATGTAGAGAAAGGGGTTTGAGAGAGCCAAATACCGATCCACAGCAATCTGAGCAACAGTGTAGATTGATATATTCAGTATACTACTAACCACCCAGTAGATAATGCATAAAACTCTCCCAAAAATCCAGCATGACTCAATAGTCCAGATTAAAAGTAGTGGCATTAGAAAATTGCCAACAAGGAAATCTGACACAGCCAGAGAGAGCACAAGCATGTTAGTTGGTGTGTGAAGCTGCTTGAAGTGAAAAACAGAGATGATGATGAACAGATTTCCACACACTGTTAGCAGAACTACAGCAGCTGAACACACATACAGTAAGATATAAACTGCAGACGATACAGATTTCTCTGGACAGGAGAAATGCTCACAGCGATCATACTGGTTAAACTCTGTCAAGTTCATGAGTACATGTCTCCAATGTCTACAAAATTAAAACACAAAGAAGCAGCTCTGCTGCTTTTATACTCTAGTAATTAATCACGCCTCCCTAATTTGAGTGACAGCATGATAGATGTGATGTAATGCCTTGTTGGAAAACAAGGCCTTAATTAACCTTCCTCTTATGTTAGCTTTCTGTTACTATCTCTCATGTTAACAGGTCGGTTTTGACCCGTGTCTTTAATCAGACATATTACCCTCAAAACGTCTCGCGTTACTTTGCTGTAACCCTGTTCCCTGAAAAAGCGGGAATGAGATGCTGCGCAAAGCGCTATGGGAAATGTTTTGTCATGACCGGTTGTGAAGCATGTGTGTGTCAAGCACACAATTTTTTGGCATATATAACCTCGGTCAGGTGACGTAATTCGATTTGGTGCACCTGGAGGTTATAAATAGGCATGAACCGGAAACATCCTCAGGTCAATTTTGTCTGAAGGATGTCCAGTCATGCACGCAGTGCGGCATTGGAGCGCAGCATCTCGCTTTTTCAGGGAACAGGGTTACAGCAAAGTAACCCGAGACGTTCCCTTTCAAAAGCTACACTCGATGCTGCGCTGAAAGCGCTATTGGAATGAGTATACACACTCCACTGCACTGCAAGTGTCTGGACCCCCAGGGTTGTGCAGTGTGCGCACAGTCCCCCCAAGGAGTCTTAGATATAATTCTGGGATGCTGACTCGAGGACCCACGAGCCTGGCATCTAAATATGAAGCCTGACAAATGTCTTGCGGAATAAGGAAGCCTGCCGCATGACATACTTGGAAACCCCTCTTGCCAGAGCAATTGATGAGGCAAGCTTCCTGGTTGAATGGGCCGTAATCACTAGAGGCAAAGTGTGCCACGCGCCTCATAGGCTAGGGCACTATCTTGACTGTGGAAGATAGTTGAGTAAGAATGCAGCCCACTGGCAAAGCCTTAGCACGCTGGGGAAGCTGGTGAGGCCTGCGAATAAGCCGTCAACTAAGGGTGTTTTCCACAAACCGAATTAGTCAGGACGTAGGCCGAAATAGCGGCTGCAAGTGTACTAGGGCACAAGCCCAAGGCTAGTGTTCCTGCAGAAACTTCCAGCACTGAAACAGTTCGGCAGTGGACTGGGTCTACATGTTTTATGTCCTGGAATGTAAATGATCCTGAGGGATGAAATTTGTCCAGTCCTTAAGCAGAATCTATTGCGCTAGTTCCTTAGCGGCGCAAATCTAGTCTGCCCAGGCGATATTTACAAGTCGTAATGTTATTCATCCATGCTAGGACATGCTAGCCTCTTGATTGCTGGAGGGAGTATTTCAGGGCCAGAAATTAAGTCATCAATTCCAGTCCGTTGATATGCCACGCGAGAAGATGACCTCTCCAGATCCCTTGGGCTGGACGGCCAGTTAAGGCCGCGCTCCTGCACATAAGGGAAAAACGTCAGCTGTTAGCAACTTTCCACGATAGCACGGACCTAAAGTGTGACCCAGAGTCAAGGACGAGGGTCTGAACTACATAGAGACGGTACAAAGCTATCGGCGCGTAACCCTTATTGCCTCTGGGGATTGGCCAATGGATGAAATCCCCCAGCCACAACTGAAAGCAGTAAAAGTTACTTCCTGGCCTAGCTTGAACTACTTTAGAGTGTTTAAAATGGATTTGACACTGTTACGTGCAGAGGTGTAGTGTGTGTAGTGCAAGTATGTGCGCATGCGCGATGGCGGGTAACGGCGCGTGCGCGATCGCTCCCCCCCTTTCTCTCTTTCTCTCGCTCTCCTTCATACAGGAAGCCCCACCTCGATGGAACGTGCTGTGACGTGCGCCGCGATTAGCTGGCTATTGATCTGCGCGACTTTTTAAGCTGGCGGGTGAAAACAGGAAGTGCGCGACTTATGCCTTGTATGTGACTTACGTGCTCAAAAGTTGATTGTTGGTTGATTGTTGGTTGGTGGAGTGTTACTGTGTGACTGAGTGATTGAGTGTGTGTGTGTGTTATTCTTTGTTTGTTTGGTTGGAGAGAGAGCCTGTGTGTCGCGCCTTGCACTCTCTCCTTCCCTTTTGTTGTTTTGGGTTTTCTTTTTTTTTGTTTGTGTTAGCGTGGATGGAAGTGTTCCTCCCGCTATTGTATATAGTTTCTTTTGTTGTAAATATTGTATATATATATTGTTTATTCTTTTTGTATATAGTTACAAGGAAGCAGTAGGGGTTGGGCGCCATTTTTGTTGTCCCCCGTTTTCTCCTGTTTTTGTATTGACAGTTAGGAAGTTAGTTTAGTTTTTGTATTTTGATTTCAATTGCTTTTGGGATAATTTAGTTAGCTTGAGGGTGGAGATAGAGGGGGAGGGTTTGTTTATTATTTTGGCCTTGGCTCAATCCTGAAGCCCAGAGCTTCCTGTATGTGTGTGTGCGTGTGTATAAAAATAAAAATTCACGCACTGAATTGTTTTATTCTTTTAAAGGTTCATTTATTTATAATACATTTTTTATTTTCTTTGTTGCGTCCCTTGACCCTAGACTGGGGGTCGTAACAGACACGCACAGAAGACAGCTGTGCCCGCATTGCGATCGGATCCCACATGACACTCAATATCATACTTTGTGTAGGAAAGAGAATGCTTTCCATGGCATTGACACGGGTCAACAGAGAGGGTACGAAGCTCTCGGTGCGTAACCACTATTGCCTCTCTGCTGCTGGAGGAAGTATTTCAGGGCCAGAAATAGAGTCATCGTTTCGGGGCAAGATGACCACGCGAGAAGATGACCTCTCTAGATCTCTTGGGCTGGATGGCCATCTAAGGCCGCACACCAGCCTGTGAGGGAAAACTTCTGTCGTTAGCAATCTGCGACGACAATATGGAACTAGAGTGGGACCCAGAATCAAAGACCTGGGTCTGAACCACATAGAAACGTTAAGAAGCTCTCGGCGCGTAACCCTTATTGCCTCTGGGGATTGGCCCTTGGATGAAATCCCCCGGCACTTATCCACCACTGAAACCACTCTAGGAGCAGTGATCACATGACACTCAACGTCATACCTCATGTAGGAAGGAGGATGCTTTCTGCAACATTAAGACTCCACCCTAAGAAAATGGGGTGAACGAGGGCGACGTGTTGACGCCGAATGGCTCTGTCTGGAACGGGAACATGTGCTATGGCCCCTTTTACCAGGAAGCCTGTGATTTTCAATTAACAGAGGTGCTCACTGTGGCTTCACAGCTTTCAGTAGGTCAGTCTGGTATGCCTGCAAAGCCATTGTGTGCAGGACAGCACCAGGCTGACCCGCTGCCTGAAAAATCTTCTCTCACCAATGAAGATGTTAGTCTACACGCTTGGTGGGGAGTGTAGATTTTTTTCCCGGGAGGATGAGCTCCAAGGAGAGAGATAGCCCACATCGTCTCTCTGATCTGGGACATTATCATAAAGGACTGCGCTTTCATCAATGACATTGAAACAAATCTATGTCAATAAAGGAAAATTCGGTCTTGTGTGCTTCTGCCAGAAATGCACACGGAAAAATGCGTTGCGGCTCGCGGTTTCGTTAAAAAATGGCGAACCCGAGCATGAGGGACTTTAATAGGGAGAAAATCGCAATACTTACCTGCTCCCTCAAGCCCGAGGTAGCGTGCTCTTCCCCCAAACACTGAAAACAGAAAGCGAGATTCTTCTACACAGAGGGACAGACTCGTGTCAAACTCTGCCTTCTTTCTGGTGAGTAATAAGACACTTCCTATTTTCGCTTTCTTTGTAAAAAAGTGCTTGCACACATGCACACTCACAAAGCAAATCCTGAAGACAAAAAGATCTGAGGATGTTTCCGGTTTATGCCAATTAATAACCTCCAGGCGCACCTAATCGAATGACGTCACCGGACCGAGGTTATATATGCCAAAAATTTGGCGTGTTTGACACACACATGCTTCACAACCAGTCTCGACGAAACGTTTCCCATAGGACTTTCATGCAGCATCGAGTGTAGCTTTTGAAAGGGAACAATTATTTATCATCCAATTGTTTTCATTACCTCTTGGTTACTTTGTTACTCTTCCTTGTCCATTAAAATAATGTTTTTAACATTTTTGCTGTGACCTCATGAGCTTTTACTTTAACAGTATACCTCTCATTTTCAATTAAAAAAAAATATTAAATGAACCTCAAGAGAATTATTTAAATAAGTAAAAGGTTGTTACCTGACTATTACTGAGGGGTATTAGAACACATCTCTTAAATAATAATAATAATAATAATAAGTTTATTTTATATAGCGCCTTTCAAGAGACTCAAGGCCGCTTTAAAATAACAAAAATGTTTACACATAGAACGAGACATCTGAAAGACAACAAAACAAAATACAGATAAACATGAAAACCGGTAGAATTTGGCTATACACATATTCAAAGATTGGGAAAACAGGAAGAGAAAAGATATGTTTTAAGGTGAGTTTTGAAATCCTGTAGTGAAGAAAGATCACGGATGTGTTTGGGAATAGAATTCCAGAGTGTAGGGGCAGAAATACTAAATGCTCGTCCTCCAAATGATGCTAATCTGTGGCGAGAAATTAACCCTTTCAGGCTCAAATTAAGTTTTGAGGATTTGAGATATTGGACTTGGATCCCATATTGTTTTTGTTGTTGTTCTTCCACTGAAAAGCACTTTGTTACATTATTTAGGTAGTTTCAAATCTAGTTGCAAATCTGCAACGCCTGCCTTGAGAGGGTTAACAGTAGACCATCATCTGCAGATCGGAGTGTGAGCATAGGGGAGTAAGAATGAATAAGATCAGAAATATATGGGGGGGGCAAGACCATGCTTTGACCATGCAGTGCTTTGAAAGGCGATAAGGAGAATTTTGTATTGAATGCGGGAGCGAACAGGTAGCCAATGAAGTTTGTGTAGGATGGGAGTGATGTGTGAGGATTTCTTTGAATAAGTGAGGACCCTAGCAGCAGAGTTCTGAATGTATTGGAGCTTATTTAATGTTGTATTTGGCAGACCATAAAAAAGAGAATTACAGTAGTCGAGTCGAGAAATAATGAAAGCGTGAACCAGTGTGTCAGCATCCTTGATGGCTAAGAAGGGCCATAGACGAGCTACATTACGGAGGTGATAGAACACATATTTAGTAAGTGAAGAAATGTGAGGTAGAAAGGAAAGATGGGAGTCAAAAGTTATACCCACATTTTTTACGGTGGTGGAAGATCTAACCAAGGTCCCGGAAATGTTAACAGTATCAATACTGAAAGAAGCAACGGCTTTAGGTGAACCAACTAGTAAGTAGTCTGTTTTATCAGTATTGAGCTTGAGAAGGTTACTGGTCATCCAAGCATTTATGTCATCAACACAAGCTGAAACATAGTTAGTGGGAAAGGGATGGTAGTGTCGAAAACTGATATAGAGTTGAGTGTCATCTGCATAACAGTGGAAATTGAAACCATGACAGCGGATGATTTTACCTAGAGGAGGCATGTAGATGATGAACAGTAGTGGGCCAAGAACAGAACCCTGCAGAACACCATGAGAAACAGGAGCGGTAGAGGATTTAGACTGGCGGATAGTAATATAGTGTTGATGGTCGGACAGATAAGAAGCGATCCAGGATAAGGCAGTTCCAGAAATACCAAGAGCAGAGTGTCGTGAAATGAGAATACTGTGAGAGATAGTATCAAATGCAGAAGAAAGATCTAACAGAATCAAAATGCTAACAGAGCCAGCATCAGAGGCCATATGAAGGTCATTGACAACCTTAAGAAGCGCTGTCTCGGTACTGTGTTGAGGACGAAAACCGGATTGGAAGCATTCATACAGATTGTGAGATGACAAGTAGGACTGAAGTTGAATAGCAACAACTTTTTCAAGTATTTTTGAGAGTAGCGGAAGATTTGAAATAGGTCAGTAGTTGGCCATATCAGCCGGGTCAAGGCCAGGTTTCTTTAAGACTGGTGTGACAGCTGCAGTTTTTAATTCAAGAGGAACAACACCACTGTTCAAGATTTTAGAAATGAGCAGTGAAATAGGCCGTGAAATAACAGGTGCAGAGTATTTGAGCAGGGACGTAGGGGCAGGATCAAGGTGACAGAAAGAAGGATTGACTTTACTGAGCAACTCAGAAATAAGAGCAGGAGTTGGAGTATCGAAATCAGTAAAAATACCAGTTGCAAAGTTCGTAGGGAAGTCATTTGAGTGGATAGAGGAGTACACTGTTGAAAAGAGAGGATGTATACAAGTTATTTTATTTTGGAAGAATGTAAGAATGACTCACAGAGATCTACAGAGTTGGTCATAACAGGGACAGTAGTGCTAGTGAGTTTGTTAACTACAGAAAACAGTGTTTTAGGACAGGAAGATGCATTTGTGATGAGAGTAGAATAATAGCTGGAGCGTGCATTATTTAAAGCCAATTTATATAGCTGAATATGATGCTTGTATGCAATAAGATGCATGGTCAAGCCAGTTTTCTTATAAAGGCGTTCCAGGCGACGACCAGTGGTTTTCAATTTGCGAAGTGGGGGGGGGGGTAAACCAGGTATGTGTAGAAGGTACGATTCTGCATTTGAGTGGGGCGTGAATATTAAGGGCGGTAGAAAGAGTTATTATATTTGGCAAGAATATCAAGAACAGAGCTGTGTTCAGTAATATCTGAAAGATGTGTCTGTACAGAATCAGTAAACAGTGAATGATCAACAGAAGTAATTTTACGAAAAGTAATGGTTGATTTTACCCTAAGGCAGGGCAGAGGCATTTCACAACTGAGTTCAATGAGAAGGTGATCAGAAAGTCCGATCTGCGATCCATTCACAGAAACATTGCGTAAGCCAGTTGTACAAATTAAATCCAGTGTGTGACCTTTTAGATGTGTAGGAAAATTAATGTGCTGTACGAGATTAAAGCATTCAAAAACAGACATGAGTTCACAGGAGTCTGCACAATCTTTGTTAACATGTATGTTGAAATCACCAAGTAAGATTATAGAAGAAGACATCGCACAAGTAAGGGTAATATTTCATGCAGTTCAGTGAAAAAATTTGACATTGATTTGGGTGGACGATACAAGAGATTTTGAGAACCAGATATTCAAACGTTGAAGTTGCATGAAAGTCAATGGTTTTAACAGGAATGTTACTACGATAGACGGCAGCCAGACTGCCACCCCTCGATGTCAGACGGGGTTTGGTCAGGTAGCTGTATCCAGAGGGGGTGAGAAGATTTAGGTGGAAATAGTCATTTGGTATTTGCCATGCTTCAGTACAGAGCAAGAAGTACAGGGGCCTCATGTATCAACGCTGCGTACGCACAAAAACTTTGCTTACGCCAGTTTTCACGCTCACGGTCGGATTTACTAACAGTGAAATTAACGTTGGAATGTGCATTCTTCCATGCCAACTTCATGTCTGGCGTACGTGTATTTCTTGTGTGTGTTTGTTTTATTTACGTTGGCGACTCCTAGAGGCAATTATGTTAAATTGCACACTACAGAATATCGCACCAACACATGTGAAAAACATTGCTATTAATTTATAATTGATAAAATGGGTTAATTGGCACAATAGTTTTCTACCAATTATGTGATTTAGAACATATAAAAGCATTTGCAAATGTATACAACCCTTAGTCTATGGCAATGGCAGTGTTGGCCTTATTAAAAGACATTGTGAATGGCCGAATCAGAAGGGAACGCATTTTTAGGGATCACAGTGATTTCTGGCCCATGATGATGACTGGCTTATTAGCCATTTCAGATTTCTAAGAGCTATCCTCGTGGAGCTCTGTGCTGAGTTGGGTGCAAATTTGGAAAGAGAGACAGCGAGGAGCCACGCATTACCCGTTCCCTTACAGGTGCTGACAACGCTTGGTTTCCTGGCAACTGCTTCTTTCCAAAGGGAACTGGCAGACCGCTCGGGGTTAAGCCAGTTGTCTTTGAGCCGTGCAGTGCCAGCTGTATGGGACGGTATCATCCGCATGTCTAGCAGTTATATATTAAAGCACATTAAAGTGCAATTTGCAGCGATCTCCGGTTTTCCTAATGTAATCGGAGCAAACGACTGCACACACATTGCTATAAAGGCGCCATCTGAAGACGAATTTGCATACGTGAATCAGAAACATTTCCATTGAATAAATGTGCAAATAATATGTGATGCTCAAACAGGTTGCATGATCTGACCGCACGCACCCCCCCCCCGTTGCATGATCTGACCACGCACACCCCCCCGCCCCGTTGCATGATCTGACTGCGTGCCCCGTTGCATGATCTGGGGAAAAAACAATGCTACACCAGAATGCCCCCTTCAAATTTCTCACTGCCCCTCCATATGGTCTGGTCTAGAACCGTCCCTGCTCAAATGCGCCTAACAAATATTGTGGCAAGGTGGCCTGGGTCAACCCATAATTCATTCATCCTCACAAACAGCATGGCTGGGATGAGGCTCCAAGGTGGCAGGGTGCGCGATGGGTGGCTTCTTGGTGAGTGATGTATTTAAAGATATTATTCCAGCTAAGTTTTTTTTTTTATTTTGTTATTAATTCCAGAGGACAAACTTGCAAATAACACAGTTTTTCTCCGGTCTACCTCCGATAGGAGCACCTCCAATTCACATTCTGTGAAGTTTCTCTTCTTGCTTGCTTTTGCCATTGCTTTTTCGTTTGGTTTTGCCAAAGTGGAGTCATTACCATATTTATACGGAGGAGGAGGCAGGGAGGGGTTTGGCGCTCGTGCACGCGCACTCAATTTCACGTTAATTCAGATGTACAAAGA
The DNA here is from genome assembly GCA_030522415.1 of Channallabes apus. Lineage (NCBI taxonomy): Eukaryota > Metazoa > Chordata > Actinopteri > Siluriformes > Clariidae > Channallabes > Channallabes apus. The sequence goes on along the minus strand of CM060107.1, from coordinate 55,297,918 downwards.
GAATATGCGTGGGATTCCGCGTACGCAGTGCTTCATAAATCAGATTTTTTTTACTGCGTACGCACATTTACAGCTTTGTCCGTACGTAATGTTTTAGTATGAATTCAACGCAAGTCTTTGTACATGAGGCCCCAGGTCTTTATCAGTTAACAGTGTGGAGAGCCCAGTAGCCTTGTTAGTAAGTGAGCGGCAGTTGAACAGTGATAATGCAGGACGAAGCGCACAATCATTGCGTGTCTGTAGAGCAGATGGAGATGGAGATGGATACAGTAATTAATGCAGTACGATTGATACCACGGTGGTTGGCCGGCAGCATAGAATAACGTATATCCGAACGGTTGGACCAAATAGAAGGAATAGACGAGGATGTCACACAGCGCGATGAGAGGCAGTGGCGACCGGACCAATGAACGTAGCGTGGCCGTCTAGTAATCCCAAGTTCCTTGCAGAGCCTGTATGTAGATGCGTCGAGACGAGGATGTGAATTCAGGCTACGTAGTTGAGATAGCGAGTAGCTGAGTGCCATAACAACAACGCAGCCAAGTAATAAGCCCAGTGTTAAAACTCGAAGCAAGGCAGGTAAAGGAACTTTGTGCGCGGTGAGAGACATGATTAGATGCGAAAGCACAACATCACCGACAGATGAGGAACACACTTCTCTCACAATAAAATGCAGGAGAGCCGCAACACTCTTGTCGCCGAACGATTAGGGCAATACGGACCTTATCAGTCAAATCAGATGGCGGGGGGGTGCCTCACCATCCGATATACTGTCCACGATAGATAGACGAAGGAGTGGAGACTCACCCGTCAGCTATGTAGGAGGCCCGAAGGAGCGCGAAGGCCGACAGGCAGCAGCAGAGCAGAGTGGAGGTAGCTAGCGATGGGTAGAGGCAATCCAGTCGGAGTGTAATCCACAGGTAAAGAACAACAGTAGAGTCATAAACAATAATCCAGCAGAGTCAGGTGTCCAGGAAAGGAGATGTAGCAGTGCGATCAATTAGAGTTATAATCCATAGTGAGATAACAGTAGAGCCATAAACAATCCAGATGTTGAGAGGAGGAGAGGAGAAAATGGACGGGAAGGAGAACGCGGCAAAACCAAACAAACACGTAAACGTTCGAACAAAACAATAAAAGCCGCAGCAAAATGCACACAACGTCCTCAAACAGAGAAAACAAACACGAGAAAACAAACACGAGGAAAACAAACACGAGAAATGTTCCAGCAAGAAGCGTCAGCCAAACGCGCACAGCTTACTCTCGCCGGAACTGGAAGTTTTACCGGAAGAACATTGTTTTCTATGTAAAAATAATTTTGTTATATATATATATATATAACAGTGGCTTGCAAAAGTATTCGGCCCCCTTGAACTTTTCCACATTTTGTTATATTACAGCCACAAACATGAAACAAATTTATTGGAATTCCACATGAAAAACAAAGTGGTGTACACGTGAGATATGGAATGAAAATCATACATGATTCCAAACATTTTTTACAAATAAATAACTGAAAAGTGGGGTGTGCGTAATTATTCAGCCCCCTGAGTCAATGCTTTGTAGAACCACCTTTTGCTGCAATTACAGTTGCCAGTCTTTTAGGGTATGTCTCTACCAGCTTTGCACATCTAGAGACTGAAATCCTTGCCCATTCTTCTTTTCAAAACAGCTCCAGCTCAGTCAGATTAGATGGACAGCAGTTTTCAGATCTTGCCACACATTCTTGATTGAATTTAGATCTGGACTTTGACTGGGCCATTCTAACTCATGGATACAGTATGTTTTGTTTTAAACCATTCCATTGTTGCCCTGGCTTTATGTTTAGGGTCGTTATCCTGCTGGAAGGTGAACCTCCGCCCCAGTCTCAAGTCTTTTGCAGACTCCAAGAGGTTTTCTTCCAAGATTGCCCTGTATTTGGCTTCATCCATCTTCCCATCAACTCTGACCAGCTTCCCTGTCCCTGCTGAAGAGAAGCACACCCAGAGCATGATGCTGCCGCCACCATATTTGACAGTGGGGATGGTGTGTTCAGAGTGATGTGCAGTATTAGTTTTCCGCCACACATAGCGTTTTGCATTTTTGCCAAAAAGTTCCATTTTGGTCTCATCTGACCAGAGCACCTTCTTCCACATGTTTGCTGTGCAAACGGGACTTCTTATAGTTTTCTGGTAACAATGGCTTTCTTCTTGCCACTCTTCCATAAAGGCCAACGTTGTGCAGTGCACGACTAATAGTTGTCCTATGGACAGATTCCCCCACCTGAGCTGTAGATCTCTGCAGCTCGTCCAGAGTCACCATGGGCCTCTTGGCTGCATTTCTGATCAGCACTCTCCTTGTTTGGCCTGTGAGTTTAGGTGGACGGCCTTGTCTTGGTAGGTTTACAGTTGTGCCATACTCCTCCAATTTCTGAATGATCGCTTGAGTGGGATCAGTGGCATCACAGTGGGATGTTCAAGGCTTTGGAAATCTTTTTGTAGCCTAAGCTTGCTTTAAATTTCTCAATAACTTTATCCCTGACCTGTCTGGTGTGTTCTTTGGACTTCATGGTGTTGTTGCTCTGAGGCCGTCACAGAGCAGCTGTATTTGTACTGACATTAGACTACACACGTGCACTCTATTTAGTTATTAGCAATCATCAGGCAATGTCTATGGGCAACTGACTGCACTCAGACTAAAGGGGGCTGAACAATTACGCACACCGCACTTTTCAGTCATTTATTTTGTAAAAAATGTTTGGAATCATGTATGATTTTCATTCCACTTCTCACGTCTATGCCACTTTGTATTGGTCTTTCACATGGAATTACAATAAAATTGATTCATGTTTGTGGCTGTAATGTGACAGCCACAAACATATATATATATATATATATATATATATATATATATATATATATATATATGTACTCAGCAAAAAAAGAAACGCCCCTTTTTCAGGACTGTGTATTTCAACAATTGTCACGAACTAACCGGAGATGAGCAGAAGACGTAGCTTAGCGGTTAGCCCTTTGTTGCGTGAATGGTAAACCCAAACGCGGAAGTGCACGAGTAGGCAGGATAATCACGCTATTTAGTCTAAGGACTCTCACGATAGAAAGAGCAAGGGAAAGACACAAATCAAACCCGCGTCCTATAAACACACACTCAAACAGGAAACAAAACCAAGAAAGTGAGTACTCACAGTTTGACGAACGATTCCGAAATGGCATCGGGCGAACTCAATGACTGAGTGGTAAGCCATCGTTTGTTTACCTCTTTTATACTTCCTGGTTTGGCGCCCGCCTTACTTCCGGGTCCTAGTGCCGGGCGCAGATTGAGTGTGCATGACAGTACCCCCCTGTCCAGGACCGGCTCCAGATGGTCCTGGGGTGGAGGATACCCTATGACGGTAGTCTCTGATGAGTTCGGGGTCGAGGATGAACCGGGCCGGAATCCAGGATCGCTCCTCGGGGCCATAACCCTCCCAGTCGACTAGATATTGGATGCCTCTGCCCCGAGGTCGCGAATCCAGGATCCTGCGTACGGTATAGGCAGGACCACCGTCGATGATTCGGGGAGGAGGAGCAGGGGGGGTGGGTGGAACCATAGGTGATGTAGTGAAGGGTTTGAGCTGTGAAGTGTGAAATACCGGGTGAATTCGGAGCGCCGCAGGCAGCTGGAGCCGGTAGGTGACAGGGTTGATTCTGAGGTGGATGCGATATGGTCCGATGAACCTGGGTGATAGCTTCTTTGACTCTGTGTGTAAATGAAGATTTTTTGTAGATAGCCAGACCTTGTCACCTACGTTATACAAACGTCCCGGGGGGTGTCGGCGGCGATGTTGAGCAGCATAGCGGGTGTTGGCTTGTTGGATGGCTTGGTTGGCTTGGGTCCAGAGCCGCCGACACCTGCGGACCAACTGTTGGGCTAAAGGTACGTCAACCTCCGGTTCTTGGTGTTCGAACATCGGAGGTTGGAAACCGTGGCATACCTCGAACGGACTGAGATTGGTGGCAGAGGAGACGTGAAGGTTGTGAGACAACTCAGCCCATAAGAGGTAGCGAGCCCAGGAGCGCTGGCGATCGGCAACGAAGCATCTCAAATAGCGCTCCAGTTGTTGGTTGGCCCGCTCCGTCTGACCATTGGTCTGGGGATGGTACCCAGAAGATAGGCTGCAGGTGGAATTGATCAGACGGCAGAAGGCCTTCCAGAACCGGGCAGTGAACTGGGGCCCTCTGTCCGAGACGATGTCTTTGGGGAACCCATGCAGGCGGACTACGTGCTCTAATATCAGCTCCGCGGTGTCCTTGGCTGACGGGAGTCCGGATAGGGCCACCAGGTGCACGGCTTTGGAGAAACGGTCGATGATGGTCAATATGGTAGTCTTTCCTTCTGAATCCGGCAGGCCCGTGATGAAATCGATGGCAATGTGCGACCAGGGCCGACGGGGAATAGGGAGTGGTTGGAGTTCCCCCGGGGTCGGCTGATTGGTGTCTTTAGCCCTGGCGCACACTGGGCACGCCTGGACGAACTCGCCGATGTCCCGGGCCATGGAGGGCCACCAGAAGGCTCGCTTGATGAATTGTAGGGAGCGTCGGGTGCCTGGGTGTCCGGAGATGGGTGAGGTGTGGCCCCATTGCATCACTTCAGTTCTCATCGTTAGGGGCACGTAGAGACGTCCAGGCGGCGCACCTGCCGGTTCGTTCTCCATTGCCTGTGCCTGGCGGACCCTGGTCTCCAAATCCCAGTGGATAGGTGCAATGATTTTGGATGGTGGGAGGACAGGCGCGGGTTCCGCCCGGGTGACGTCTTCTTCATACTGTCGGGAGAGGGCGTCGGCCTTGGTGTTCTTAGACCCCGGGCGGTAGGACAGATGGAAGTTGTACTGTTCAAAGAATAGTGCCCATCGCGCCTGCCTCGGATTGAGCTGTTTTAGACTACGGATGGTGATGAGGTTTTGATGGTCGGTCCAGATAATGAATGGCTCCCTGGCGCCCTGGAGCCAGTGACGCCATTCCTCCAAAGCCCACTTTATGGCCAGCAGCTCGCGGTCCCCTACCCCGTATCGCTGCTGAGTGGCATCAAATTTTTTGGAGAAGAAACTACAGGGGTGTAGTTTCTGATCTGGACCTCGCTGGGAGAGAACAGCCCCAGCGCCCACATCTGAGGCGTCCACCTCCACAACGAATGGTTTGCTTGCGTCTGGATGGAGAAGAATTGGAGCGGTGGTGAAGCGTTGACAGAGTCTCTGGAAAGCTGAGATGGCGACGGTGTTGAGAGTGAAAGGGGATGATGAGGGTCGGGTCAGAGCAGTTAGGGGGGCGGCAATCGTACTGTAGTCCCGGATAAAGCGACGATAGAAGTTCGCAAACCCGAGAAACCGTTGAAGTTGCTTGAGGTCTTGGGTAGGGGCCAATGACGCACAACTTCAAGTTTCTGCGGGTCCATGGCCACACCCTGGGGCGAGATGACAAAACCCAGGAACGTGGTGGAGCGCTCGTGAAAAGCGCACTTTTCCAACTTACAGTACAATTGATGGGCGTGTAATCTCTTTAGAACTGCTCTGACATGCTGGATGTGTTCATCAACAGTTCGTGAGTAAATTAGTATGTCATCCAGATATGCAAAGACCCACCGCCCTAGCATGTCCCTGAGAATGTCATTGATGAGGTGCTGGAAGGCGGCGGGTGCATTGCAAAGTCCAAATGGTATTACCAGACTTTCATAGTGTCCCGTGGGTGTAATGAAGGCCGTCTTCCACTCATCGCCCTCTCTGATGCGCACCAAGTTGTAGGCGCTCCGAAGGTCCAACTTTGTGAAAATGGTGGCACCGGAGAGGGCGTCCAGGGCAGAGTTGGTAAGAGGCAGTGGGTGTCGGTTTTTGATGGTGATGTTATTCAGCCCCCGATAGTCGACACATGGACGAAGTTCATCTCCTTTTTTCTTCACAAAGAAGAACCCCGCGGCGGCGGGCGATGAGGAGGGCCTGATGGTGCCTTGGCGGAGAGCGTTTGATACATACTCCTCCATCGCCTGCGTCTCGGTGTTGGAGAGGGAGTAGAGATGGCCGCGGGGGGGCACCGAGCCCGGCTGGAGGTCAATCGCCAGGTCATAGGGGCGATGGGGTGGAAGGTGCGTGGCTCGTTTTCCGCAAAACACTTCAGCCAGGTCCCGGTACATGGCAGGAATGGCGTTGGTGTCGACGTCGGGGGCCTCGGACTCCCTAGAGCACGTCCCAGCCGGTGCTTGTAGGCAGAGCTCGGAGCAGGTCGGCCCCCACTGAAGGATCCGGTTCTGGGCCCAGGAGATGAGGGGGTCATGCTGAAGCAGCCATGGGTACCCGAGAATGATGGGTGTTGATGTGATGGAGGTGAGATGAAGCTGGATCCGTTCCTGATGGTTGTTGATGATTAGAGTGATGGGCTGGGTCTGAGAGGTGATGGGGCTGGAGGCTAAGGGCCGACCGTCAACAGATGTGATCCGAACCGGCTGGGATAACGCCTCGAGTTTTATCCCCAATTCTTTGGCATAGGTAGAGTCAATGAAGTTCCCTGCGGCACCGGAATCGATAAATGCAGCACTTCTGACTCGTTTGTGGCCAAACTGGAGACTTACTTGGACCGCGAGACGGGAGGTCGGGGTGGTGACTGAGGAGAGTTGGAAATGACCCGGTGAGTTGCCCTCGTTCCTCACCGGGTCTGAGCGTTTTCCGGACGACGGGGGCAGATGGCTCGGTGATGTGCGCTGGACCCACAGTACGCGCAGAGCCCCTCCTTAAATCGTCGCTCCCGTTCTGCAGCGGTCAAGGAGGCGCGCCCTAATTGCATGGGTTCCCCGGCTCCCGTGTTAACCACGGCGGGTGGTGGAGAACCGACAGCACCAGAGACGGTGGAGTTGAATGTGGGTCGTGCTTCAGGTGCGGGAACGTGAGAGGGGGTGGTGGATGGTCGTGATGTGGTATATGGAGATGATGAAACGGCAGGTGTCAGGTTTCGTGGGGCTGGTTTAGGACGAGAGATTCGGTGTTGGTCGATCCGGAGAGCTAGCTGAACGAGACCCTCCAGCGTCGCAGGTAGCTCTCGTCCCACGAGCTCGTCTTTAATATATGACGCCAGTCCCTCGTAGTACGTTGTCCGGAGAGCGGTGTCACCCCAGGTGGTTTGGACGGCGAGAGTACGGAACTCCGCCGTGTAACGGCTCACGGACGAACCTGCCTGCCGCAGATGGTATAATCTGGTGTCGGTCTCCACCTCACCTGCTGGATGTTCAAAGGTGAGTCTCAGTTGTTTGGTAAATTCATTATAGGAATGTGCCGTGGCCCACTCAGCTGCCTGCCCGGATAGCAATGAGACGAGGAGAGCGATGCGCAGTCGGTCTGTGGAGTATCTGGTGGAATTAAACTCAAACACAAGATCCAGTGCGGTTAGAAAAACGCTACATCTCCCATCTGTGCCATCCCATTTGTCCGGTAGTGATAAAAATACATCAGGTGAAGGTGAAGATGGCGGCACGGCAGCAACCGCGACGGGAGATAGACCAGCCGGAGGACTGACAGCTTCGCGCCGAAGATCCGCGACCTCGCGCCGCAGCTCCGCCACCTCGCGCCGCAAGGCCGCAAGGTCTTGGACGCTACTGCGGAGAGTCGCGATCTCGGCGTTCAGCCTATCAATCAAACGAACGTGTCCATCTACCACGTCGCAGAGGTGAGCGTAATCCGCTGGGTTAACTGCAGACTCAGTCATTCTGTCACGAACTAACCGGAGATGAGCAGAAGACGTAGCTTAGCGGTTAGCCCTTTGTTGCGTGAATGGTAAACCCAAACGCGGAAGTGCACGAGTAGGCAGGATAATCACGCTATTTAGTCTAAGGACTCTCACGATAGAAAGAGCAAGGGAAAGACACAAATCAAACCCGCGTCCTATAAACACACACTCAAACAGGAAACAAAACCAAGAAAGTGAGTACTCACAGTTTGACGAACGATTCCGAAATGGCATCGGGCGAACTCAATGACTGAGTGGTAAGCCATCGTTTGTTTACCTCTTTTATACTTCCTGGTTTGGCGCCCGCCTGACTTCCGGGTCCTAGTGCCGGGCGCAGATTGAGTGTGCATGACAACAATAATGTTGTACAAATCCAACTAACTTTACTTGTAAAGGGTTTAAACAATGTTTTCCATGCATGTTCAATTAACCATAATCAATTAATTAACATGCACCTGTGAAATGATCGTTAAGACCTTAACAGCTTACAGAAAGTAGGCATTTAAGGTCGCAGTTCTAAAAACGCAGGACACTAAAGAGACTTGTCTACCGACTGTGGAAAAACACCCAAAGAAAGATGACTAGTGTCCCTGCTCATCTGCGTGAACATGCATTAGGCATGCTGCAGGGAGGCATGAGGACTGCTGATGTGGCTAGGGCAATAAATTGCCATGTCCACACTGTGAGACGCCTAAGACAAAGCTACTGGGAAACAGGGAAGTCCTCACAGTGGAAGACCACGTGTAACAACACCTGCACAGTATGGGTACATCCGAATATCACACCTGTGTGACAGGTACAGGATGGCCACAACAACTGCTCGAGTCACAACAGGAACACACAATCCCTCAATCAGTGCTCAGACTGACCGCAATAACTGAGAAATCTGGTCCAGTCCATGAGGAGGAGATGCACGGCAGTTCTTCAAGCAGCTGGTGGCCACACCAGATACTGACTGGTACTTTTGATTTTGAGCCTCCCTTCATTCAGGGACACATTGTGAAACATGTTTAGTTAATGTCTTATGGTCTTGACTCTTTTAGTGTTCATACAAATATTTATACATTAAGTTTACTGAAAGTAAAATCAGTTGAAAGTCAGAGGACGTTTCTTTTTTTGCTGAGTGTATATATACAGGTCCTTCTCAAAAAATTTGCATATTGTGATAAAGTTCATTATTTTCTGTAATGTACTGATAAACATTAGACTTTCATATATTTTAGATTCATTACACCCAAACTGAAGTTGTTCAAGCATTTTATTGTTTTAATATTGATGATTGTGGCATACAGCTCATGAAAACCCAAAATCCCTGCAAAATTTTCTGTGTCTTTGTAAAAAGTGGACATGAGTATCACTGTTACGTTATCCTTGGACATAGTTTACTTATTAAACTGAGATTGAATGGTCGTATGTAAATGTTGTGTGCCTTGGAGTGTGCACAGTGTTTTTGGGGGTAGGGGAGAAAATTGGTAAAATGGAGGTTTATTTAATATAATTTATACTCTCGCCTACCCTAGAAGAATTTGATCGATGTAGAAAGAAAGATCTAATTTTAATAGCTGAATTTTACAAGTTAACAGGTCATTAGGGATGAGTTACGATAAATTAATGGAGGTAGGCATTCTACCTGGGCATGGTTCAGTGGATGGTGCCGATTCAGAAACTGAGGGAGAGGGAGCAGTTGAGGACGCAAATTCGGTGAGTGGTAAAAAAAGATCCTCAAATAGTAGATCCTATGATAACTGTTCGTTTAAAGGAGTTAGATCTGGCGTAGAAAAAAAAAAAAGGATCATGAGACACGACTGGTTCAGTTTCAGGAATTGGAGATAAAGACTGATCGGGAGATCATGCTTCGGAAACTAGATCTGGAAGCTCAAATGCTCCGCAGTAAAAAAGTAGCATGAACATCCAGATTATAAAAGTAAGAAATGTGTGCGGGGAGGACCAACCCTCCGCACCACACAAATGCTGAAGGGGATACCTCCTGCTGGTGCAAACTGTGACGATCACCCTGGTTGGATGAGCCCTGATTCCTAGAGGCGAAGTGAACCCACGCGCCTCATAGGAGAGAGTAATGTGCATCTCTCACCAAGTATAGTGGCGCTCTGGCTTACGCCACTGGCTGGTGCGGTGGAGGTAAATCTGAAGAGCACGTACTGGACAGTAAGTGAAGTTTCTCCTGCTCCGAGGCTGTAAAAGGTGGAGGACAGAAGGCTTCAAACAATGCAGTTAGGTGCATCCTGCAGAAACTCCAGCACTGAAGCAATTCGGCAGTGGACTGGGTCTACTACTGTACCTGCTTAGCAATACTTGCTGCAGGGGATTACCTCTTTCTAGTGCAATAGATGAGGCGATCCCCTGGTTGAATGAGCCCTGATTCCTAGAGGCGAAGTGAGTCCACACGCCTTATAGGAGAGGGTAAACGCATCTCTCACCCAGTAAAATGGCGCTCTGACTTACGCCACTGGCTGATGCGGTGGACGTAAATCTGAAGAGCACGTAAGTGAAGTTTCTCCTGCTCCAAAGCTGTAAAAGGTGGAGGACAGAAGGCTTCAAAACAATGCAGTTAAGCACATCCTGAGGGTACTAGGGCACAAGCCCAAGGACAAGCTTTTCCTGCAAAAGCTCCAGCACTGAAACATTTCGGCAGTGGACTGGGTCTACCTGCTTGGCACACACTTGCTGCAGGGGAATACCTCTTGCTAATCCAATAGCTGAGGCGATCCCCTGGTTGAATGAGCCCTGATTCCTAGAGGCGAAGTGAGCCCACACGCCTCATAGGAGAGGGCAAAGCATCTATTAGGTGTCGGGGCGGTCGCCCGCCGGTGACGGCCCCCAAAACATGCAAAAGCTACTCTGACCTACACCACTAGCTGATGCGGTGGACGTAGATCTGAAGAGCACAAGCTGGATACAGTAAGTGAAGTCTCTCCTGCTCCGAAGCTGTAAACACGGAGGACAGAAGGCTTCAAAAGCAATAGGGTGCATGTAGGGTTTATGGAGCTTTCGGAAGATAGTTGAGAGAGGATGCAGTTACGTACGTCCTGAGAGTACTAGGGCACAAACCCGAGGACGGAAACTCCAGCACTGAAGTGGAATGGGTTTACCTGCTTAGCAGACACTTGCTGCAGAGGAATACCTCTTGCTAGTGCAATAGATGAGGCAATCCCCCTTGTTGAATGAGCCTTGATTCCTAGAGGCGAAGTGAGCCCACGCGCCTCATAGGAGAGGGCAATAGCATCTCTCATCCAAAACATGTAGAAGCTGCTCTGACCTACGCCACTAGCTGATGCGGTGGACGTAAATCTGAAGAGCAGTAAAAGGCAAAGCATATCTTGCAAGGCAAGAGGTCCACCTTGCTACATGAAATCTCTCCCTGACTACTTCAAAGTGGGGTTTCCATTCCCCGTGTGTCAGAGATAGACTGGACTGCTGCCCTGTCTTGGATGATTCCAGCATTCCAACATGACAAGACACTGTACAGACACTGTCGTGGTACTTATTTGTTGTTTTTTATCTTTGTTTTATGTTTTTTTATGTGCTATCACGGCCTATAACTACGTTTTACCAAGTCTACATACCTTTTCCAGGCAGAGGGAGATCTTATGTAACCTGGACCAGAGTAAAGGCGATAAGCCACCACTCAAACAGAGAAAGAAGAAGTACTAAGGAAAGAGAGCTGAGGTTCGGAACAGACTGCAGGCAAGCGGACATAGTCTACTACTGTCCAGCATCCTTGCATCCTTGCAAATTAGGGAAGTGAGGGAGGAAAGGAGAGAAATCTTGCAGTTTTTATCTGTTCGTCTTTTGTCTGGCTAGTCCAGTGCCGTCCATTTACTTTTGGTTGCAATAAACTCTTTTGCTATTTCAGTACTTGAGTAGTTATTGATTTTGTTTGGAAAATTTACATAGTTCACAACAAATTTGCCACGACAACGTTCAGACCTTAGACGAGAAGTTGGATGACATCAAACCTCAAGTTTGTTTCAGAGGGACATCCGAGTCTGTAACATTCTTTGTTTCACAGAGACATGGCTTTCTCACGATGTACCCAATGACACTGTTTCACCGTCCAGTTATTTTCCTGTTTTTCTATCAGACAGAACAGAGAACTCTGGTAAGTCTAAAGGTGAGGGAGTGTCCTTCATGACCAACAACAAATGATGTAACCCCAGACACATCTCTATCTTGTCTTGTTTCTGTTCTCCTGACCTTGAGCACATCTCTATTGTTGCCAGCCCTTCTATATGCCAAGGGAGTTTATGTCAGTTATTACTGTTGCAGCTTATATCCTCCCTCAAGTGGATACGAAGATTGCTTTAACTACACTCTACAACTTCATCATAATCAGAATAAGCCCTCACTGTGCCTGGGGATTTTAACAAAACAAACCTGAAGAAAGTGTTGCCGAGTTTTCATCAACATGTGAAGTTTAAGAGGCAACAAAACTTTTGATCATTGTTACACCCTTTCAGGAACAGTTATAAAACTGTCTCCTTCCCGGCTTTTGGAAAATCAGATCATATCATTTACATTTACATTTACATTTAGGCATTTGGCAGACGCTCTTATCCAGAGCGACTCACCATCTTTCTCATACCAGAATATGAATAGATAATTATACAGGAACAGCCGACTGTCAAAAAGGTCAGACACTGGACTGACAAATCAGAAGCTATGCTGCAATCAGCAGTCACTGACATCAACTGGGACATGTTCTGGGTCAGTTCCAAAGATGTCAGCATGTGCACGGAACTAGTGATGGACTTTATACCTAAATTAACTCATGACATTTTACCCATGGTTTCAGTAGTTAAAGTCTTTCCTAATCAGAAACCTTGGGTATACCGATCAGTATGTAACGTGCTGACTGAACGCACTGCTGCCTACAATGCCAGACTCACGGGTGATATGACCACATACAGGGCTGCTTCTTACAACCTTCAGAAGGCAGTGAAAGAAGCAAAATGGTGCTACAGGAATAGAGTAAAAACACAGATCATCACAACAGCACAGGTCTGTGGTCGGGGATTTAGACGATCACAGACTACAGAGGATGAGTAAACATCAGATGCAGATGATTCTGCAATTGTAAATGACTTGAAGTCCTTCTATGTGCGAATCGAGGGCAGCTCTTATGAATGTCAGTGAGGACCGACCTTATAGCAGAGATCTACAGCTCAGGTGGGGGAATCTGTCCATAGGACAACTATTAGTCGTGCACTGCACAACGTTGGCCTTTATGGAAGAGTGGCAAGAAGAAAGCCATTGTTAACAGATAACCATAAGAAGTGCCGTTTGCAGTTTGGCACAAGTAATGTGGGGTACAGAGCGAACATGTGAAAGAAGGTGCTCTAGTCAGATGAGACCAAATGGAACATTTTGGCCAAAATGCAAAACGCTATATGTAGAGGAAAACTAACACTGCACATTACTCTGAACACACCATCCCCATTGTCAAATATGGTGGTGGCAGCATCATGCTCTGGGGGTGCTTTTCTTCAGCAGGGACAAGGAAGCTGTTCCAAGTTGATGGGAAGATGGATGGAGGCAAATACAGGGCAGTCTTGGAAGAAAACCTCTTGGAGTCTGCAAAAGACTTGAAACGGTGGGGAAATTCACCTTCCAGCAGGACAACGACTCTAAACATAAAGCCAGGGCAACAATGGAATGGTTTAAAACAAAACACATCCATGACCCAGTCAAAGTCCAGATCTAGATCCAATCGAGAATTTGTGGCAAGATCTGAAAACTGCTGTTCACAAACGCTGTCCATCTAATCTGACTGAGCTGGAGCTGTTTTGAAAAGAACAATGGGCAAGGATTTCAGTCTCTAGATGTGCAAAGCTGGAAGAGACATACCCAAAAAGACTGGCAGCTGTAATTGCAGCAAAAGGTGGTTCTACAAAGTATTGACTCAGGGGGCTGAATAATTACGCACACCCCACTTTTCAGTTATTTATTTGTAAAAAATGTTTGGAATCATGTATGATTTTCGTTCCACTTCTCACGTGTACACCACTTTGTATTGGTCTTTCAAGTGGAATTCCAATAACATTGATTCATGTTTATGGCTGTAATGTGACAAAATGTGGAAAAGTTCAAGGAGGGCGAATAATTCGCCAAGGATCACGCTCCGCGTATGACTACGCCATTGAGTTTCGGACACTTGCTGTGGATGGAACGACAGAGCCCTATCAGATGCTTTCCTGGGAGGTCTATCAGAGGCACTCAAGGATGAGCTAGTCGCCCGCAAACTTCCCTCTAACCTCCACCAACTCATGGATCTCACGGGGAGGATTGACTCATGTCTTCGTTCCAGACGCCCTACCCGAAGGTCACCCTCTGCTAGAAGATCACCTCCCCCCAGAGCATCTCTCCCATCTTCCCCCCCATCTCAGAGCAATCAGGATGAGCCCATGCAGCTGGGCAGAACCCACATCTCCGAACAGGAAAGACGCCGCCGTCACCTGGAAGGAGCTCGTTTCTACTGCGGCAGTTCAGATAACATACTCAGGAACTATCCGGTAATAGGAAGCGGCCTCTAGTCAGACTGGGAGCCCAAGAGGGCACTCCTCCCGACAGAACCTCGCCCCCTGCTGTCCGTAATGCTAATTATGAAGGGCAGGCCCACTCCATTCAGGCTCTTGTGGACTCCGGCTCCGACCGGAACCTGATGAGCGCCGCTACTGTCAGGGCTCTCAGGATTCCCTGTATGCCCCTGAGCACTCCACTGGCATTCCAAGCCTTAGATGGGAGCCCCCTCCCGTCCATCATGCACAGAACACTTCTGCTCACTTTAAGGTTATCAGGAAATCATTCTGAGGAAATCTGTCTGTTTGTTATGAAAGAATCTCATGCTGCCCTGGTCCTGGGTTTCCCCTGGTTAGCCCTCCATGGCCCCCAGATTGACTGGACCAAGCTGGTCATTACGGGGTGGAGCCCCTCCTGTGCCACATCAAGCCTGCGGTCCGCGCATCACTCACTCCCCACCCCAGCCGACCCTGAGGAGACGATGGACCCAATGTCCCCACTGAGTATCAGGATCTCAAGAAGGTCTTCAGAAAGAAGATTTTTACCGCCGCTTCATCCGGGGTTACAGCACTGTCGCCGCCCCACTCACCTCCCTGACCTCCACTAAAACCCATTTCTGTAGGAACACGGAGGCGGAGAAGGCCTTCGCTCAGCTTAAGATGAGGTTTACCTCTGCTTCCATCTTCAGTATCCCCGACCCTTCTCACCAGTTCGTGGTGGAGGTTGACGCCTCCAACACCGGTGTCGGGGGCATTATCTCCCAGAGGTCTGCCCAGGATAATAAAATGCACCCTTGCGCATACTATTCCTGTCGTCTATCGCTGGCCGAGAGGAACTACGACGTGGGAGATAGAGAACTCTTGGCAATCAAGCTGGCTCTGGAGGAATGAAGGCATTGTCTAGAGGGAACTGAGCTCCCATTTTTGGTGTGGACTGACCATAGGAATCTCGAGTACCTTCGTACCAGCAAGAGACTCAATGCACATCAAGCTCGATGGTCGTTGTTTTTCTCAAGTTTTAACTTTGATCTTTACTATCGGCCAGGCTCAAAGAACTTTAAGCCAGATGGCCTATCATGCCAGTTTCCCTCTTCTAAGGACTCCATGCCATGCGACACCATTTTACCTCCTACCTGCCTATTCGCAGCCCTGATATTCGAAATCGAGACCAAGGTCCAGCAGGCCCTGAGCCAAGAGCCCGGCCAAAGCAATGTTCCCCCAAACTGCCTATTCGTCCCCGCCGACTATGTTCTCAGACTCATCGCGGCGCCACTCAGTCTATCGTCTGGGTTTCATTCTCAGTCCAATGGGCAAACTGAGCGGATTAACCAAGCACTAGAGGTCTCCCTCTGCTGTATGACTACTTAAGATTTGACCACTTGGAGCAGATTCCTCCCTTGGGTCGAGTACGCCCGCAACTCTCTGCCCTCCTCGTCAACAGGCTTGTCCCTGTTCCAGTGCTGCTTAGGCTACCAACCTCCACTCTTCCCAGCCCAACAATTAGTGGTGGATACTCCGTCAGCCCAACACTTCATCCGCAGCGGCAAGCAGACGTTGCCACGCGCTAGACAAACTCTGCTACAAAACCGCTCCACTTATCAGAAACAGGCTGACCGCCACCGCACCAAGGCTCCCAGATACCGTGTAGGAGATCATGTCACGAAGGACATTCCCCTGAAGACACTTTCACGCAGGCTCACCCCCCTTGTGGAAAGCCTTCATAGAAGAGTTGAAGCAGCTATAGCTGCAAAGGGCAGGCCAACACCATATTAATCCATCCATCCATCCATCCATTTTCTTCCGCTTATCCGAGGTCGGGTCACGGGGGCAGCAGCTTCAGCAGGGATGCCCAGACTTTCCTCTCCCTGGCCACTTCTTCCAGGTCTTCCGGGGGAATCCCAAGGCGTTCCCAGGCCAGCGGAGAGACATAGTCTCTCCAGCGTGTCCTGGGTCTTCCCCAGGGTCTCTTTCCGGTGGGGCATGTCCGGAACACCTCACAAGGGAGGCGTCCATGGGGCATCCTAAATAGATGCCCAAGCCACCTCATCTGGCTGCTCTCGATGCGGAGGATCAGCGGCTCTACTCTGAGCCCCTCCCGGATGACTGAGCTTCTAACCCTAAGGGAGAGCCCAGACACCCTACGGAGGAAACTCATTTCGGCCGCTTGTATTCGCGATCTTGTTCTTTCGGTCACTACCCACAGCTCATGACCATAGGTGAGGGTAGGAACGTAGATGGACCGGTAAATTGAGAGCTTTGCCTTTTGGCTCAGCTCCTTCTTCACCATGACGGACCGATACAGAGCCCGCATCACTGCAGATGCTGCCCCGAGCCGCCTGTCGATCTCCCGTTCCATTTTACACTCACTCGTGAACAAGACCCCGAGATACTTAAACTCCTCTACTTGGGGCAGGATCTCACTCCCAACCCTGAGAGGGCACTCCACCCTTTTCAAGCTGAGGACCATGGCCTCAGATTTGTAGGTGCTGATTCTCAACCCAGCCGATTCACACTCGGCTGCGAACCGATCCAGTGAGAGCTGTAGGTCGCAGGATGATGAGGCCAACAGAACAATGTCATCTGCAAAAAGCAGTGACCCAATCCTGAGCCCACCAAACTGTACCCCCTCAACGCCCTGGCTGCGCCTAGAAATCCTGTCCATAAAAATTATGAACAGGACCGGTGACAAAGGGCAGCCCTGTTGGAGTCTTACTCTCACGGGGAAACAGGTCTGACTTACTACCGGCAATTCGGACCAAGCTCCGACACTGGTTGTAAAGGGACTGGACAGCCCTTAACAGGGAATCCGATATCCCATACTCCCGGAGTACCCCCCACAGGACTCCCCGTGGGACACGGTCGAATGCCTTCTCCAAGTCCACAAAGCACATGTAGACTGGCTGGGCAAACTCCCATGCCCCCTCCAGGACCCTCCTAAGGGTGTCGAGCTGGTCCACTGTTCCGCGACCTGGACGAAAACCACACTGCTCCTCCTTAATCCGAGGTTCGACTATCCAACGGACCCTCCTTTCCAGGACCCCTGAATAGACTTTCCCAGGGAGGCTATGGAGTGTGATCCCTTTGTAGTTGGAACACACTCTCCGGTCCCCCTTCTTGAAGAGGGGGACCACCACCCCCGTTTGTCAGTTCAGAGGCACTGTCCCCGATGTCCATGCAATGTTGCAGAGACGTGTCAACCATGACAGCCCTACAACATCCAGAGCCTTGAGGAACTCCGGGCGGATCTCATCCACCCCCGGGGCCCCACCACCATGGAGCTTTTTGATCACCTCGGCGACCTCGGCCCCAGAGATGGACGAGTCCACCTCTATGTCCCCAGACTCTGCTTCCTCATCGGAAGGCATGTTGGTGGAATTAAGGAGGTCTTCGAAGTACTCCCCCCACGGACCCACAACGTCCCGAGTCGAGGTCAGCAGCGCACCATCCCCACTATACACTGTGTTGACCGTGCACTGCTTTACCCTCCTGAGACGCCGGATGGTGGACCAGAATCTCCTCGAAGCCAGCTGGAAGTCATTCTCCATGGCCTCCCCAAACTCCTCCCACGCCCGGGTTTTTGCCTCAGCAACCACCGAAGCTGCATTCCGCTTGGCCTGCCGGTACCTATCAGCTGCCTCCGGAGTGCCACCAGCCAAAAAGGCCTGGTAAAACTCCTACTTCAGCTTGATGGCATCCCTCACCGCCGGTGTCCACCAACGGGTTCTTGGGTTGCCACCACGACAGGCACCGACCACCTTATGGCCACAGCTCCGGTCGGCCGTCTCGACAATGGAGGCGTGGAACATAGTCCATTCTGACTCAATGTCCCCCACCTCCCCCAGGACGTGGTTTAAGCTTTGCCGGAAGTGGGAGTTGAAGCTTGTCCTGACAGGGGACTCTGCCAGACGTTCCCAGCAGACCATCACAATACGTTTGGGTCTACCAGGCCTGACCGGCATCCTACCCCGCCAACGAAGCCAACTCACCACCAGGTGGTGATCAGTTGACAGCTCCGCCCCTCTCTTCACCCGAGTGTCCAAGACATGTGGCCGCAAGTCCGACGACACGACCACAAAGTCGATCATCGAACTGCGGCCTAGGGTGTCCTGGTGCCAGGTGCACATATGGACACCCTTATGCCTGAACATGGCATAAGACGAGCACAGAAGTCCAATAACTAAACACCGCTCTGGTTTAGATCGGGGGGGCCGTTCATCCCAATCATGCCCTTCCAGGTCTCACTGTCATTGCCCATGTGAGCATTGAAGTCCCCCAACAGAACGATGGAGTCCCCAGGAGGGACGTTCTCTAGCCCCCCCTCCAGAGACCCCAAAAAGGGCCGGTACTCCAAACTGCTGTTTGGCTCATAAGCGCAAACAACAGTAAGGATCCGTCCCCCCACCCGAAGGCGGAGGGAGGCCACCTTTTCGTCCACTGCGGTGAACCCCAATGTACAGGCCCCGAGCCGGGGGGCAATACGTATGCCGACACCTGCTCGTCGCCTCTCACCGGTGGCAACTCCAGAGTAGAAGAGAGTCCAGCCCCTCTCAAGGAGACTGGTTCCAGAGTCCAAGCTGTGCGTCGAGGTGAGTCCAACTATATCTAGCCGGAACTTCTCAACCTCACGCACTAGCTCAGGCTCCTTCCCCGGCAGAGAGGTGACATTCCACGTCCCTAGAGCCAGCTTCTGCAGCCGAGGATCAGACGGCCAAGGCCCCTGTCTTCGGCCACCGCCCAGCTCACACTGCACCCGACCTCTTTGGCCCCTCCTATAGGTGGTGAGCCCATGGGAAGGGGGACCACCAGGCGCTCACCATCGGGCCCCACCTCCAGGCCTGGCTCCAGAGGGAGGCCCCGGTGACCCACGTCCGGGCGAGGGAAAACGTTTTCCAAGGGTTTTAATCATCATAAGAGGTCGTCTGAACCACTCTTTGTCTGTTCCCTCACCTAGGACCAGATTGCCATGGGTGGCCCTGCCAGGGGCATGAAGCCCCTGACAACATAGCTCCCAGGATCATTGGGACACACAAACCCCTCCACCACGATAAGGTGGTGGTTCAAGGAGGGGACACCATATTAAACCCTATTTATTAAAAAATATATATGTTATTTAGGTTCATATGCATGTGAAGGCAGACAAACGAATACCTTTGTAAATATACTGTTATTTTACAACTATATTATAACACTCAGAAAGACCTTTTATTTGTGGTTAAGTGACTGATGTGCCTAACATTTTTCAGCTGCTTTTCAGTGTTTGAATCATGCTAAGATTCAAGTCTCTTTAATGGAAAGCCCAAACTCCAAAACATGGAAAGAGCAGTCAGGTTACTTAGCGCTAGCCAAAATGAGTTCAGAACAAGTCATGAAAAAGGTCAGAACAGATTCATCAGACATGGTCAGGGCAGGCTCCCACTCTCATTTACTATCGCAATTGACTACCTGCTGTAATGGAACATGATTACAGAAACAGGCAAAAAATTTTTGTTCAGGGTTTTAAAGGCATGGAGGGAGGCAGAGAAGGAATCAGGAAAGTACTATTTTCTTCTTCATCTTCTTTGTTAATGGATTTTGACAGTTGGCAAACAATAAAATACTGCATTATTGCCACAAACTGAGAAGGAATATGAATGGATTATTATTATTATTAGTAGTAGTAGTAGTAGTAGTAGTAGTAGTAGTAGCAGCAGCAATGCTGTGATAATAATAATAATAATAATATAATTATTATTATTATTATTTTATCTTTGATTAAATATATCTGTTTATTTCTGTTGTTATTTTGTGATTTCATTTAGATTTTTGGCAATACGCGTGTATGCAGGAGCCATCATACATTACACATAACATCACATGTTGTAACAGCTCTGTGACACATATATAATGCAGATCAGTTCCTGCTTTCTGTTTCACCCAAATGAGGATGGGTTCCCTGTTGAGTCTGCTTCCTCTCAATGTTTCTTCCTTTTACCATCACAGGAAGTTTTTCCTTGCCAATGTTGCACTCAGCTTGCTCACCAGGGACTACCTGACCATTTTGGTTCATACACATTCATTCTTGTGGGAAAATGTGGAAAATGTTTGTTTTTCACATCATTTTGCTAGTTGAAAATAAGTAATTCAAAGAACATGTTTTGAAGTACATTTTAATGTCATCAATGCTCAAATTATTGATATCTTTACACAGACTAGAGTCACAGTTCTCCAAAGATGCTCAAATGATGATGATTGTGATGAAAAAGATGATGATGATGCTGTTGATAAAGAACAGCTGAGCTACAGTGACCAAGCTGATGTTAAAAGTACTAAGGTGAATGATGGTGAGGAAGATACAGAGCAACCTGATGACAGTGTCAGAGGTAGTGGTACTTTGTACCCACAGGCGATATGGTCTCTCAATCATCACAACACCACACAGGACAAATAACATCTTTTAAACATTGACATTGACTGGACAATCATGGACACATTCATACACACTTGCACTACATATTTATATATCTGGACCATTGCACAAGACACTTTAATAAGTCACTTTTTATGCATATTTGCACAACCACTGCCACGTTCAAATTTTATATATATATACAAATTTTATTATTATTATTTTTTTTATATATTTCTATATTTTGTAATATTTTTATCATGCCCCTACTTGTACAGTTTATCTTACTAGTTAAGTTTATTTTCTTTAGTATCTCTTTTTATTCATATTTATTCCTTACGTATAAGTTTTTTATTTTATTTTTAAGGTCACTGGCGGTCGTATAAGCATTTCACTGCATTTCGTACTGTGTATGACTGTGTATGTGACAAATAAAATTTGAATTTGAATTTGCATTTGTTTGCTATGCATTCACCCTGATATGCTATGCATTCACCCTGGTGAGAGAAAAAGTGGTTGTAGTAGGTGTTCATTTTGTACAGTTTATCATCATAATGGTGACAACTTTTATTAGTTTATCATTTTATCATGTTTGAAAACAAATGACTGGAGATATAAATGTGTTTTTTAATTATTGGCGATGATGAAAAAATTCTAATTTAATTTCCAATTTCCAAGCTTGCCATTATTTACTGAAGCAATGTTTTGCCAATATTGGATCAACAATGGGCCAATATTGGGTCACTGGACAAAATGACATTGGCCCAACCTATGCACTGCTGTTGCCCCAATATTGGCCCATTAGGCATGTGCTATCTGGGTTACTGATAAAACTGCAGTTTTGCAGTGCTGACATAAATGTATGTTTCATGCACTAGCCTGGCTAGGTACCCATGTGTATTTTTGTAGGACTGACTTTAAAATATCTTTATCCCTTTAGACCAGACATGGGCATACTACGGCCCGCGGGCCATATACGGCCCGTTAGTCTTTTTAATCCGGCCCGCCAAACATCTCCCAGTTATATCAAAATATAAAATTAATAATATCGTTACCGGCAAACCTTGTTCATTTACTTTCCCCTGTAATGCCCACATTTCCCCAATAGATGGCGCACTTGAGCATTTGCCCCCTCTTCTTCGCGGTTAAGCTTTTCCCAGAAGAAGCACTCTCCTTCTCGGTTCCCGCGGTAAAGCTTTCCCCCTTCTAAAAACAAACATGAGTTTATCAAAGAAAAGAAAAGTCGACGGTGAGTGCCGAGTGTTTAACACAGAATGGACAACAGAATATTTTTTCAAAGAAGTCCGATCAAAGGCTGTATGCTTGATATGCCAAGAAAGTGTTGCGGTTTTTAAGGAGTACAATATTAGCCGTCACTTTGCTACGAAGCATGCCAATTACGCCAGCAAGCTGTCGGCGCAAGAACGGGCAGCTACGGCTGAGAGGTTTGCAGCCAATTTACTGACCCAGCAAAATTTTTTTCACCGACAAACTGCGCTTCAGGAGTCAACTACCAAGGCAAGCTTTTTGCTGGCATTCAAATTAGCAGAAACTAGCAAGCCTTTTTCCGAAGGTGAGTTTTTGAAAGACTGCATGGTTGAGACTGCAGGTGTTCTGTGTCCGGAAAGTCAAGGCAAGTTTGAAAAAATCAGTTTGTCACGTCGGACTGTGACTCGCCGTGTGGAACTAATTGATGAACATATAGCTAGCCAGCTAAACAAAAAGGCAGAGTTCTTTCAGTTATATTCACTTGCACTGGATGAAAGTAGTGATATCAAAGACACAGCGCAGCTCCTAATTTTTATCCGAGGAATAAATGACAGCTTTGAGATAACGGAGGAGTTTTTGACCATGGAGTCCCTGAAGGGAACAACGGGAACATCTTGAAGGAAAAGTTCAACACTGTTAAACTTAACGACTTTTATGCTTCACTGAACGAAGCCACCTTTCCAAACCTACGGAGGACGGCTCGACCTATGTATGTGAGCAGACATTCAGTGTCATGAACATGAACAAAGCCCGTCACAGATCCAGGATAACTGACCAACACCTCGGATCTATCCTGAGAATCGCCACAACAAAACTTACTCCAGATTTTGATGCACTGACAAAACAGGGAGATCAACAACACTGTTCCCACTGAAACTGATGGTGAGTTTTCCTGCTGTGTTTATTCAACTGAAATGTAATTAAATTAACCATTAATCATTAATAGGTCAAATCCTGTATGAAATTTATATAACACTCCATCCATCTGTTCTTGGCTCGGCCCCTCTGTCAAATTTTAGAACTCATTGTGGCCCTCGAATCAAAAAGTTTGCCCACCCCTGCTTTAGACTGTGAAAGTGTTAGATTAAATATAATATCTATAAAATAAAATAAGTATTATGAATTTGATCTGTAAACTATAAAGTATATTATTTAATCTGGAGTGTGACCAGCTTTGAGTGTGGCTAACTATGTTCTTATTTAAGCAATAACAACAAAATGTTGTTGATTTGTTACTTATTCACTTACTCACTCATTGCCTTCTTCTTCTTTGTCTTTCGGCTGTTCCCTTTCAGGGGTCGCCACAGCGAATCATCTGCCTCCATCTAACCCTATCCTCTGCATCCTCTTCTCTCACACCAACTAACTTCATGTCCTCTCTCACTGCATCCATAAATCTCCTCTTTGGTCTTCCTCTAGACCTCCTGCCTCATTGCCTATTCTGCGTTATACTGTAAACTGGATAGCCCCTGGTCACAGTGCCAATCCATTGCAATGCACATATAAATACACACTCACAGCCTCATTTAATCTGTCTAATGCCTAATCTGCATGTCTTTAGAGAAAACCCAGCAGGGAAAGAAATAAAATGCAAACTTGATGCACAATGAGGTCGGAATGTACAGTACAGCTTAGTTGTATAATGCATTCATTAAATCCTAAATGAAACAGAATATCGTTAAATAAAAAGATTCTGGAAAAGTTTTGATTATTCATGTTAATGCATTTATTTCATTAGAAGTGTTAATTGCACTGATGTAAAATATGTTGGTTTTGACAAAGGTGGTAGATAACAAACTTCACTCCAGTTTCTTATATGGCCTGGTCTTATTATGCCTAAATATGTATGTAACATGATGCAATAATGAGATGTGCCTCTGCCTTTAAATTGGCAAAAGTACTGTACAAGCCAAATATTCAGGTTGAAAAGAAAAGACAAAGTATACAAGAAATATTTTACATTTACCTTCAGTAAAAAAAAAATTCATTATTGTAATTACAATAAATTACAAATTTATAATATATATATATAAAATGTTTTTTTTTGGTGGAAGTCTGTGAGTCGTGAGCACAATTAATGTTAATTTGCAGTATCCTTGACATTTCCTTTATATTAAATCTCATAATATATATTCATTGTCTTTTAATTTATCCTATTTATCTTTATGATTAATTTATGGTTCAGTATTTCTATATATTTTTATATAAGTAGTTCTATCTCATTGTATTAGATTATATTTTATTGATAAACAGAGTGGACATTATCAATATTAAAACAATAAAAGGCTTGAACTACTTCAGTTTGTGTGTAATGAATATAAAATATATGAAAGTCTAATGTTTATTAGTACATTACAGAAAATAATGAACTTCATCACAATATGCAAATTTTTTGAGAAGGACCTGTATATGCAGGATTGAAATTTTAACTTGTATTAACATTTTAAATGAATTAAAAGTGACCAGCATTTAGACACAACACCAGAAAAAGAAGAATACGTATATATACATTTTATGAAAGAACATTGATTAATGCAGAGTCTATTTGGAATATTTGCAGAGTTATAATTAATTTAATGCACCTCCTAAACCAGGGGTAAAACAGAGCATAAATAAATGGATTAATGGTGGAATTAAGATAAGAAATAATTACAACTTTCCAAAATGTTTCTAACTTAAATGCAATAACATTGACTAATAAACTATAAATAAAATATGGAAGTAAACACACAAGAAATACAGACACTAAAATGCCGAGGACTTTAGCTGCTTTTCTCTCAGATTTCATGGAGTGTGAGGTGATTTTCTGTGTATTAGGCCGTGTGTGATTATTAAGCTTTCTGATAGCAGTCGCATGTTTCTTAACAATCACAAAAACTAAAGTATACAACATGATTATGACAGAAAGTGGGAATATAAAGGAAAATACAAGATCAATTGCAGTCCAAACCTCACTGACAAAGGTTAAACACTCTCCAGGACACATTACAGAATGTTTGAAGTTTCCATTAAAATATAGTATTGCTGTGGTATAGCCCAGCACTATACACCAGTTAAAAACAATTACAACACGAGTGATTCTCAAAGAGATAATATTCATGTAGAGAAATGGGTTTGAGAGAGACAAATACCGATCCACAGCGATCTGAGCAACAGTATAGGTTGATATTATGAGAAGACCACTAACCAGCCAGTAGATGCTGCAGAAAACATTCCCAAAAATCCAGCATGACTCAATAGTCCAGATTAAAAAAACTGGCATTAGAAAAATGCCAACAAGAAAATCTGACACAGCCAGAGAGAGCACGAGCATGTTAGTCGGTGTGTGAAGCTGCTTGAAGTGAAAAACAGAGATTATGACCAGCATATTTCCACACACCGTTAGCAGAACCACAGCAGCTGAACAAATATACAGTAAAATATACACTGCAGTAGATATAGATCTCTCTGGACAGGAGAAATGATCACAGTGATCCGATTGATTAAACTCTGTCAAGTTCATGAGTACATTTCTCTTAAAATTAGAAATAAAACAAGCCGCTCTGGTGATTTTATACTTTAGAAATGAATCACGCCTCCCTTATTTAAGTGACAGCATGATCGATATGATGTAATGCCTTGTTGGAACACAATGTCTGAATTAAATACCAGCAGAATGATTCCACCACCTCATGTGATCTTGACTGGACTGATAGGACTCGACAGATCCTTTTAATTTCCATCAATGTAAATGGAAAATGTTTCAAGGTCATTCATTTAAAAATGAATAGAATATATTCACATTCTAATATCCAGAACCTGACCCAGGCAGGTGTATGGTGTATGGACAGTGGGGTCATTGCATGTCGGCAAAAACCATGCTGTTATTTCTTACACCAAGCTTTTCTGAAAAGTTGCCAGCTATGCAACTACGACAGCAGGCCACTTCATCCAGGCGCTTTTCTCACAGTCACACTACGCACACCGTGTAGGGTGAACCAACTGTGCAGTATAGTAACAAGGAGGCGTGCCATAGGAACATACCTGGGCTGGAGATATACAGTGCATTCGGAAAGTATTCACAGCCCATCACTTTTTCCACATTTTGTTATGTCACAGCCTTATTCTAAAATGGATTTAATTCATTTTCTTCCTCAGACTTCTACACACAACACCCCATAATGACAACATGAAAAAAGGTTATTTGAGATTTTTGCAAATTTATTGAAAAAAAAAGAGAAATCCCATGTACATAACTATTCACAGCCTTTGGCATGAAGCTCAAAATTGAGCTCAGGTGCATCCTAGTCCCCCTGATAATCCTTGAGATGTTTCTGCAGTTTAATTGGAGTCCACCTGTGGTAAATTCAATTGATTGGACATGATTTGAAAAGGCACACACCTGTGGTGCCTGTCTATATAAGGTCTCACAGTTGACAGTTCATGTCAGAGCACAGACAAGAATGATCAGATTGTCCCTGGTGAGCAAGCCGTGGGTGACAGTGACAAGGAAATACTCCCTTTGATAGTAATAGAAAGAAACCTTGAGAGGAACCGGACTCAACAGGGAACCCATCCTCATTTGGGTGAAACAGGAAGCAGGAGTTGATTTGCATTTATGAGATAACAGTTGATGTTAATTGATGTTAATATGCAGTCCAGGTAGTTTATTGTAGACTCAGGTAGACTTGTAGGGAATTCCATTCTTGAACTATCAAGCAACTGCAGCCAAGTCAAGTCCTCAGAGAAACAGCTGTCAACACCAGTCGAGGCCAGAACCGTCTTCATAGTAGAGTGAAACCATCCCCAGACACCGTCACATAATGTATAATGTGAATGTATATTTACTGTAGAGTGCAAGCAGGGACTCTGGCAGGACTAACTATGACAGCATAACTAAAAGGGAGAGCCACAATGAAACACAAACATGAGGGGTCCCTGAGATGCAAAGCAAACAATCACCTCACCGTCAACAAACCTGAGTGATCAGTGAGAATGAGGAAGACAGCATCAAAACATATCAGTTCACCATAATACTCTACGTCCATGAGTCCCCCAGATCTAACTCAGTTAGCTGGATTTGATTGTTGTGGATTTGTCCTGATCTTGGATTGTTTCATTCTTCGATGCGCATCTCGCATTTGCTGTCATAGCAACATGTCCGTAAGCTTGATGTAAACAGGATTAAGGCTGCGCTTATGATTGGTTGAAATGGTGAGGTCACATCTGATTGGTTAAAGACCGCTGATGTGGACTGACTCACGTGGGGAAAGAAAAGTATCTTGCATTTTTTTTATATATATATATATATATATATATATATATATATATATAATTGATATCAAATATTATATTAGAACATAAATTCATAGGTTTTTTATTATTATAATAAACTCTAGGCACGAGACAGCCCTCAAGACCATTAATTCAAATTCTTGTATAATGTTTATTTTGTAACACATTTATTTTTCAGGGGTTCATTATGAATATGCAAATATATATATATATATATATATATATATATAAAATAAAAATATTTTTTTATAATGAAAAATTGGACAAAACTAATTTTATTATAAAGTAAACAATATAAAAGTATACATGTTTTTGAAAAAAATATTCATATTTCTATTTTTTCATATACACCATATTTTTTTCATATTTCTTATTTTATTTCATTGTCTCATGTAATTTGTAAAACATATGTGCATATTACGTTCTTATATAATATTTGATAGCGATTATGTGTGTGTGGTGGGGAGGGGGGGATCCATGGCAGGGAAGCATTTCAGCGCATAACACGTTGGAGGGGGCTTGTGAACAGTGTTTCTACTGTCGATGCATATCGCCTTTTAAACCAACGCACGAACGCGCAATAATCCTAGACAACTCAATCCGGCCAAACTAATCATCAACAACAGGTGTGCTCGAAGAACCAACTTAGCCAGGTCTTAATTAGCACGATGATCTCATCTTAGATGTGTCAATTCATCCCGGATGTTTCAAGTGACGTACGAAGAACACCCCCCTGCTCCTTTACCTAAGGCAAATCTATTTATAAAAATGCTTGGCTAAATAAATAGGGTTTTAGCCTAGACTTAAACACTGAGACTGTGTCTGAGTCCCGAACACTATTTGGAAGACTATTCCATAATTTTGGGGCTTTGTAAGAAAAAGCTCTGCCCCCAGCTGTTGTTTTCATAGTATGCGGTACTGACAAGCAGCCTGCATCCTTTGATCGAAGTAGGCGTGGCCGATCGTAAGACACTAGCAGTTCGCTCAGATACTGCGGCGCGAGACCATTTAATGCTTTATATGTCATTAGTAGTATTTTAATATCAATGCGAAATTTAACAGGGAGCCAATGAAGTAACGATAAGATAGGTGTGATGTGCTCATATCTTCTAGTTCTAGTGAGGACTCTCGCTGCTGCATTCTGGACTAGCTGAAGCTTGTTTATGCATCTAGTTGAACAACCAGAAAGTATGGCATTACAATAGTCCAACCTAGAGGTGATAAAAGCGCCAATATATTTCTTATTTTGGCAATATTTCTGAGGTGAAAGAATGCTATCCTGGTAATATTATCTCCATGAGCTTCAAATGAAAGGCTGGAATCTATAATCACACAGAGATCTTTTACTGTTGCACTTGATGGAACAGAAAGGCCATATAAAGTTACAATTTTTTCTATATTATATAATAATAAGTGGATTGAGGAACAAAATCAAGCAATAAATGCTTTAAATTTTTTATTTAAACAACACTTTAAACATCAGCCACAAATAGCTCATCTATCAGAGGGTTAGAAATTAGCGAAGGTGTGTTTTTATGTTTCTAAATATGCGTTCCTGTGGGGTACTGGTTGAACTGTTGTTTCTTTTTTTTTTTTACAAAGCACAGTCTGTATTATTCTCTATGAAACCTCAGGAATCAGTTAGTGGTAGATGTGAAACAGTCACATTTTTTGACTCTTGATTTTAGGTGTACCTTGCATTTCCCTCGCATTTCCCTTTCAAGTACCGAAATGGGTGTGACAGGTCATTTCTCTCCTTTTATTTATACCCCTAGCAGTTGTGAAACTGGGACAACCTCTCTTGCAAGAGTCTTGATACTTTTGCACAAGCTTTCTGCGATATACAACATGAAAGTATAAAGCCTCATCTATTCTTTCCTTTTTACATTCCAATGCCACTGCAGTTTCTCTTGTAGAGCAGAAAAACAGTCATGATGGTCATGTCGATACAGTTATACATCAGCCAATGTTACTACTTCTTTGGCCTGATCCATACAATGAGAAAGTCCGGCAGATCCACCCCACCCATATCTTACCACAATAGGACAGGGGACATTGAGGATTGTCCACCTATCATCCTCGGAGACATGGTGTGCTCCAATAGAATTACTGGGAAGAATGACTGAACTGTGGAATGACGGTGGTTTCTCCAACCATGGCCACCATTTTCTCTTTGCCTGTGACGGAACTGCCTGTGCAAACACACAATCAACGACCACCATGGATTCACATTTTCGCCATAGACGATGCTGCCTACTGTTCCACTGGGTGGAACGCCTGTGATACATTAACAGTATGACATAAAAGTTGTTGATGACACAGCCTACAATTCAAATCGGAGGGGATCACCTGACATGCACACTTGGACCGCGACCGTCACTAGGACTCATAAGTAACGAGTTCGTGAACCAGGAAGTATAAGAGAAGTAAACAAACCACGGCACATCACTCAGACCTCTTTGGCCCCTCCTACAGGTGGTGAGCCCATGAGAAGGGGGACCCACGTTGCCTCTTCGGGCTGTGCCCGGCCGGGTATCATGGGTGCAGGCCCGATCACCAGGCACTCGCCATCGGGCCCCACCTCCAGGCCTGGCTCCAGAGGGAGGCCCCGGTGACCCACGTCCGGGTGAGGGAAAACGTTTTCCAATGTTTGTGTTCATCATAAGAGGTCTTTTGAACCACTCCTTGTCTGTTCCCTCACCTAGGACCAGATTGCCATGGGTGACCCTGCCAGAGGCATGAAGCCCCCGACAACATAGCTCCCAGGATCATTGGGACAGGCAAACCCCTCCACCACGATAAGGTGGTGGTTCAAGGAGGGGAGTTTCGGGTAGTTTACAGTTTTTTTAAAAACTAAACTGGGAAATAAACTGTAAACTAAAAAAAAAAGTTTCGGGTAGTTTACAGTTTATTTCCCAGTTTAGTTTTTTTATTGGCCGTTTTGAAAATCACTGGAAGCACCAGCTGTGGTCAGATGTGACTTTAGATAACTTAATGGTGTGTTTACCAAGTCTGGAGTTAACATTACTACAGTACTCAGTAAGTTATAGTTTGGCTTCAGAGATGAACTAATGCTCATATACGAGTGTTATATCGCTTAACTTATTTGTATGAAAGGTGCATTAAGTAAATTCTCAGTTAATTTAATGCAGACAGACAGTAGTTAACGCTAACAAAGTTCAATTGGTTAACATTAACATTTCTGTACATTCCAGAATTCCCATAACAGTATTTTATACACTCTGAGGTAAATAGGTTTATTAGTATCTTTTTATATTCATTACAATTAGATATTCAATAAGTTTATTACAATAAGTTTATTTATCTATGTCTTCACTAAATTCTCCTGTTGTCTTTAAGCAGAGCCCCGCTGTGGAGGATTGGGGGGTCAGACGGCTGACGGCTGGACTTTTGGAGCTACAGGACTGGAGGAGCCTGAACAAGCTGTTGAGGGAGCTGTAGGAGGGATGACGTCACAGTCCGACAGCTTTAGAATGATGTTTGGTCAGGTCTGAACATAGAACTGCAAAACGTCTGATACTGTACTTTGGAGGAAACAAAGACTTAAACTGTTCCATTTTTTATTAAAATGTATATTTTAATATGAAAGAACCAGATAGAGACTTATAAGCAGCTGGTGTGTCCGGGTAGTTTAATGAACTTTAAGCAAAAATACAACATGCATTCACCTGTTTTATACAAATTACTGTTTTAACTTTGACTAGTTTTGGAAGAATAAATTGAATTATTAAAATCATGTGTGCGTGTTTTAATTGCTGGGGGATTGTTTGGGTATTTAAAAAAACGTTTACTTGAAACAAATTCAATGGGCAAAAAATGGGAGACAAGTTTGTTTTAAATAGTCAAAGAGTTGGGCTGAAAATAATACTACTAATAATAACAACTATTATTATTATTATTATTATTACATTTACATTTAGGCATTTGGTAGACGCTCTTATCGAGAGCGACTTACAAGTGTGCTTTAAAGTTTACATCACTAGATATTATTGGTCATAGAAACAAATGAAAACAGTTAAACACTTGATCATATGTACCTGTGCTAGTTTGTGCTTGTGATTATGTGACCCATAATCAATTTTTTTCAGTATAAATAAATGTTTTGAGTTTTAAGAACTCCATCAAAAGAGCAAAGACAAACTTAGAAGGAGTGGAAGATGAGAAACCTCAATGGAGAATACTGAGTATGACATGGTGCTAATTGCTCTGTGTGTGTTTTTTTTGGGCGGGGGGAGGGGTTCTTTAGACCACTCTGCGCAAATGTGTTTGTGAAAGCCAACTGAGAAATGCAGGAGCGCACACACACTCATCTCTTTTATCTTGTAAATCGTTGATTAAACCTATGAACACAGCTGTTCAGCATCAGACCTAAACACAAGCGCAGGGTCTGTTTTTGTCCTTAATTAAAATACTTCAATACCTTAATAATTAATTTATTTTGCTGAATAAGGTAATAAGCAATATTTAAAATAAAACAAACCTGTAACCAGTAATCAAAGTAAGTGTTCCATACATTAAATTACTGTGTATAACAAACACAGCCACAATTTACCGTACAAACAAAGAGTTTGTAGACAAAAGACGGTCAGAGGTGTGAATGCGCATCTCCGCTTTGTTCTTCGGTGTGTGTGTTTTAGGTTCCTAGGGGTGCATTCTTAAATTCAGTCTGTCTGAATCTTTATAAACGCCAAGTTGGGAAAATCATGTTTGAGAAAACGACAACATCAATTAAACACTTGATCATTTGCATCTGTGCTATTTTGTGCTTAAGTGACCCAAATTTATTTTTTCTTACTTTCAAAAATGCCTTGGGTTTTAAGAACTTCATTAAAAGACAAACGTAGGAGGAGTGGAAGGTGAGAAATCTCAGTGGAGAATGTACTGACTCCGCCCACTACTGACTGTTAGATGGTACTAAGACAGATTCTTTCGACTTGCCGGCACGCAAATGTTTGTGTTAAAGCCGGCTCAGACAAACCTGACGAATGCAGGAGCACACACACACACACACACACACACACACACACACATCTGTGGCACTTTAACCATTAGTGCATCAACGTTGTCTTGTAAATAGCTGATTAAACCTATGAACACAGCTGTTCAAAAGAAATACTAAACAGACACATGATCTATTTTGTCCGTAAGTGAAATACATCAATACGTTAATAATTTACACAATGATAACATTAGTGCAGAAGGTTCTGAAGAGACTTGTCTCTATTACATCATGACTTTCAAATATACTGTGAATGTCTCAAACGTAGACAGTGTTTATTTTGCTGAACATTACAAAAACGAGTCAGAAGTAAAATTAATGAAAGACCGAGAAGCCACATGAACTTGATCCTGAACAGCCACGGGTTGACTTTAACGATAATAGTTGATAGTTTTTATATTTATGTTTTTTGTATATATTTTTAAATGTTCAAATGACCGTTTCAGAGTATATCATTTGTCGTGTCATCTGTGTACAGCGTTGGCTGATTTTGTGATTGAGACCCATGAGTTACATTGAAATAATTTTTATTAGTATTAAGCCAGGTTTTAGTAACTATGGGCAAATCACAATATAAGCCCTCTCTCATGCACACACTCTCTCTCTCTCTCTCTCTCTCTCTCTTACACACAAACACACACACACAAATAACACATGAAACCGCGTAAAACCAAATGAAACTAGGGAAAAAAATACAAACCGGATTCCAAAAAAGTTGGGACACTAAACAAATTGTGAATAAAAACTGAATGCAATGATGTGGAGATGGCAAATGTCAATATTGTATTCAGAATAGAACATAGATGACAGATCAAAAGTGTAATCCGAGAAAATGTATCATCTTAAAGGAAAAATATGTTGATTCCAAATTTCACGGTGTCAACAAATCTCATCTCGATGGGTTTAATCGATGTAAAATATGCGTTAAAATATAAAGTCGGCAAATGCGACACACACACATATATACTCTATATATACAGATTTTCAAACAGACTTTTAAAATTGATAATTTGCCTTACCTTTGTCAAGGAACTAACTGAAAAAAGGGCGCAGAGCAGCTTTCCGTCCAGGTCGGCAGCGGGAAATCCCAGTGCAGACCTCGTCAACATAAATGCTTCACCTGCAGAGGCGCAGCTACCCTTTGACGTTAAAATATGTCCTTTAACGTGACACGCGTGGCTCGTACTGGTGAGTTAAATAAAGTGTGCCTTGTAACAGGAAATGTTCTAATTTAAAAAAGCTAATTTGAGTTACGTTGGATTAATTCAATATTCTCTCTGTTTGGCGCTATTCAAAGAGAATATGTGACACATAAGCAACAAAATTGAGTAAATTCTATTCCTGTAGTTGTAAATAAATTTTATGCAAAAATTTACAAAAAAAGACAAGAAATTAATTTTGTTAAATGTAGTTTACTCATTAAATTTCATTAAATCTATAATCCCACAGAATGACTTTTTACAGTGTAGTAAACAGTGCATACATTTTTCACTTTCCAAACTGCTTGTATACAGTAGGTGGACAACCAGACTGCTCATTACCGTCGCGCTCACCGCCGTGGAAATGCGGCAGCGGCCAAAATAAACCACTAGCATTTCAAAATAATACGTGAAATGACCGCCAGGTGGCGCAGATTGACATTTTCCGTCGTCTCGGTTTTTAAATATATTTAGAGCTTAAGTCATAATAAAGTCATAACAATATGTTGTAGCGAAGAAATACTACAATTGTGATAATTTACACATCCAAGTACAGTATCCAACAAACATGAAAAACTATAAATATAAAAAAATATGAGTTAGAAAACATTGGTTTTATTTTGTTTAGACAGACTCTCTGTTTTTATCTGTTTAGTGTTATTATTAAAGAAAACAGCACAAACAACAGCACTAGGGCTTTTTAAAAACAAATAGAGCAAACTTCCAGAATAGATAATAAAAAAAGAAATCAATAAAAAAGATGTATGCAGTATAATCGGGGCCTCTCATTTCATTATTCGCTCGCACTTCGTCTGGCATTTGTGAATAAAATATCATTGTTTTTTTCAGAGATTTATTTGTGCAAAATAATATTTATGCAATATAATCACAGGCTCTTGATTCGTTATTCGTTTGCAATATAAACCAAAATACATTAACCATATAATATAAACCAAAATATTTAATTTGTTGTATTAAATATTTATCTCATCAAGATAAATTTATTAAATATTTGTCTCATCAAGGATCCAGAGATTTCGTTGTACTAAATGATATTTTTGCTGTATAACCATCTTAATTCGTTAACCGTAGATTTTTTTCTGCAATTTAGTTGTACTGAATAATGTTTATGCAGTATAATCAAGCTCTCTCTTAATAATAATAATCTATTTCATTATTCAATCGAGCACAGGCTGAAGGAGTTCGTCAGACGTGAGGCTGTGAGGCGAGTATACACGGAGTATCGGTTCATTTTCTGACGCACTCAAGTTCACCGAAAACAATACAGAACCCCGTTTAATGTCATTTATTTCAGTTATTAAATTTACTACAAATTTAAAGAACACAAAATATAAGATGACACAAGACCCTACACGTGTAGCTGTTCTATAATTACGTGGTTGTTGTTCTTGCAGTGTTACTGTGTGTGCTTTGCAATGTCAAACACATTCAAATGCAAATAATACACCTCCCCAAGTGTGAATAGCTGTTCTCACCTATACACTCTGTAGATGCGGTCATATTATTTCACTAGTTTTGACGCATAGCTTTGTCTTAAAGTTTCACTCACACAACAGAAGTCCGATCTCTTTGTCTCTTGTAGTTTATTTTGTCAGCATCAAAGAATCAACACTTCATACAGTCGTCTTGAGTAAATCCACTGTGATTACAGACACCAGTTGCTGCATCTTGCAAATCTCTGACTTTTACAACAACCTATTTGCTGTATCTTGTAAATTACAGTCTTAGCTTAGGTAACAACACTCTTACTGTATATATCTACTTACGGGAGCTTACGGTTACAACAACCTAGTTATTTATAAATAAACAAACCAAAAAAAATTATCCCATGTGTATTTACCC
This sequence comes from Channallabes apus, assembly GCA_030522415.1. Lineage (NCBI taxonomy): Eukaryota > Metazoa > Chordata > Actinopteri > Siluriformes > Clariidae > Channallabes > Channallabes apus. The sequence continues at coordinate 55,262,627 of CM060107.1, read as the reverse complement.
TTTGTAAAATAGCATTAAAAATGATGGGTTGTGTATCGAGCGATTAAAAACAACACAAGGCACGTTATGATAAGGAAACTTTCTATCTCTTCCATTCCAGTGATTAAAAAACGGTAAAAATGTCAATTTTGGAATCCACAGATGCTCAAGCAGCAAAAGAACATGATGATAATAATAATAATCATATTACTCTTTTTGCTGTTTATGTCCACCATTTAATAATGATTTAATTATCAACAATTAAAGCTGCTCACATCACGCGCTTTCACTTAAAAAAATGCAGTGTTTAATCAGCAAGTATATGTCGCCTCTCTTTATGATTGATAAATATTCTGACTGAAACAAATCTGCTCGTGTCGGCTTATATCGGGAGCATTTTTGATGAAAGAGGAGAGTAGAAGGGGAAAACTGAAAGTGTGTACAAACCACAGCACAATGCATATGTGTGAATGGCTGAAACGTGGTTGTGAATAAACCTTTTAGTGAATGTAAAAAGGTTTGCGTGATCCCGCGGCGTGCGTGTGCACTCTTTAACTTTGCCGAGTTTTGATCTAAAGTCAGATGAACGCGCGCACGGATATGAGAGATTAGATTTCTCTTTCCCAGAAATTCAACAAACACATATTATACGTGTTAAATAAGCGCTGTCTATGCGGCGCTGGGAGAAACGCACGCCGATGTGAGCCGCTGTATTTCAGTCATGATATACTACCTGATACTCATGATAACTCTACCTCTCACGGACGAGCCTCCACACAGCAGACCAAATCGTCATTAGCGCGTCCCTCCCCCAAACAGAGCAGCAAGGAGCATTTACTTACATCTAAACTGAGTCGTTTACATAAATCACTGATCACATTTAAACAATTTTTTCATACAGATGTACCTGTTTTACATGGAAAGTTACAGGTTTGTTACTGAATTTACTCCGATAAAGAGCCATATAAGAACTGTTGCAGTGGGCACACCTAAAAATAAATTCTTATAGTCTAAATAAAAATGCTTTTATAAATGTGGGTTACTGTTATCTACTTCAAATATTTGTTAAAACAGCCAGGAAACTCACTCTGACCATTTTAATAATTCATTGATAAATTAGTGATTCCTTTGGTTTCGGCTGTGCTTAAGGTGATCATGTCATCTCGTCGTCTCCGCAGCAGGGAGCGCGCCTATAATTCACTTTTCATACGAATTACATAATCTAAAAATTTTTTTCATTAGTTTATATAAAAGCAGGTATTTCTCTTTCTATAAGTATATATTTTTCACGCCTATGAGGTGAGTATACACGGAGTTTGGGTTCATTTTCTGACGCACTCAAGTTCACCAAAATCAATACAGAACCCCATTTACTTTATTTATTTAACAAAATCATAAAGTTTTTTCGGCATTTTGAGTGCACCTAAATAAAAGTAGAGTCTTATAAAAGCTACAAATTTAAAGAACGTGTAGCTTTTCTAATTACACATAATAAAAAGGCTCAGTGTGTTAACGTTTACGTTGCTTAAATTAGATCCTCAAAAAAATGAATTTAATTTTAATTATAAATTTGTACTGTAATGTTACTACTGTGATTATGAATTCGTTTAATTACAATGTTTCACTTTATTTTATCTGCAACGACGTGCAGCTGTGGATGACCTGCGAGCCTGGAGAGAACGAACTGATGCCTGAGGCGTCAGTCTATAGTTATAGTTATTTAGAAGTCACATACTGCTTGTGCACCCACTGTGTGTATATATATATATATATATATATATATGTTTTGTGTGTGTGTGTGTGTGTAAGTAGCGTAGTTTTCATGTATCGTAGATTAGTCAAATAAATTCTCGTTTCTTTATAAAGAACTGTTGTCTTGGTCATGCAGTTTAAAGTCTAAACATTTGCCCAGATCTTGTTACCTTGCTCATAATTGCTAAAGACTAGATTTTGTGTTATCATCGTTGGCCACGTGATAAGCAGAACTGGTAAGATGCATTAAATTGTGCTAAACGCTGAATGGGTAGTTGATAAAGTGTACATTATAAATTTTGTTTCGGTTAATCAACTAATTAACCCGAATCGTTAAAGATTTGATACAACTTTGACCAAGAGCTAAACATTACATATTAAGGGTAAAGAATGCATTGGGCATTGTGTCCACATTAAAATGTCTACATTTATTGGTGAACAATGCAACCATCATTCGTTGTCTTCATTATGTAAACCCTACATATCTATACTCTAGATCAGTGGTTCCTGAACCTGGAGGACCCCTCCCCTACACATTTAAGCATTTGTCCTTGCTCCTACATACCCACTTCTATTCAGAGAAGGCTCTCAATTAGTTTATTAGTTAAATCAGATATGCTGGATGCAGGGAAAATACTGAAAAATAAATAAATAACATGCAGGACAGGGGGTTCTCCAGGACCAGGGATGGGAACCACTGCTATTGATAATGTAGCACAAACATAGCAAGCAAACAAACAAATTAACTAATAAATAAACATGCAAACAAATAAATAAATTTAGAAAAAAATAGCCTGGTACAACAATTACACACATCTTATAAAAGGTCACTTACTGTAATCATCAAATGGTGTTTAGCATTCAAAAAGAATAGGAGTATAGTGCTATTCTCAATGTATATCGACCCATGTACTGTACCCCTAAAAAGGATTTTTTAAAAATGCTAGATTCCTATACATTTTTTTTTACCAATTTAATTTAGGACAAGAGAATCACAGTTCTAGTATTAAAAGTGAATGGAAGAAAATTTAGATTAAGACTTACAATCTAATATTTAACCCCAACCCTGTAGATATTGATCAGTTTTGGGAAGGTTACATAAGTACATTACAGAGTACGTCTCAGGTTACTTTGCTGTAACCCTGTTCCCTGAAAAAGCGGGAACAGCAAAGTAACCCGAGACATTCCCCTTCAAAAGCTACACTCGATGCTGCATGAAAATGCTATAGGAACGAGAATACCAATGCCGCCGCACTGCAAGTGTCTTGACCCCCAAGGTTGTGTAGTGTGTCTGAATAGCTCTGACTAGCCCAGGGGCAAAATCTAGGCAGGACGGGAGCCTGCAGATCTCTTGAAAGAAGTAACTATAAGAAAAAACATCTTAAGGGTCAGAAGCCAGACAGGCGCTGACTCTCATGGTTTGGAAGGGGTGTCAACCAGACCCATCAGTCAGAACATGACAAGCCGACATAGCGGCTACGTACATTCTGAGGGTACTAGGGCATAATCCCGAGGCAACTTTCTTGCAGAACTCCAGCACTGAAACAATTCGGCAGTGGACTCTTATATGTTTCCTACCAGACCTGAAATACTTCCCTTTAGCTCTAAAATCCTTCTTCCTAGCTATGAGATGCTTCCTGATAGCCCTGTTAGTGACATGTTCGTGACAACAGCAGGCATGCAACCCAGGTGAACCTATAATCTGCTATATTCATACAGTATTAGCTAAGCCATCGTGGAAAGAAAATATGCATATTCCTTGGCAATGAAATTCTCTGTGTCCAGCATTGCAATTGCATTGCAAGTTTCTAGTACTTGAAATTTACTCCAAGCTTAGGTTGTTTAATTTCTACAGGCACAGCATTTTCCTAGTTATGTTGTTGCATATAATGTTTAAATTTGTCTCAGCCATGGAAGAGCAACAACCAAAAATTTTTTCAACCTTATTTGTGTCACAGTACAACAGGTCATACCAATGCCTCAAGCCAAGCCATGATCACCCGTGACCCATTCCACACTCCAATCCACTGCTTTTTGCTGTCATTCACCGGCCCAGTACACCTGTTTCTCATTTCATTCATTACTCTGCTCTATATAACTCTTTTACAAACCACCACCTATCGCCAGATTGTGTGCATTCATGCCCAATTTTCCAGCATTCTTCTCTGCCGTGACTTCTGGATCTCGACCCACGCTCTGTTTCATGGGCCTCACTCATGTTTCATGTTATTGCTTTTTCGAATTTCTGGATATTGACCCTGCCTCATGTTTCATGACCTGAACAAGTCCTCAGAGAACAGCTGTCTGCATCAGGACAGGACCGTCTTTGTGGAAAAGTTGGACTGTTCCCAGTCACCACACACATCCCAGGCAGACCACACGGGGCATCCATGTGACAAGATCTCCAACCAGAAGCCGGACACCAGGACGAGTCAGACAGCTCTGGAGGGCAGAGGCGGTCTGGATTACTGTCATCTCAAGAGCTACATGTATTGTGCGACAGAGAGACAGGTAGAGAGTAAAAGAGAGAGGGAGAGAGACAGGAGAAAAGAGAGAAAAGGAAAGAACAGAAGAGAAGAAGAAATGGCAGTTAGGGATGGTCACAGTCGAACAATGTATAATGTGAATGTATATTTAGTGCATATTTACTAATTCATAGCTTTTGGGCTTTGTAAGAAAAATCCAGCTGATTTCATAATAAGTGACTGACAAGGAACCTTAGTGAACAATAGAAGCGCTGCACCAGTGTGACCTACTTATAACGCAGTTCACCGGTCATTTTGACCGCCTATTGGTTTTAATGGGAACCTGTTGCTGACACACAATGATCGCTAGATGGCGCTTTCACCCCAAGCAAATAGTTTAGCTCCAAGATCAACTTGCACTTGGGCAATGTACCATTCATTCCCGCGTTGACAATCAGCGATATATATTTTTTATATTCAACTGAGAAAACTACTACTACAGAGTCTCTAAACGACAGAAGAAAAAAAACTCATGTTTTGCATTATAACCCAAAGTTTTTGGCATGATTTTTTCTGCCATTTTTTCTCCACCTTTGTCCATCTAAGGGCTTCATAATATAACAAAAAGGAAAGCTATGCTTAATTTTATATCGTTTTGAGAAAATTAATTAGTTCGTTCATTCTATTTGAAGCTTCTGAACTTCTTGGATGGAGCAGGAGCAGCGATTTAGTTCTGAACTCGCTTCCGTGAAATTATTGCTAAAACAATATTGAATTTGAATAAATCAGATCAGCAGATAATAAACGATGCTATTTCATAACCGAAGCAAACACCATGATTATGCCTTGTTTCATTCAGTGTTGCTAGGCAACGAACCACGCGCCTAATCGGCGGGAACATGGTTCACTTGGCTGCGGTGTACTATAAACCTGCGGAATGTTTCACTGTTTATGCTCACATGATGTAATAAAAGTGAGGGACTACACTGAGTGTAACATCTGCATAGTGACACTAAACAGCTGAACAACTTCACTTTTCCATTTACCTCTGAGGGAAAAAAAAGCTGTATTTTGTTTGTTTACATTTAGAATTTTTATAACAGTACAAGAAGTACGCACGCACGCACGCGCACACACACACACACACACACACACACAGTGGTGGTTTTGGGCATGGGCGAATGGGGCCGCTGCCCAGGGCGGCATTTTTGGATGTCACGAGGGGAGCGGCACACGAACCTGGAGGAAAAAATAATAATCTGTGCCACTAAGCGGTTTTATATTATCTATGATACCTGCGCTGCACCCGCGCCGCCCTGCTGCTGAAGGAGCGGTACAGAAGCTGAGCAAGCGGAGAGGAGAGGGGATGGCGGGGGGGGGGGGGGGGCGAGAGGCGATGACGGATGACGGGGGGGCCCGGGAGGGAGTCTCGCCTGGGGAGCAATTCAGTGTAGAAACGCTACTGCACACACACACACCTCCCCTGATCCCTCGGAAAACATCCAATCACCGTTGGTAATGCAAATGAGTCAAGACGTAGCTTAACGTGGTGTCGTGTCGGATTTCAGGGGTCACGGAGTGGAAAGACTTTGAAGAAGTAAAAAAAATGAATATACATTGTACAGTGCAAGGTAAACATGAGAAAGATTACAAAATGACAAAAAAACAGTGTCTACTTTAAAAACAGCTTAGTATACTGTGTGTCGAGATGCTGAAATCCCTTGCATGTTGCCCCTAGAGTTTGTGCTTCCATTTCAAGTGGAGAGATATTTGAACATCCTAGAACAAAAGAGCTGTAGGTGTGATCACAACCCTCTCTGAACGACCGTGCCATGAATGACTGACCACCTTAGAAGTTCCCTTCAATGTATGATGATGTTTTGCAAGTATTTTAGTCACCATTCAAAACATCATCATATATATAAATATAAAAACTGCACATATGGAATGAAACCTGAGATAGTTACATATACGGACTGAATGACGCATAGATAGTATGTGCGTTCCCTTGTGCCATCTGCTGAGAGAAATGAGAATTGCAGGTTGGAAAAGACAGGAAACGTCAGCTGTCAGGAATTTCACGTAAATAAGAGCAAAATAGCTTTATACTGGATTTTACTGGTGCGATTTTGAAAATGTATGCATGCAGGGTGATTAACCTCACAGACCTAGGAAAAGTCATGAAAGGAGGGTCCTAAAATTGAGTGTGAAGTATTTTTTTTTTCACCCATTGCGGTCAAAATGACCGCTGCTCGGCGCTTCTAGTGTTAACCAACCAGACAGTAAAGCGTTACAACAGTCCAACTTAGAGGTGATAATTTTGAACTAGTTTTTCTGCATGATTTAGTGACAATATATTCCTTACCTTGGCAATATTTGTGAGGTGAAAGAATGATATCCTCATAATATTATCTACATGTGCTTTAAATGAAAGGCTGGAATTTACTGTATAATCCGACCGAGGTCTTTCACTGTTGCAGTTCACGGAACAGAAAGGCCATTTAAAGTTTCAATGTGATCAGAAAGCTTGCTTCTACCTGCTTGTAGTCCTATGGCTAGAACTTCTGTCTTATCAGGATCAAGCAGAAGGAAGTAACATCCAGTCCTGCACACATTGGTCTAGTAACTTTAGTAAGCTGGTTTATCTTATGTGGTTTTGAGACGTAAAACTGTGTCATCGGCATAACAATGAAAACTAATACAGTGAAACCTTGGATTATAAGTAACACGGTTTTCTAGTGTATCATAAGACGAGCAAAGATTTTTTAAAATAAATTTTGACTTGGAAAACTAACAATTCTTAGTTTACGAGTGCCGAATATCATGTATCACGCATGCACGTTTTGTTTTGATGGCGAGCATCAGGTAATCACAACTGAGCCAATGGTTTTTCTCTCTCTTACTCTGTGGATTTGTGGGTAATCGTCTCCCCTGCTGGGTCTTAGTGCTCATCTCTTACTGACATGATTAACATCCGTGCACGTGTGTACTGTTTACCATAGCACCCTCTCTCTGCTTCACACACACACACACACACACACACACACACACACACACACACAAACACACACTCTCTGCCCTACACAGAAACACTGCTCTGTGGCAATTCTTTTCAAAGGTAAAGTGCAGGTTCATTTGTTTGTTTGTTTTATGTTACAGCAGTGATTCCATTAGTATGTGCTCAAACGAGTGTCATTAGCAATGTTCCTTGCTAATTTCTCAGACAAAACAGTCTTTCCGTTAATGTGTTCATGTGAAATTCAAATAAGAAAGGAGAAAGGTTTACTGAGTAAGAAAGTCTCATTAGAAGAATAAAAATCCATTTTCTTCCTTAGCCTTTCTTATGTGTGTGCGCGCGTAATTTGACAGCGGGCTGGGTCACACACTCTCTCTCAGGATGGGTGGGGCATATTACCTCAAAGGCCAACACTTTACAGTGGTTATGGACCATGGTCATGGCAAGCACTAAAGACACTAATCCGTAAATAACTCAATGATTTCTCTCCATACAGGACTTTTTGTTCTACATGATTCACAGGTCTGGTGCAAAACATGGGAATGCAGATTCCCTCTCATGATGCCACACCATGTAGCAGGGGTGAGCTCAAAGCTGGGGGGGCGGTGTATTGTGATGCTGGGCCACTCAGTGCAGCTGCTTCTTGCACACCATGTGTGAACAAGGAGGCAGGCCATCGCAACTCACATGGACTGGAATCACATCCGCATTTTTGCCACACAGCACCTGCGTCACCTGATGTGGCCATTAAGAATGCCCGCTTTTTCCTGCGAAATGCCTCAATTCCTTGTGCACCGTGCAGCAAAATCAGACAAGCAACATTCGGGAATTTAAATAAACGCTTTTGCTTCACTGAATATCCGTCAGATGGTGCATGGAAGGAGTTTATCTAAAAGGCAGACCAAGTACATCGAAGAGTTGTGTATAATTAGTTAGCCTAAAACAATATTGTTTCCAATGCTGAATCAAACATGAATTTTATTTTGTTTTATAACGGATCCAAGAAAATGGATTTTTATTCTTCTAATGAGACTTTCTTACTCAGTAAACCTTTCTCCTTTCTTATTTGATGAAGGTGCGTATATGTGCTTCATATTATGTTCATAATGATGAAATGAGATTCCCTAAATCATGCTTTAAAAATCATAATAAAAAGTTTGTTATATAGTATTTGTAATGTCTTAACATGGAGAAAACAATGAAAGACATGTCAATGCGTCGGTTTAAATGGTCTTGAAATTTATTTAATTTCCTGATAATGGCTATCTGATAGCGTTAACTATGCAAATGCTCTGATTTGTGAATATATCAACATGTCTTCGTTAAAGACATGGTCCCTGTTGCAGTCTACTCACCAACCTGACATCAAGTTTCCTGTGTAGATCCACCAGCGAACACTTAAATGACAGATATTGCACAACCGTGTTCTAGTATCATGTCCATTACTAGTTGTGATCTGCTTTTTGGGTCTAACTTCTCCGCACTCTTTTTGATAGCAATTTAACAATAAGATTAGGCACTTCTATATAAACACTTTCCATGACAAAATCCATATTTGCACTTTATTCATGTTAAAGTATGCAACCAAATCCTTTCTTTTTTTGCTGGTCATAATAAATCAATTATGCTACTATATTAAATCATGTTCACATAATATCCAATGAACTGGTCCTATTTGCGATAATCATAATTGTAAAATGATGTCAACTGTGAGTTTGTCTATTGTTCGCTAACTAGGGTAGTGAGCATTAGACAAACCTAGTGTATTTTGTTTGATATTAATGGCAATGAAACATTCTCCATTTACCTTGATGGAAATTAAAATAAGACCCATCAGTCCAGTCAAGAACACGTAAGATTGTGGAAACATTCTGCTGATATTTATTTTAGGGCTTGTGTTCCAACAAGGCATTACATCATATATTTCATACTGTCACTCAAATTGAGGAGGTGTGATTACTTTCTTAAGGATAAAAGTTCCAGAGCAACTTGTTTTAATTTTAATTTTGTAGACGAAATGAACTCATGAACCTTACAGAGTTTAATCAGTCTGATCGCTGTATGCATTTCTCCTGTCCGGAGAAATCTGTTTCTTCTACAATTTATATATTCATGTACGTGTGTTCAGCTGCCATCATTCTGCTTACAGTGTGTGGAAATCTGCTCATCATCATCTCTATTCTTCACTTCAAGCAGCTTCACACACCGACTAACATGCTCGTGCTCTCTCTGGCTGTGTCAGATTTTCTTGTTGGCATTTTTCTAATGCCGGTAATGTTAATCTGGACTATTGAGTCATGCTGGATTTTTGTAAGACATTTCTGTAGCATCTACTGCCTGTTTAGTGGTCTTCTCATAATATCAAGCTATACTGTTGCTCAGATTGCTGTGGATCGGTATTTGTCTCTCTCAAACCCCTTTCTCTACATGAACATTGTCTCTGTGAGAATCACTTGTGTTGTAATTGTTTGTAACTGGTGTTTACTGATTAGCTATACCACAGCAGTCCTATATTTTAATGGAAACTTTAAAAGTTCTGTCTTGTGTCCTGGAGAGTGTTTTCTCTCTCTCAATGAGGTTTGGTCTGTAATTGATTTTGTGTTATCCTTTATATTTCCACTTTCTGTCATAATCATATTGTATACTCTAGTTTTTGTGATTGCTAAGAAACATGTCACTGCTATCAGAGAGCTTAATAATCATGCTCGACCTAATGCACAAAAAATCACCTCACACTCAATGAAATCTGAGAGAAAAGCAGCTAAAGTCCTCGGCATTTTAGTGTCTGTATTTCTGGTGTGTTTACTTCCATATTTTATTTACAGTTTATTAGTCAATGTTATTGAATTACAGTTAGAAACATATAGGAATGTTTTAATTATGTTTTATTTTAATTCCACCATTAATCCATTTATTTATGCTCTGTTTTACCCATGGTTTAGGAGGTGTATTAAATTAATTATAACTCTGCAAATATTTCAAACAGACTCTGCATTAATCAATGTTTTTTAATTATGTAATGTCATCTTCTTTTTTGATGAAGTGTCTAAATACTGGTTATGCTTAATTAATTTTAAATGTTAATAAAACTTAAAATTTCATTCATTTCTGAATATAATGTACAGTACTGTACAATCTGTTTATCTGCAACATGCAATATGACACAATGAGGTAGAACTACTTGTATAGAAACATATCAAAATTAGTGATGGGTCATTCATGAGCAATTAGATTTTTTTGAACAAGTCTTTAATATGACTCAGAAGAACGAGTAGTCTCAGAGTGTTATTTGTTTTTCTTTTGCATGTGCAAAGCATTGCAAAACCCTTGTAGGTTATGTATAGGAACCAAAAATAAGTAGTAACTTTTAAGTCTTCTTCCAATACGTTCATTCTTTTGTCACATGGGTGCTTTACAGTGCATTACACAAGAAAAAGATTTGAGCAGTTCTTCTCATAAGTCTTGTGGTTTGAATTATTCGTTCTTTTGTCACATGACTCTTATAGACACTATGCAGTTATATTTACATATATAAAATATACACCAAACAACGCATTACACTATTGTTTAAAAAAAAAAGATTGAATGACTCAGATGATTAGACTCATGAGAAAAAAACAGTCAATTCTGTTTTCTGTATACAGATGTCGCCTTTAAGACTGCATGTGTTTTCCCGCGAGAGGTCGCAATTTAGCGCGCGGCGTGCCGCGTCTTGCCGGAGGCAACATTCAGGAATTTTAAATAAATGTGTTGTGCTTCACTGAATATCCGCCAGATGGCGCATGGAAGGACTTTATCTAAAAGCCGGACCAAGTACAAATGAATTGTGTATAAGGTTAACCGTTAACCTAATGCTGTAGCAAACATGAATTTTATTTTGTTTTATAACAGATATTTCATAATGAACGTGAGTATATGTGCTTCATGATGCCCAAATTCGTGCTTTAAAAGTTTCTTATATAGTTTTTGTAATGTCTTAACAGGTACAAAATAATGAAAGACATGGCCATGCCGCGGTTTAAATGGTCTTGAAATTTATTTAATTTCCTGATAGTAGGCTATCTGATAGTGTTAACTATGCGAATGTCCTGATTCGTGAATATGCCAACATGTCTTATTTAAAACGTAAAAATGAGTCAACATCATCAGAAGACATGAATTAACAATGTGTGTGTTTGTATGTGCATATATTATATAAGTATGTGTTTGTGTGCGTGTCTCATATGTAACATTCATATAAAATGCAATTCATGATAAGTGTATGTTGTTAAAGTATTTGTGGATATGTATGGGGCGGAGCCGCGCATAAGCTGTTCAGAACGGGCCGGGTCGTGATACCGCGACACTCCGTCTGATCATTTGGTTGCACCAGTAAAAGGTGTCAGTGCCAAAGACAAAGCACGCTGGAGAAGACACAGGCAAAACCCAAGCCTCTGTCTGTCTAAGACACCGGAGAGAGACTGAGGGAGACACGCAGCAGTTTAGCGTGCGCTCTCGGGTTAAAGTGCACAAAGCACAAACTCTACTCTCTCTCTTCCTATAAGTCCTCAGTAAAGCCATAAGTCCCGAGAGCATCTTTAGTTTTTTGTTTTAGTTTCCAGAATCCCGTCCGTTCTCGCATAGACGGCGCAGCTCTGGTTATTTTGTGTTTTCAGTTTTCTTTTGAAAAAAGATTCATTACAAAACAATGAAAAACATGACAATGCCTCGGTTTAAATGGTCTTGAAATTAGTTTAATTTCCTGATAGGAGGCTATCTGATAGTGTTAACTATGTGTCGCAATCATCAGAAGACATGAATGAACAATATATGTGTGTGTGCAGGGCCGTGCAGAGACGTTTAAAGGGGCGGGTGCTCAAAGTTAAAAAAGATAGAACATGCTGAATAACAACAACTCATATTCATAACGAATCTAATATGGAATTGCATCATACTGTATGACTGTCATCACGTCGGGACAATGCAAAGCAAATGTAGCCTATGTTTTACCTGATGGCATTCAAAGTTGCTGTTGATTATTATATTATTAGTAATAATTTTTAAGAATCTATACACATAAAACACACACATGCACATGCAGTGCTTATTAAATGTTTAAACTGTAGAGATACAATAATTTTACTGCTGGAAAATCAGCATTTTATCTAATTTGAAATATAAACCTAATATTATCTGTTACTTTATATATTTTCTTTAAAAACAGTGTTTTTTTATCATGAATATAATAATCCATAATTATGTGGATATCCATATTAGATGGCTTTTAGTGAAATAAAACTGTAACTTACTTTAAAACTAAACATGTTCCCTAAAACGGTGGACACAGAGCTACAGACCCCCCTGTAACCCCCTTACCCAGTTAGCTAGCAGTTAATGACCACCACTACTTGTGCAGTTCATAAAAGGACAGGTAATGTTTGTCGCGCTGTTGCACAAACAGCATGCTCATTTATTTCAATTAATTTGTTGTTATAGACTATAGTGTTCGCTGTACACCCTATTTACTGTTTTGCTACAGTCTGCACCTTCCAGTTAATTTGCCTGCTTCTCCTCCAGCTCCGCACCGCCCAGCCTGCAGAAAATGCGCGTGCACTTTGTGTGCTCGTACCCGGCTCGTAACGAGGACGCTCTGCCCTCAAGGGTGAGCATTGGTTAATGGCAGGCATGTGACTGATGCAAGCCAGATCCTTTTATTTAGCAAAATTGAGATTAATAGTTACATTTTATTGTTGAGGGGCAAAGACAGGGCTCCATACGCACATACACAGAAAAAAGGGCACTTGAGGCATCCTGGAGGAAAGGGGCGGGTGCTCAAGCACCCGCCGCTCTCCCCCCTCTGCACGTGCCTGTGTGTGTGTGTGTGTGTGTGTGTGTACAGTATATACAACGTGAAAGCGCGCTCAGTTACAGCTCAGTCCCTCTTCTCACCTTTAGGTGTGAAGTTATCAAACTGGTTTCGGATTGAGGGGTTTAAAACTATTTAACAAGACAGAGACGTCTCTGCCTAAAATGTATTTCTCCAGCAAAACATAGAGTAAATAGAAATAAAATGTTTAATATTAATAATATTGATCTTAGCTGGATGGTCTAATTCTCAAAACCGTTTAAGAAAGACTTAACACACTATAACTAGAATATTTACAAAACTGAAAGGTTGTCTTATGAATAATAAAAAACAACAACTAATAACTCAAAAAGATCATATGTTTTTATATATTTTTTTAGATCATAAATAGACATGAATTAACTATATAGCAATAAAGTGCTTAGGGCTTTTCATGTTTTTTGCTGTTTGTGTCCAGCATTGAATAATTATTTCATCCATTATTTGACCACGGCTGGGAATAAGATAAGAGCTGGAATGTGATTGTGAATTTATATATAAATATATATATAGAGAGAGAAGTGTTTTGCTGGCGAAAAACATTTTAGGCAGAGACGTATACTCGGCCTTGTTAATTGTTTTTAAAACCCCCAATTCTACGAATTCCCCCATCAGCGAAATCATGAATGAAACGTGAGAAGAGGCATTACAGTGGGGGTTCTGTGGGTCTCCAAACTCAGATGGCTACGTGTCAGCCGATAACTGCTCCTTTGATCTGCTGGTTACAGCGGGGCGCCGACTGCTGATGAGTAGCCTGTACAAGCCAAGCTCTTCCCCAAAAAATAATGTGAATGTCTGCAACAATCACTAACCATTATAATGTTTTTTTTTTTGTAATTAAACACGAATATATAAATTATATTTTCTTTACACATAATATTTCAATTATATATACACGGGCATCGTTAGGCCATTTTTAAGGAGGCTTTAGCCCATCGTCCCCTTTATATTTATTTAAAGTATTTTTCATATTTTTTATGTCTGCCAGTTTCCAACAAAGAGCAGCAGTATTGTCAAAGAATTAACAGATAAATATTTAATATTATTGGCACCCACACAGTTTATTCCATTGTCCAGCCTCATAGGTGTGTTGTTTATATTGCTAATCCATGTAAATTTAAAGTTATATGCTGTTTTCTGGTTACATTTTTCTGATTGTACCTGTTTGTACATATATTCATATATTTATATTCATTCATTCATTTTCTATACCGCTTAATCCTGTGTTCAGGGTCGCGGGGGACCTGGAGTCTATCCCAGGAAACTTCGGACACAAGGCGGGGTACACCCTGGACAGGGTCCCATTCCATCGCAGGGCACACACACATACACACACTCACACACTACGGGCAATTTGGGAACGCCAATTAGCCTAACCTGCATATCTTTGGACTGTGGGAGGAAACCGGAGTACCCGGAGGAAACCCACCAAGCACGGGGAGAACATGCAAAATCCATGCACACAGAGATGGGAATCGAGCCTGGCCGGGCAATCGAACCCAGACCCTGGAGGTGCAAGGCGACTGTGCTAACCACTACATACATACATATATATATATATATATATATATATATATATATATATACACGTGATTAATTAAATTATTAAATCATCGTGTTCACCCATGCAGTGAAAAAAAGAACTTGTGATGTACTTGATAAAATCCTCTTAACATCTATTTGCACACATAGATTTTAAGTAAATTTTATTGCTCCAATATTAAGTAAAACTCACCCGTAATTGTCAGGTAAAATCTACTTAATAATTAAATTAACAATCAAAGAAATCAAGTAAAAGTTACATAATTATATTTAATGCACAAATTAGATTTTTTTTTATAATCAAGTAAAGGTAATTCATTCCCAGATAGCACACACACGTCGCAGAGATAATGCTCCCTAATGCATGTTACAATGACCAGATACACTCTAAAAAATGCTGGGTTGTTTTTTCTACCCAAACGCTGGGTTGCCGCTGTTGGGTCATTTTTCTGGGTTATTTTCAGAGAGTTGGGTAGTTTTTGTGTAACCCAGCTGCTGGGTTGAAGTTTGCTCGGCCCCTCCCCCAAAGTTTACCGGTGGATTCAGCGGCTGTCACTCAGCTTCGTGTCTCTTGAGCTCCCACACCGCTGATGACGGTTCATCCTCCTCGGACATTTAAGGGGAAATGGCGTTAAATACAAGGTCTGTATACACATGTTCACTCACCTAATTCATATATGACTGAAAAAGTATTACTATATGTAACATTTATTACTGTTACCGTGTTAAGGTTACACACAAACTTTCCAGCTGGTCTGAGGTACTGGATCATAATTTAGCTGAGAATAGCTGCTAGCCACCCCACCTGTGTATGAAAGAAACGGCTAAGATGTCTGAGCTTTTTAGCTTTCTCTGTAGAATGTTTGCAGGGACACGAAGATGGTGAAGTGAGGAATGAATGCTAAACTGTTAACTGTATTGCTAGCATGACGGAGGCATTTAGTTAGTTTGCTAGCATTAGCAACCACTTTAGAACTTTATTAATCTCACTGCTTGAGACAATAAAATGCTGGGGTTTTACAAAACACTGACCCTCTCACAAATATACAGACCTGCTAACCCTCCTGTTTTTCACTAGCTAGTAATTTACTCTGCGGTCAATTTTCTCCTGCGTTTCTCCCGAGTTATAACAATATTTTACACCTTTCCCCCTTTGGCAAGTATGCAAATGTATCACCAGTAATAGCATGTAAGCTAACCAGGTAGCTCTCTTTAACCAAAGTTAAATTAACGATCAGTCAGCGCGCCAACTACAGGAAAAAGTACCACAGCGGTACAGATAACTACTAGATGGAAGTATTAATATTTTGGTGATTGTAATGTACTAGTATGACACCAGCTATGAAATTTTTTCGGTAATTAGCTTAAAATCAATGAAGACTATAATATCAACTAGTCTGACATAAAGAGCTGTATCCTAAAAGCCATGCTTATTTTGCTGTTTTATGTTTGGTAGTAGCCATGTTTTCTCCATGTACTCCATGTTTTTGTTTTAGGTTACCTATACCCTATCTTAATGGGCAGCTTTGTAATTTTTTAGTATCAATCCTATTTCACACTAAATTAATAGTCTTATTCAGTTTAATCTTTGCTATTCAACAAAATTTTAACTTTTTCATTTCTTTCTTTCTAAGGTTGGAACCAACATTGTGGCTGAAGTGTCAAGGCCGTACCCCTACATCCTGACGTTGGGAGATAATGACCAGTGCTGCTCTCAGTAATGTTGTAATGTTGCTATGAAATAGCGAGGCCTACCTGAAAAGTCATAGATAGTGTTTGTATGTTAAAATGAGACCAGTGCTGGATAGTTTTGTTCTGCAGAAAAGATATCTGAAGTCACAGAGAGATCCTGCTCTGTAGAAGCTGCCTCAGTCTATTTGTGCAATTACTCCATTCTGCCCTTGTCAGTAATAGTATAGGAATGATGTCACTGTTGATTATCTGTTCTTGTGCTTTTGAAAAATAAATATTTTTTTCTAAGAACATGTAATAGGATGTTGTTTATTGCATACAGTATATGTATGTTTTTTTTTTTTTGTAATAGACCAGTATATCCAAATAATTTAACTGTTTAATAGACATGGGTGTTTTTTTTTTTTTTTTTTTTTTTTTTTTTTTTACAGATTCACTGTAAAACATGAAAATAATAACCTATTTGTGAGGTAGAATTAACCCAACATTCCAGTTAAAATGAACCAACAAACCCCAAACATATGGGTAGAACATTTGACCAATATATGTGGTAGAATTAACCCAGCATTATAGTTAAACATGACGTAGCATTTGGATTGAATATTTAACCCATCTTGTTGGGTTAAACAAATAACCCATCTTGCTGGGTTAAATTAACCCAGCATTTAGTTAGTCCTATATTTACCCAGCAGCTGGGTTAAAAACAACCCAGACTGGGTTGTTTTTAACCCAGCATTTTTTAGGGTGTATGATAAATGAATAAACCACACTCTCAGCTAATAATAAAACAGATTCGTTTATTTTTTTTTATAAAAAATACATTTAATAACAAGCAAACATTTGATTAATATATACAAAAACGAGATAACAGTAACTTACAAATGAGGTCTCAATTTGAAAAGATGTACAAAACAAAGCACCACAACTAAGTATTAATCATAGAAACAAAATTAAACACCAACAGAAACGTTTTGTTCTTTATAACTGTACGTTATGATTTTTAAATATGACCATTAGATACGTTGGTCAGGAATCTCCTGAAGTCAGATGCAGACACACTTTCAGTCACAAACTGCTGTGAAAAAATAGAGATAGATATTCAATTAAAATTCATGATACTTAATTTAGCAAATGAACAATATTTATACTTTGTTCCTCTCGCTTCACAAGTCATGAGAACAGACCAAAACCAGAACCGAACCGGAGATTAAGGAAAAAGTGAGAAGCAAGAATCATGTGTGGAAAGATTAAGCATACAAGGTCACAGGATGACTATACTTCTTTTTCTTGTCTGCAATGCGATTTAGACAAATTAGAGCTGCTTTGTCAATACTGTATGAACATATGTACAGGTTCTTTACAGTTGAAATTTAACTTGTAACTTATTAATGAAATTTGGATTCAGAAAAAAACATTTATTGCTAGTGCACTTTTACCATTTAATGCTTTAACACACACGACTCAGTTTGTTCAGAAATAGCATCTCACTGGCGAGCCTTTGTCTGAACACGCCGTTTTCACGAGGGGTGGGGATAAGAAACACACATCTCGGTTTATTAATCCGTGCGCTCGGTTCGTTATTATTTATTTATTTATTTATTTACCACAGGACCCCTGGGGGGCTCCGTAGGTTCAGGTTTTTACACGAAAACGGTGTTTTGTGAATATCCACACTATTAAAAACTGAAATATTGCTAATTGTACGTCCTGAGATTAAAATGAACATTAATTGGGAGTCATGAAAGCGAGAATCACATCCAAAACAGAAAGGTAAACTTACCTCGAACACGACAAACTCCAGCTTCAGCCACGCCGTGTAGTACCTCCGTGATGATCCCCAACCGACTGATACACACCGCGGGCACAGCGTCTCCAAACACGCATGCGCGGTTTAATTTGGACACATTTTCGGCTTCAGTAGACACACAATACTTCAGACTGAAACACGACTGCCCCCTACAGGTAATGAAGGGCATGTTCACAGCTTCCCGGACGCAGCAAGTCACGGGATCCCTTTTCTCGAAACGTGCGTTTTTAATGGCGACATCTGTATGTGAATGTCCTGATTCGTGAATATGCCAACATGTCTTATTTAAAAGAGTTCAAGCAGGGAGGATGGAAAGAAAGGGAAGGTGATGCACGTGCAGTTCTGGTTGGCAGTGCCCCAGCGCTGGCATGCGGGCACAGGCTGGTAATTTTATATATATATATATATATATATATATATATATATATATATATATATATAAATTAGATTTTCCTTATACATAATATTTTCCTTAAATATATATAAGGAAACTATTATGTATATATACTCATTTAAAGCTATGTATTCATTGATCTTTTATTTGCTTACTTACTTACTTACTATCTAGTGAATGCTTTAGTAAAGGGCTCTAAAAAAATAAATGACAATGGAATATTACATAACGTGCGAGTTGACACCCATGCACCAATCACTACCCATTAAAATGTTGGATTTTAATTATAATGCCACTTATATACTGTATACACACATATATATATATATATATATATATATATATATATATATATATATATATATATATATACATACATACATACATACATACATATCAGTGGCGGCTGCTCTAAGACTACAAGGGAAGCTCCGCTTCCTCTACTACTGTATGTCAGAAAATTTATGCTCATATATGCACTGTTGTATTTATATTGGTTTTAATAAAAGTGCGCTAGAACGCGTGCAACCTCATGACTATCTCATTCCGAATCAGGTATTTATTGTAGATTTTTCGACGCGATTTTCTTGTCATACATTTCCGTGCAGCACAGCACGTTAAACCCTCCTGAAGCCCAGCTTCACTGGAACTCTATGGGCAGCACAGAGGAGCTTTATTCACTGCAGAAAAGCTGGACGGTAATTGGATAAATGCAACAAAATCGTCACTTCCAGGGAAGCTCAGCTTCTCTGGAAGTGAATGGAGCAGTGGGCGGGTGAGGAAGCTGGGCTGCTGCATGATGATTGGAGGAGCTGTTTAAAGGGCGGAACCCACTTTTTGATTGACATCATGTCTTAAGTATACATCAGTGCTACAGAGATTCGAGTTCAGTCCCATGCGGATTTGCAGGTGAAGTCGTACGATGAACTGCTGCACTCTGTATTATTTGCTGGTGATATAAATAATTTTTGTTTGTACAAATCATTCTTTAAATAACAAAAAAAAACATATTATAGTGTTCTTGACTTTGCTGCTTGTTTCATTGATTTACAGTATTACACTCCCCTGGGCAAAATACAGAACAGTTGCAAAATATTATTGATAAACAAAGTGTACCTTATACAGTGGTGTGAAAAACTATTTGCCCCTTCCTGATTTCTTATTCTTTTGCATGTTTGTCACACTTAAATGCTTCTGCTCATCAAAAACCGTTAACTATTAGTCAAAGATAACATAATTGAACACAAAATGCAGTTTTTAAATGAAGGTTTACGTTATTAAGGGAGAAAAAACCTCCAAATCTACATGGCCCTGTGTGAAAAAGTGATTGCCCCCCTTGTTAAAAAATAACTTAACTGTGGTTTATCACACCTGAGTTCAATTTCTGTAGTCACCCCCAAGCCTGATTACTGCCACACCTGTTTCAATCAAGAAATCACTTAAATAGGAGCTACCTGACACAGAGAAGTAGACCAAAAGCACCTCAAAAGCTAGACATCATGCCAAGATCCAAAGAAATTCGAGAACAAAAGTAATTGAGATCTATCAGTCTGGTAAAGGTTATAAAGCCATTTCTAAAGCTTTGGGACTCAAGCGAACCACAGTGAGAGCCATTATCCACAAAAGGTAAAAACATGGAACAGTGGTGAACCTTCCCAGGAGTGGCCGGCCGACCAAAATTACCCCAAGAGCGCAGGGACAACTCATCCGAGAGGCCACAAAAGACCCCAGGACAACATCTAAAGAACTGCAGGCCTCACTTGCCTCAATTAAGGTCAGTGTTCACGACTCCACCATAAGAAAGAGACTGGGCAAAAACGGCCTGCATGGCAGATTTCCAAGGCGCAAACCACTTTTAAGCAAAAAGAACATTAAAGCTCGTCTCAATTCTGCTAAAAAAACATCTCAATGATTGCCAAGACTTTTGGGAAAATACCTTGTGGACCGACGAGACAAAAGTTTAACTTTTTGGAAGGTGCGTGTCCCGTTACATCTGGCGTAAAAGTAACACAGCATTTCAGAAAAAGAACATCATACCAACAGTAAAATATGGTGGTGGTAGTGTGATGGTCTGGGGTTGTTTTGCTGCTTCAGGACCTGGAAGGCTTGCTGTGATAGATGGAACCATGAATTCTACTGTCTAACAAAAAATCCTGAAGGAGAATGTCCAGCCATCTGTTCGTCAACTCAAGCTGAAGCGATCTTGGGTGCTGCAGCAGGACAATGACCCAAAACACACCAGCAAATCCACCTCTGAATGGCTGAAGAAAAACAAAATGAAGACTTTGGAGTGGCCTAGTCAAAGTCCTGACCTGAATCCTATTGAGATGTTGTGGCATGAACTTAAAAAGGCGGTTCATGCTAGAAAACCCTCAAATAAAGCTGAATTACAACAATTCTGCAAAGATGAGTGGGCCAAAATTCCTCCAGAGCGCTGTAAAAGACTCGTTGCAAGTTATCGCAAATGCTTGATTGCAGTTATTGCTGCTAAGGGTGGCCCAACCAGTTATTAGGTTCAGGGGGCAATTACTTTTTCACACAGGGCCATGTAGGTTTGGATTTTTTTTCTCCCTAAATAATAAAGCCCCTCGTTTAAAAACTGCATTTTGTGTTTACTTGTGTTATCTTTGACTAATAGTTAAATGTGTTTGATGATCAGAAACATTTTGTGTGACAAACATGCAAAAGAATAAGAAATCAGGAGGGGGGGCAAATAGTTTTTCACACCACTGTATTTAGACATGATATTTTAACTTTTTATAAACATTAAAAATAAAATACATATAACCAATAAAGAAAAAAAATCATAAAAGAACATTGATTAATGCAGAATCTGTTTGAAATATTTTCAGAGTTATAATTATTTTAATGCATCTTCTAAACCATGGGTAAAATACAGCATAAATAAATGGATTAATGGTTGAATTTATATAAATCATAATTATAACTTTGCAAAATGTTTCTAACTGTAATTCAATAGCAATGGCTAATAAAGAGTAAATACAATATGGAAGTAAACACACCAGAAACGCAGACACTAAAATGCAAAGGACTTTAGCTGCTTTTATCTCAGATTTCATTGAGTGTGAGGTGATTTTCTGTGCCTTAGGCTGTGTGTGATTATTAAGCTCTCTGATAGCAGTGGCATGTTTTTTAGCAATCACAAAAACTAGAGTATATAATATGATTATTATTGAAAGTGGAAATAAAAAAGAAAATAAAAGATCAATTACAGTCCAAACCTCATTGAGAAACAGGAAACACTCTCCAGGACATGATGCAGAACTTTTGAAGTTTCCATTAAAATATAGGAGTGATATGGTATAGCCGAGCCCTACACTCCAGTTAACAACAATTACAACACAAGTGTTCCTTACAGAGACAATGTTCATGTAGAAAAAGGGGTTTGAGAGGGTCAAATACCGATCCACAGCAATCTGAGCAATAGTATAGGTTGATATTATGAGAAGACCACTAACCAGCCAGTAGACAGTGCAGAAATATGTCCCAAAAATCCAGCATGACTCAATAGTCCAGATTAAAATTACTGGCATTAGAAAAATGCCAACAAAAAAATCAGACACAGCCAGAGAGAGCACAAGCATGTTAGTTGGTGTGTGAAGCTGCTGGAAGTGAAAAACAGAGATAATGATGAGCATATTTCCACACACTGTTAGCAGAATCACAGCAGCTGAACACACATACAGTAAGATATAAACTGCAAGAGATACAGATCTCTCTGGACAGGAGAAATGCTCACAGCGTTCAGATTGATTAAACTCGGTCAGGTTCATGAGTACATTTCTTTATTTTGTCCACAAAATTATTTGTCTAAATATTTGAAATAATACAAACTGCTCTGGTGATTTTATACCTTAGACATTAATCACACCTCCTTAATTTGAGTGACTCCATAATAGATATGATGCAATGCCTTGTTGGAACACAAGGCCTAAACTAAATATCAGCAGAATGTTTCACCATCTCATCTGATCTTGACTGGACTAATCGGACTCGATGGATCCTTTTAATTTCCATCAACGTGAATAATCAAATTAACTGGCCCTATGTAGTGAACATTAGACAAGGAATTAGTTAACATTATTTAACAATTATGATTATTTAGAATATAAATCTTTTCTTTGGAGTGTTTAAAGTGGTTTGTAAATTTCTGATCCACTTTGTCTATACTCCAATTTATCTTATCTAATATGGTACAGTCGTAGCCACGTCAAACAGCTGCCTGGAGCATGACAGGTCCATGGCAGAACCGTGCACGATCCGTACGCGGAATGTGATCCGCCGCTATAACGCGGTTAGCGATGTCCTGCCCAATAAATGCCCCCATGCGCTTTCTAAAAAGATGGTTGAAATACTGTATAATCCCGGCAGGTGGAGCATTGACTGCTTCAGTTAACTGACGTGTCCAGGTAGCATTATGCACTACGTTTACCTTATACAGTATAGTTTCATAAATAGATGATGTGGTAAAAAAAAAAAAGATTAATAACACAGATTTTTTAAATCACTCAGTACACAACCTATGATGCTTATGATATTTTAAATCAATCTGATGTTTTTTGTTTACTGGTAGTCAAAAATTGGCATAAATGAATTAATGGCGCATAATGTCTGGAACAGATTTCGTTATAATTTCGTTGAAGTGGGGCTTGAAAATTCTCCCACCCCCTTAAGTGGGGAATGACAGAAATATGGTCATTTATTTCAGTTAATAAATCTACTATAAATTTAAAGAACACAAGAAATAAGATGACACAAAACCCTACACTCTTCTTTTCTAATTACATGTGATAAAATCTAAAGGCTTACTGTGTTAACATTTACAGTGGTGTGAAAAACTATTTGCCCCCTTCCTGATTTCCTATTCTTTTGCATGTTTGTCACACTTAAATGTTTCTGCTCATCAAAAACCGTTAACTATTAGTCAAAGATAACATAATTGAACACAAAATGCAGTTTTTAAATGAAGGTTTACGTTATTAAGGGAGAAAAAAAACTCCAAATCTACATGGCCCTGTGTGAAAAAGTGATTGCCCTCCTTGTTAAAAAATAACTTAAGTGTGATAAACCACAGTTGAGTTCAATTTCTGTAGTCACCCCCAGGCCTGATTACTGCCACACCTGTTTCAATAAAGAAATCACTTAAATAGGAGCTACCTGACACAGAGAAGTAGACCAAAAGCACCTCAAAAGCTAGACATCATGCCAAGATCCAAAGAAATTCAGGAACAAAAGTTATTGAGATCTATCAGTCTGGTAAAGGTTATAAAGCCATTTCTAAAGCTTTGGGACTCCAGCGAACCACAGTGAGAGCTATTATCCACAAATGGCAAAAACATGGAATGGTGGTGAACCTTCCCAGGAGTGGCTGGCCGACCAAAATTAGCGCAGAGACAACTCATCCGAGAGGCCACAAAAGACCCCAGGGCAACATCTAAAGAACTGCAGGCCTCACTTGCCTCAATTAAGGTCAGTGTTCATGACTCCACCATAAGAAAGAGACTGGGCAAAAACGGCCTGCATGGCAGATTTCCAAGGCGCAAACCACTTTTAAAAATGATTTTAAAATCATTTTACATCTCAATGATTGCCAAGACTTTTGGGAAAATACCTTGTGGACCGACGAGACAAAAGTTGAACTTTTTGGAAGGTGCGTGTCCCGTTACATCTGGCGTAAAAGTAACACAGGATTTTTTTTCTCCCTAAATAATAAAGCCCCTCATTTAAAAACTGCATTTTGTGTTTACTTATGTTATCTTTGACTAATAGTGAAATGTGTTTGATGATCAGAAACATTTTGTGTGACAAACATGCAAAAGAATAAGAAATCAGGAGGGGGGCAAATAGTTTTTCACACCACTGTATTATGCTTAAATTTGATCCTAATATGATTAGATTTTATTTGAATTCTACATTTGTACTGTAATTTTAGTACTGTGATTATGAATTCGTTCAACTACAGTGTTTCACTTGATTTTATCGGCTACTACGTGCAGTTCTAAAGGAGCGTGTCTCATTAATCCGGCAGGGAATGAACTAAGGCATGAGGCGTCAGTCTGTAGTTATATAGCGCCACTCAGTGGTAAAAGCCAGCAAACGCACAAACCCAAATGCTGTCGCCAAGCGCAGCAACGGTAAAACGAATGCTCCGATTAGGTGACCACTGTATATACTCTGAAACGTTCATTTGAACATTTAAAAATATGTACAAAAACCATAAATATAAAAACAATCAACTATTATTGTTAAAGTCAGCCCGTGCCTGTTCAGGATCAAGTTTACGGGGCTTCGCCGTCTTTCGTTATTTTTACTTCTGACTAAACCAATATGGTTTATTAAAGATGCACTGTTTTATTAAACATGGTCGTTTTGTAATGTTCAGCAACATAAGCACTGTCTATGGTTCAAATATACTGTGAATGTTTCAAAGTCATAATGTAATTGTCATGGTCATGCAGGTGGAAGGAACAGACACAGATGCAGAAGTTAATTTTTTCTTTTCTTCATTTGCTGGGTTCTTTTTCTTCTTCTTTAGATTAAACTTAAAATGTCGAGTCTTAAGGGTAATGCTTCTCAACAAGGAACCCGTCTCAAAAAATACAAAAGAAACAAAACACACCAAATCAGACAGTTACTCGACTTGTTCTCCTGTGATCTGCTCACTATCCTAAAATGTATTTTATCCTAAAATACATTGAAAGGGCGTTAGGCCGGTAGCGGAGTGTACTAGAGAATTTTGAGCATGTTCTGCCCAAAGTAACCAATTAGCCCAATCGTGCTGCCTGCATTGAACTTTGTTAGCGTTAGCCACCTTCTTCTTCTTTGTCTTCCGGCTGTTCCCTATCAGGGGTCGACACAGCGAATCATCTGCCTCCATCTAACCCTATCCTCTGCATCCTCTTCTCTCACACCAACTAACTTCATGTCCTCTCTCAATGCATCCATAAATCTCCTCTTTGGTCTTCCTCTAGACCTCCTGCCTGCCAGTTCCAACCTCAGCATCCTTCTACCGATCTATTCACCATCTCTCCTCTGAACATGTCCAAACCACCTCAATCTGGCCTCTCTGACTTTATCTCCAAAACATCTCACATGGGTTGTCCCTCTGTTGAACTCATTCTTGATCCTATCCATCCTTGTCACTCCCAAGGAGAACCTCAAAATCTTCAGCTCAGCTACCTCCAACTTTGCCTCCTTTCTTTTCTTCAGTGGCACTGTCTCTAAGCCAGAGAGCATCGCTGGTCTCACCACTGTCCTGTACACCTTTCCTTTCATTCTTGTTGATAGTCTTTTATTGCACAACACACATGAAACTTTTCCCCGCCCATTATAACCTGCCTGTATCCACGTCTTCACCTCCTTTCCACACTCTCCGTTGCTCTGGACAGTTGACTCTGCTCCCGGTATCCTCACCATTCCTCTTTGGTCCCTCTCATTCACACACATGTGTTCTGTCTTGCTGCGGCTAACCTTCATTCCTCTGCTTTCCAGTACATACCTCCACCTCTCCAAATTTTCTTCCACCTGTTCCCTGCTCTCGCTACAAAGCACAATGTCATCTGCAAACATCCTAGTCCATGGAGACTCCTGTCTAACCTCATCTGTCATCCTGTCCATCACCAGAGCAAACAAAAAGGGGCTTAGAGCCGATCCTTGATGCAGACCCACCTCCACCATCAACTCTTTTGTCACACCTACAGCACATCTCACCACTGTCGTACAATTCTCATGCATGTCCTGCACCACTCTAAAATTCTGCTCTGCCACTCCAGACTTCCTCATACAACACCACAGCTCCTCTCTCGGCACCCTGTCGTGCGCCTTCTCTAAATCTACAAAGAAACAATGTGACTCTTTATTACCTTCTCTGTACTTCTCCACCAGCATCCTCAAAGCAAATACTGCATCTGGTATACTCTTTCTAGGCATAAAACCATATTGCTGTTCACAAATGCTCACATCTGCCCTTAGCCTAGCTTCCACTACTCTTTCCCACAGCTTCATTGTATAGCTTATTAGCTTTATGCCTCCGTAATTTCCACAGCTCTGCACATCTCCCTTGTTCTTAAACATAGGCACCAATACACTTCTCCTCCATTCTTCTGGAATCCTTTCACTCTCCAAGATCTTGTTAAACAAACTAGTCAGAAACTGCCACCTCTCCTAAGCACTTCCATACCTTCACAAGTATTTCATCAGGACCAACAGCCTTTTCACTCTTCATCCTCTTCAATGTCCTTCTCACCTCACTTTTACTAATATTTGCTAATTCCTGCTCCACAACAGTCACCTCTTCTACTCTTTGTTCTCTTTCATTTTCCTCATTCATCAACTCCTCAAAGTACTCCTTCCATCTTCCCATCACCCTCCTGGCATCTGTCAGTACATTTCCATCTCTATCTTAAATCACTGCTTCCCATATCTATCTTTCTGCCTCGGCAACCTGTACAGATCCACCTCACCCTCCCTACTGCCCAGCCTAGCATACAAGTCCTCGTACGCTCTTTGTTTGGCCTTTGCCACTTCTACTTTCACCTTGCAGTACATTGCATCTCCCTGTACTCCTGTCTACTACCTTCAGTCCTCTCAGAGTTCCACTTCTTCTTAGCTAGCCTCTTTCCCTGTATACACTCCTGGACTTCCTCATTCCACCACCAAGTCTCCTTGTCCACTTTTGCCTTACCTGATGATACACCAAGTACCCTCCTACCTGCCTCCCTGATCACATTGGCTGTACTTGTCCAGTGAACTGAAAGCACCTCCTGACCACCCATAGCCTGTCTCAACTCCTCCCAAAGACTACACAACTTTCTTCCTTTCTCCGCTTCCACCACTTTGTCCTCTGCTCTGCTTTTGTCCTCTTCACCTTCCTCACCACCAGGGTTATTTTACACACCACCATCCTGTGTTGTCTGGCTACAGATGTCGCCTTTAAGACTGCGCGTGTTTTCCCGCGAGAGGCCGCAATTTAGCGCGTGGCGTGCCGCGAGTTGCCAGAGGCAACATTCACGAATTTTAAATAAATGTGTTGTGCTTCACTGAATATCCGCCAGATGGCGCATGGAAGGACTTTATCTAAAAGCCGGACCAAGTACAAATGAATTGTGTATAAGGTTAACCGTTAACCTAAAACAATATTGTTTCCAATGCTGTAGCAAACATGAATTTTATTTTGTTTTACAACAGATATTTCATAATGAACGTGTGTATATGTGCTTCATGTTATTTTCATATGAAATGAGATGCCCAAATTCGTGCTTTAAAAGTTTCTTATATAGTTTTTGTAATGTCTTAACAGGTACAAAATAATGAAAGACATGGCCATGCCGTGGTTTAAATGGTCTTGAAATTAATTTAATTTCCTGATAGTAGGCTCTCTGATAGTGTTAACTATGCAAATGTCCTGATTCGTGAATAAGCCAACATGTCTTATTTAAAATGTAAAAATGTGTCAACATCATCAGAAGACATGAATTAACAATGTGTATGTGTTTGTATGTGCATATATTATATAAGTATGTGTTTGTGTGCGTGTCTCATATGTAACATTCATATAAAATGCAATTCGTGATAAGTGTATGTTGTTAAAGTATTTGTGGATATGTATGTAACAACGCGGCTCACGCGAGGGGCAGAGCCGCGCATAAACTGTTCAAAACGGGCCGGGTCGTGATACTGCGACACTCCGTGTGATCATTCGGTCGCACCAGTAAAAGGTGTCAGTGCCAAAGACAAAGTGCGCTGGAGAAGACACAAGCAAAGCCCAAGCCTCTGTCTGTCTAAGACACCAGAGGGAGAGTGAGGGAGAGCGACATGCATCAGTTTAGCGCGCGCTCTCGGGTAAAAGTGCACAAAGCACAAACTCTACTCTCTCTCTTCCTATAAATCCTCAGTAAAGCCATAAGTCCCGAGAGCATCTTTAGTTTTTTGTTTTAGTTTCCAGAATCCCGTCCGTTCTCGCATAGACGGCGGAGCTCTGGTTATTTTGTGTTTTCAGTTTTCTTTTGAAAAAAGATTCATTACAAAACAATGAAAGTCATGACAATGCCTCGGTTTAAATGGTCTTGAAATTAATTTAATTTCCTGATAGTAGGCTATCTGATAGTGTTAACTATGCGTGAATATGCCAACATATATTATTAAAAACGAAAAAATGTGTTGCCATCATCAGAAGACATGAATGAACAATATGTGCAGGGCCGTGCAGAGACGTTTAACGGGGCGGGTGCTCAAAGTTAAAAAAGATAGAACATGCTGAATAACAACAACTTGCATTCATAACGAATCTAATATGTAATTGCATCATACTGTATGACTGTCATCAGGTCGGGACAATGCAAAGCAAATGTAGCCTATGTTTTTCAAGATTCAAAGAACTTTATTAATCTAATTAATAAATTAATTAATTTACCTGATGGTGTACAATGTTGCTGTTGATTATTATATTATTAGTAATATTGGTAAGAATCTATACACATAAAACACTTGCATTTGCCTGCTTCTCCTCCAACTCCACACCGCCCAGCCTGCAGAAAATGCACATGCACTTTGAGTGCTCGTACCCGGGTCGTAATGAGCGCGCTCTGCCCTCAAGGGCGAGCATTGGTTAATGGCAGGCATGTGACTGATGCAAGCCAGATCCTTTTATTTAGCAAAATTTAGATTAATAGTTAAATTTTATTGTTAAGGAGCAAAGACAGGGCTCCATACGCACATACACATTAAAAAAGGGCACTTGAGGCATCCTGAAGGAAAGGGCCCCACCCCCACCTCTGCACGTGCCTGTATATGTGTGTGTGTGTGTGTGTGTGTGTGTGTGTACTGTATATACAACGTGACAACGCGCTCAGTTACAGCTCAGTCCCTCTTCTCACCTTTGATAGGTGTGAAGTTATCAAACCGGTTTCGGATGGGGGAATTGGCACAATTGAGGGGTTTAAAACTATTTAACAAGACCGAGACGTCTCTGCCTAAAATGTATTTCTCCAGCAAAACATAGAATAAATAGAAATAAAATGTTTAATATTAATAATGTTGATTTTAGCTGGATGGTATAATTCTCAAAAACGTTTAACCTAAAAGAAAGACTTAACACTATAACTAGAATATTTACAAAACTGAAAGGTTGTCTTATAAAAAACAACAACTCATAACACAAAAAGATCATATTATGTTTTTATATATTTTTTAGATTTGTTAGTTTTTTTTTTAATAGTAAATGAACAGCTCTCTTCTCTCCAATCCATATATATATAATAAGAGCTGGAATGTGATTGTGAACTTATATATATATATATATATATATATATACATACATACATACATACATAGGTGTGTTGTTTATATTGCTAATCAATGTAAGTTTAAAGTTATATGCTGTTTTCTGGTTAAATTTTTCTGATTGTACCTGTACATAGAAAAAAGTTTATACGGTAAACACACACACACACACACACACACACATGTGTGTGTGTATATATATATATATATATATATATATATATATATATATATATATATATATACACGTGCTTAATTAAATTCTTAAATCATCGTGTTCACCCATGCTTTGAAAAAAAGAACTTGTAAGATCTTTAGTTTTTTTGTTTTAGTTTCCTTCTGTCTTGCCTGGTTAAATAAAGGTAAATAAAAAATAAAAAAAAAAGTTTCCAGGATCCCGTCCGTTCTCGCGGAGATGGCGAAGCTCTGGTTATTTTGTATTTTCAGTTTTCTTTTGGTTTCCATTTAAGTTTCTTAATTAATAATCCCACGCTATCTCCAAACGGAAATATCTTCCCGTGTAAGACAGGCACATATGGGGGGGCAGTGAGAAATGTGAAGGGGGCATCATGTGTACACATCATGTTTGAGCACTGTTTTTTCCCCTGTGCTTATAGCAACAGTATTGTCCTTGCTGAATTGTGTTGTTAGCTGCATCAGAAGCCTGGAAAAGTGGAATGCACTTTGTCAGGTCTCTACCTTCAGACCTGTCCAACTTGGGTGTCCACTTGAAGACTGAGCTCCTGCTGGTATAGCTCTTAAGGTCACTGAGGCACGCAAACCCACTGACCACAATAAGGTGGAAATCCCTCAGGGAGGAAACTGAAAATTTTTTATTAAATTAATGAAATAAAATAAAATAGCCTATCCTTAATCCAGATTTTATCAATCAACGACATAATATTCATCTTAGCTGGATGGTCTAATTCTTAAAAATGTTTAACCTAAAGTAAGAATAAACACATGCTATATAACCATAATATTTACAAAACTGAAAGGTTTTCTTATGAATAATTAAAAAAAAAAGTTATAGCAGATGGGGTATAGAACAATTCATATTATGTTTTATAAAAATATATATTTTTATATATTTTTTTATTTCTTTTATAATAAATGAATAGCTCTCTTCTCTCCAATCCACTCTTGCCACGTCTTGACTCATTTGCATATACGGACGGTGATTGGATGTTTACCGAGGGCTCAGGGGAGGAGAGTGTGTGTGTGTGTGTGTGTGTGTGCACGTGCGCGCGCGTGGGTGTGTTCGTGTGTGTGCGTGCGCTGTAGCCTGTGAATGAATAGCGAAGAGACGGATACTTGAGGGAAATCTCATACCGTATTGTGTAGTGTCCCTTTTTCGCGGGATTTTTCGGCTACCGCAGATCATTTTATCAACTTGTAATATATTCATTTTATGTGTATTTTAACATGTGCTTTCTCAACATTTAAAAAAATTAGATTTGAGGGGGCAAGACATTTATTTGAGGGGGCGCTGCCCCCTCTTACCCCCCGTAGAGCCGGCCTCGCCGCCGAGTCTCCCGACATGAATCCCATCGAAATGGTGTGGCATGCTCTGAAAGACTATATTCGAAAAGAAGCAAAACCGACTACAAAATCTGATTTAATTACTGCCATTAATAAATTCTGGTTTGAGGTACTTACAGATGTCGCCCTTAAAACCCTGCGTGTTTTCCCGCGGTATGCCGCAATTTAGCGCGCGGCTTGCCGCGACTTGCCGGAGGCAACATTCGGGAATTTAAAATAAATGTGTTGTGCTTCACTGAATATCCACCAGATGGCGCATAGAAGGACTTTATCTAAAAGCCGTTGGTCCGGGAAAGTCAGTTTCCCTATGTTTCCCCGGTGGCGCGCAGATTCAAATCATGACGTCACTCGCTACCTAACGCTGAGAAGGCGAACGAGGATTTTAACAGTTTTTCTCTCGTTTTAAAGTGTTTTTATGAACTTTTTGAATTAAACAAATAACCTATGCATAATAATCGAGTGTCTTTTCGCTTTTTTTTTGTATATTTGAAGATAATTCATACGTTTTAAGCCGCTGCAAAAGGCTGGTTTGCTGGGCGAGTACTGACATCACGACTACTTTTATTACACCTACATTTGTTTATTTGTATATGTATGTTATTAATATTAATTTTTTAGAGATTGTGTGTGCGTGCACGGAGAGTTTGTGTTGATAAGTGTATGTGGATAAGTTGATAAGTGTATCAGAAAGCATTAAAATGTTCATTTGAATTAAAATGACACACACACGTCTGTATATACAGTATATCAATTACATATATATCAATTTCATTAGTTCGTTCATTCTATTTGAAGCTTCGGATGTTTTTTTTTTTTTTTTGGTTTGGTTAGATTAGTTCTGAACTCGCTTCCGTGAAACTATCGCTAAAACAATGTACTGAGCCCTCCTGAGGATATAAAGCTTTATTATTGTGTTTGAATAAATATTCAGATCTACCACAGCAGGTAATAAACTATGGTGTGTCATAACCGAAGCAAACACCACGATTATGCCTCGTTTCGTTCGACGGGAACGTGGTTCACTTGGCCGCGGTGTATTATAAACCTGTGGAATGTTTCACTGTTTATGTTCACATAAGAGGAACAAAAGCAAGTGAAATGTGGAAATGATGTGTGGCAACTCAATGAGGACTAAACCAAAGATTTCGGTAACTCCACTGAGTGTAGCATCTGCATAGTGACACTGAACATCTTCACTTTTCCGTTTACCTCTGAAAAAAAAGCTGTATTTTGTTTGTTTATATTTAGAGTTTTTATAACAGTAGAACAAGTACCCGCGCGCACGCACACACACAGACACACACACTCCCCTGAGCCCTCGGGAAACATCCAATCACCGTCGGTATACAAATGAGTCAAGACGCAGCCTAACGTGGTGTCGTGTCAGATTTCAGCGGTCACGGAGTGGGAAGACTTTGAAGAAGCTGCAGTGACAGTAAACAGCTGAACAACTTCACTTTTCCGTTTACCTCTGAGGAAAAAAAGCTGTATTTTGTTTGTTTATATTTAGAATTTTTATAGTAGTATAAGAGAAAGTTATAGTTTGGTCTGTACTGTAGTTCGCACCCTTGTAGAGAATAAATAAATGAATAACACCTTCATATCCCCTCTCAAGAGTGTCATAGTCCATTGTTAGTTTTAATGATCTGGCTGAAACTAATTATCACTACATAAGTACCCTAACACCATTGATCATGAGTCTCAGCTGAACCTAATTCTATACTTGTAACAGAAAATGTAGATGCAGATTCCAAATGTGTATTTATATAATAGATAGATAGATAGATAGATAGATGTGTGTGTGTGTGTGTGTGTGTGTGTGTAGGCTCTACGCAGGGGCAAGAGAGGGCAGCGCACCCTTAAATGTCTGCACATGTTAATATATTCCTAAAATGTATATATTACAAGTTGATAAACTGATCTGCGGTAGCGGAAAAATCCGCTGAAAATAGGACAGGCTGAAGCGCACGCGCACGCGCGCACACACACACACACACACACACACACACACACACACACACACACACACACACACACACCTCCCTTGAGCCCTGCGTCTGTCGGATTTCAACGGTCACGGAAAGACTTTGAAGCAGTTTATATATGAATCTAAGCTTGAACTTATCAGCATTGTAAATATATAATACTTTTCAAATAAAATCGCTATTACTTTGACCCTGAAGTTTAGTTTAGCACACACAAAAAACAGAAATGTCATTTCTGGTAAATCAACAGAATGTGTAGTTTATTTACAGTAATTCATTAAAAAATGAATATACATTGTACAGTACACGGTAAACACGGGAAAGATTACAAAATGAAAAAACAAACAGTGTCTACTTTATAAACAGCTTAGTATGTGCGTCGAGATGCTGAAATCCCTTGCATGTTTTTGCTTCCAAGTGGAGAGATATTTGACCGATAGCCTAGAACAAAAGATCTATAGGTGTGATCACAACCCCCTCCGACCGACCATGCCATCAATCACTGACCACCTCAGAAGTTCCCTCCAATGTATGGCTGCAATACTTGTTTTGCAAGTATTTTTAACACCATTCAAAGGCTTCAAAGGGGCAGTTATCGGCTATGACACGTTGAAGGAGAACTTAATAGTTCTCAAAAATAGTGAAAATGTCTGCAACAATCACTAACCATTAAAATGATGTTTTTTTTTGTAAATAAACACGAAAATATTAATTATATTTCCATATATACACACACACACACACACACACACACACACACAAGGGCGAAGGTTTGCTACCTATGACTCCAACTAATACCCCATCCCCCAATCCCCTATTCCACCCACCAACCCCCTGCCCCATCCACCTACCAACCTCCCACCCCAACTATGTCCACTGAATACATGTTTTTCTTAATATGGTGCGAAATCACTTTACATTAATACTAGCAATGCTTCGATTTATATTAATCCACTCGAAATGCAATTCATTAAGTTAAATTAAGGAATAGTGTAAAGTTAAAGGAATGTTTCATAACTGACAAAAAGTCAGTTTTAAGTCTTTAATAAAATAAAAACTATTCTTTATTTAGCCCTAGTGCAAATGAAACATCTCAATCATCTGTATATATACAGTGGTGTGAAAAACTATTTGCCCCCTTCCTGATTTCTTATTCTTTTGCATGTTTATGACACTTAAATGTTTCTGCTCATCAAAAACCGTTAACTATTAGTCAAAGATAACATAATTGAACACAAAATGCAGTTTTTAAATGAAGGTTTATGTTATTAAGGGAGAAAAAAAACTCCAAATCTACATGGCCCTGTGTGAAAAAGTGATTGCCCCCCTTGTTAAAAACTAACTTAACTGTGGTTTATCACACCTGAGTTCAATTTCTGTAGTCACCCCCAGGCCTGATTACTGCCACACCTGTTTCAATCAAGAAATCACTTAAATAGGAGCTACCTGACACAGAGAAGTAGACCAAAAGCACCTCAAAAGCTAGACATCATGCCAAGATCCAAAGAAATTCAGGAACAAATGAGAACAAAAGTAATTGAGATCTATCAGTCTGGTAAAGGTTATAAAGCCATTTCTAAAGCTTTGGGACTCCAGCGAACCACAGTGAGAGCCATTATCCACAAATGGCAAAAACATGGAACAGTGGTGAACCTTCCCAGGAGTGGCCGGCCGACCAAAATAACCCCAAGAGCGCAGAGACAACTCATCCGAGAGGCCACAAAAGACCCCAGGACAACATCTAAAGAACTGCAGGCCTCACTTGCCTCAATTAAGGTCAGTGTTCACGACTCCACCATAAGAAAGAGACTGGGCAAAAATGGCCTGCATGGCAGATTTCCAAGGCGCAAACCACTTTTAAGCAAAAATAACATTAAGGCTCGTCTCAATTTTGCTAAAAAACATCTCAATGATTGCCAAGACTTTTGGGAAAATACCTTGTGGACCGACGAGACAAAAGTTTAACTTTTTGGAAGGTGCGTGTCCCGTTACATCTGGCGTAAAAGTAACACAGCATTTCAGAAAAAGAACATCATACCAACAGTAAAATATGGTGGTGGTTGTGTGATGGTCTGGGGTTGTTTTGCTGCTTCAGGACCTGGAAGGCTTGCTGTGATAGATGGAACCATGAATTCTACTGTCTACCAAAAAATCCTGAAGGAGAATGTGCGGCCATCTGTTCGTCAACTCAAGCTGAAGCGATCTTGGGTGCTGCAGCAGGACAATGACCCAAAACACACCAGCAAATCCACCTCTGAATGGCTGAAGAAAAACAAAATGAAGACTTTGGAGTGGCCTAGTCAAAGTCCTGACCTGAATCCTATTGAGATGTTGTGGCATGACCTTAAAAAGGCGGTTCATGCTAGAAAACCCTCAAATAAAGCTGAATTACAACAATTCTGCAAAGATGAGTGGGCCAAAATTCCTCCAGAGCGCTGTAAAAGACTCGTTGCAAGTTATCGCAAACGCTTGATTGCAGTTATTGTTGCTAAGGGTGGCCCAACCAGTTATTAGGTTCAGGGGGCAATTACTTTTTCACACAGGGCCATGTAGGTTTGGATTTTTTTTCTCCCTAAATAATAAAACCCCTCATTTAAAAACTGCATTTTGTGTTTACTTGTGTTATCTTTGACTAATAGTTAAATGTGTTTGATGATCAGAAACATTTTGTGTGACAAACATGCAAAAGAATAAGAAATCAGGAGGGGGGCAAATAGTTTTTCACACCACTGTATAAAAGTAGATTACATCTAAACATGAACTACTAGGTAGAGTACCACACAACAGCTCAATGCCTATTGCTCCTATATGAAGGAGACAAAAACATGCCTTCGCCTCTCGTTAACAAAAATAAACTGCTGGCATATTTGTTTGACATCAATATTGTCCAGGCTGTTCTTTTTTTCTTCTGATAAACACTAAAGATGATATTTTGTAGAATGCTGAAAACCTGTAATCATTGATTTACATAGTATTTGTTTTTCCTGCTACGGAAGTCAATGTTTTCAGCTTTTTTCCCCAATATCTTATTTTGTTCATTTCATTCATTCATTTTCTGTACCGCTTTATCCTTATATACAGGGTCGCGGGGACCTGGAGCCTATCCCAGGAAACTTAGGGCACTAGGCGGGGTACAAAAAAGTGAAATGTCAGTTCAAAACTTTTGCCAAAAACACTAATGAATCACTTACATCCTCAGCCTATCACTCCTCATAATGCTAAATATTAGTATAATCAACATGTATAATACACGCACACATATTATATGTTATATACTGTATAATCAACATTCAGATTGACCTCCTGTGAACTCGCCTCTTCACCTGAACTACAACATGGCTGATCTGCTTCTGTCCCCTAATTGAAAAACATTGAGGGATTCCTTATGAGCATGGACAGAGAATGCCTCAGCCTATTATTGGTAACAATGTTAAATCTCAGGACAACTACAGTGGCTTGCAAAAGTATTCGCCCCCCGTGAACTTTTCCACATTTTGTCACATTACAGCCACAAACATGAATCAATTTTATTGGAATTCCACGTGAAAGACCAATACAAAGTGGTGTACACGCGAGAAGTGGAACGAAAATCATACATGATTTCAAACATTTTTTTTTTTACAAATAAATAACTGAAAAGTGGGGTGTGTGTAATTATTCAGCCCCCTTTGGTCTGAGTGCAGTCAGTTGGCCATAGACATTGCCTGATGAGTGCTAATGACTAGCGAGCACCTGTGTGTAATCTACACTCTCTCCATCGCTGTCTGATATACAGCACAGGTGTTTAGGTTCTGTTACCTGACAAAACAGGATAAACACATGCCATTTAAACAGCAATCATTTTATTTCACTTTTTCTGAGTCTTAGTGTGCAAACCTCGAATCAAATCATTAATGTTCGCCAAGTAAGTGAATGCATTTTAAAAACTATTTTTCTGAAGTGGATTGTCTATTGGTGTCAACAAAATTCTAGCCATATGGCAATATTAGTATATTAGTTTA
The DNA here is from genome assembly GCA_030522415.1 of Channallabes apus. NCBI lineage: Eukaryota > Metazoa > Chordata > Actinopteri > Siluriformes > Clariidae > Channallabes > Channallabes apus. The sequence goes on along the minus strand of CM060107.1, from coordinate 55,225,267 downwards.
TCAATTTCTTTCACAATACTGATTTCTGACAAACAGTCACTAGATTAGGAGACTGACAGGGATCATATTTATACTTTTACATTTAGCTGTTTAATCTGCTGTTAGTTTTACGCCCGTATTCACAGACTATGACCTGGCCTGCTGTACTGAATGTGAGTCCACTGCATTTGGCGCTGCTTGTGTCTGAACGCAGCCAATCGTCTATCACATGATGGCAGGGAAAGGCACAGCCAATCAAAATGTTCATATGTGTTTTGGGGGCGGGAGGACTCAAGGAGAGAACGTGATTTATCCCTTTCTGCGTGTCTAGGTTAATGTTGACAGAACGATTTAAAAAAAAGTGGATTAAATTATTGGTGGGGACATTTCAATGGTCGGAGGATATTGGTGGGGACACATCCCCTCCGTCCACCCTAAATCTACGCCCCTGTATATGTATAATTTAAAACTATTTATTCATTTGTCTTTTATTTACTTACTTACTATCGAATGCTTTTTTAGGGCTCTAAAAACTACGGCAGTATGAATGACAATGGAATAGGACGTGTGAGTTGCACCGGTCACACACACACACAATAAATAAATAAATAAATATATATATATATATATATATATATATAAAAATATATAATTAAATTCTTAAAACATCGTGTTCACCCATGCACTGAAAAAAAGAACTTGTAAGATTTACTTGATAAAATCCTCATAACAATTTGGACACAGATTTTAAGTAAATTTTATTGCTCCAATATTAAGGCTGAATCCCAACCCTTCCCCCTACCCTTCCATTTGACGCGTTCACGTGCAGGGGTAGTGGTGTCTCATTTCTCTTTTGGTTGGAGGTGTAGGGGGAGGGGGGAAGGGCCAGATAGCCCTCCAAACGAAGATTTTTCAGGACCTCACTTCAAACGAAGGGCTAAGCGAAGTTTTCAACATGGCTGCTCACTCGAGCAAACAGACCCATAAATGTTAAGTCATTTTTGCCATTAATAAAGATTTTTATGACAAGTTTTCATTATATGTATATTACCTTTAGTCTTGTTCGTGTTTATGGTGATGTTCTGTAAAGAAACGTTTGCAAAAAAAATCGCTAAAGTTTGCTAGCGGATAGCACATATTGCACAATATTACAAATATATATTTTTATGTCACATACACTTTACTGCATGCTACAAACAAATATGAAAGTTCAGTAGCACGGCATTTTGCCGAGCATTTGATAACGCATTGTTTGTTTTGCTTACGGCCATACACTATTGTTTTGCTTACACTATTCTTACTTATTGCAACGTGACCACAGTTTTGTAATTTATATTCTGTATATGGACGGCTGAGGAAACCCGAAGACTCATCCGTGTTCGTGGTGAAAATGAGCAACTTTTTTAAAAATCGAAATACGGCGCAAAAAAACCTTTGGGAGTGAGTAATCTCTCTTATTGGAATGTGTGATAAACATCGGCGCATGTCCTCTGACGTAACATTAGGAACCAGCGACAACGTATGATGACGTATAACAGTGTTGTCCCATTTCTCAGGGGAAATATTTATACCCTTCCCCTTTCCACTTCGTTTCAAGGGACAAGGGGAAGAAAATAGAATTGTGATTCAGCCCAAGTAAAACTCACCCGTAATTGTCAGGTAAAATTTACTTAATTAAATTAACAATAAAAGAAATCAAGTAAAAGTTACATAATTATATTTAATGCACAAATTAGATTTATTTAAAATAATCAAGTAAAGTTGCAGGAACCTTAATTTTATGAAATTACTATCATTTTGTTTTGTGAGATTTTCCCTTAACTTGGTTTTATCAATTTATATTACTCCCTATAATAATGTAAACATTGCTAATTTATGTTTTGGAAAGAAACTTAAGTAATTATTTCATCTATATCTTTCATAAATCACACAACTAAAATATAATTAAACAGTTTATTCACCAACATTACCAAATATTTGTGACATTCACAGTCTAGATCCAAGTTGTCTTTTTAATAAAAGTGCAGTCAGCTAAATTTTGCATCCATAGAAAAAAACTGCACGGCACCAGGGCCTGAAATACTTGTTTTAAACAAAATTGTGTAAAATAATAAATAAATAAAATACAGCATTCATTTAGAAATAAAATACAGCAGAAAATACATTAAACAAACTGTAGAATAAACGTTAAAACGTAATAGCCCTCGGAAGCAGTGAAGTTGCAACATTCAAATCAGCACTCTGGACTAGTGCACTTAAAAGTATGCCATTGAAACCATAACGCATTAAAACATTAAGCTGAACATGGAAACACAACATGTAAAGACTTGTAGTCAAGCCAAATCAAATGTTTTAAGATAACTTCATCTTTAAAGCTTGCACTTTTGGTGATAGCTTAATCCCATCAAGTTCTAGAAGAACTTTCTGAAAATAGCTCAAATGTGTAGCGCAGTGCTCGGAGCTATTGCCACATTCTTGCAAAATTTCCTCTCCTTCAAGGATTATGGATACACCAACTGGTCCTTCACCTTCAACAGCACAGACGACAAGGATTTTAAGAAGGTGCATACTGGCATCACTTCGTCTGTCCCCCTGCATAAAATGTACAAGAAAATAAATAATTAATTTTGAGAAACAAAAAAATCTGAATTGCTTCATCCTGTGCTGACTTGATTCCACAGAGAAAAAAAAAAATAAAAATAATTGATAATAAAAAATGACCATCACTTCATATACTTCAGATTGTTAAACTTGGGTTAAATTGCTTTAGCAAAAATCTTGCATGAGTAAAACATTGTAAAACATGGCATGAGATGGCTACACTCCATAGATTACTCTGCACCTTTACAGTGTCAGGAAATCCTATGATGAATGCTGCGTTTGTATTTAAAGGGTTAGTCCAAACATGAAAATTCTTTCAATAATTACTCAGATTTATATATACATTTGCATTTGCTTCTGTCCAATGCAACAAACACTATATTCAAGGTATTCATAAATTGTATAATTAATAAGAAAACAATGCTTTACCAGGCAATCATCAAAGAGATCCTCTTCAGATTCATGTCTCATCTCTACGCTTTGTTTCTGTGAAAATATTTACACTGTATCATTTACATTTACATATTTTATTCATACAACTACATTTAGTCATTTCTTCATTTTTTGGAAGTTTGCCTTTATCCAAAACAAATTACAAAAGACGAAGGCATCAAGCATGTCAAGCAGTGCTAACACAAACTTTCTGACACCGTTAGAAAAATACAAGATAGATCAATGAGGGATTAAGGAAAAAGTGAGAAGCAAGAATCATGTGTGGAAAGATTAAGCATGCAAGGTCACAGGATGACTCGACTTATTTTTATTGTCTGCAATGGGATTTAGACAAATTAGAGCTGCTGTCAATACTGTATGAACATATGTACAGGTTCTTTCCTCGTAACTCATAAATAAAGTTCGGCTTTTAAAAAAAAAATGTTTATTGCTAGTGCTCTTTTACCATTTAATGCTTTAACACACCTGACTCACTTTGTTCAGAAATGGCATCTCACTGGCGAGCCTTTGTCTGAACACGGCGTTTTCACGAGGGGTGGGGGTAAGAAACATGCATCTCAGTTTATTAATCCGCGCGCTTAGTTCGTTATTTATTTATTTATTTACCACAGGACCCCTGGGGGGCTCCGTAGGTTCAGGTTTTTACATGAAAATGGTGTTTTGTTAATATCCACACTATTAAAAACTGAAATATTGCTAATTGTACGTCCTGAAATTAAGATGAACATTAATTGGGAGTCATAAAAGCGAGAATCACATCCAAAACAGAAAGCTAAACTTACCTTGAACACGACAAACTCCAGCTCCAGCCACGCCGTGTAGTACCTCCGTGATGATTCCCAACCGACTGATCCACAGCGCGGGCACAGCGTCTCCAAACACGCATGCGCGGTTTAATTTGGACACATTTTCGGCTTCAGTAGACACACAATACTTCAGATTGAAGCACGACTGCCCCCTACAGGTAATGAAGGGCATTTTCACAGCTTCCCGCACGCAGCCGCACAAAGCCGCGGCAAGTCATGGGATCCCTTTTCTCGAAACGTGCGTTTTTAATGGCAACATCTGTACTCTCTCCACTACCAACACACAGTCAATAATTTCTTTCAGATAGCAACATCGACACAAGATGTAGTCCACCTGAGTGCTTCTGCCTCCACTCTTATGTCACCCTATGTTCCTGCCTCTTCTGGAAGAAAGTATTTACTACTGCCATTTCCATCCTCTTTGCAAAGTCCACCACTGTCACGTTTCCCTCTCTGTCTGCGCTTGGAGTGTGTGCGTGGCATGAACGCGGAGGAGGCGAGCTGACGGTTTAGCAAAGTCCTTTTATTCATTTTAAAGGCAAAATAATCTCCAAACACAAACTGAAACTTAATGTAACTAAAGCTAGACGCCTGACTGCTGTTCAGTCAGGCTATTTATAAAAAACATAAACAAATTAACTTCCCTCGGTTCAGGTGAGCTTCTACGTCACCTGACCGAGGTGCAAACTGGGAACTGAAGTCAAATATCAAACACAAACAAACTACAAACCAAAACCAAAAACGGGCGTTAGGCGCCCTCTAGGGGTCAACCGTCACAGTACTCCCCCCCAAAGAAATGCTCCTCTGGAGCATCACCGGAGGCCCCGGGCTCCCACCCCACAGTACTACCTTCGGCCTCCTGACCAGGTGACGGGGCTGGAGAAGCGCTCGGCGGCTGCAGAGCTGGAGAAGCGCTCGGCGGCTGCAGAGCTGGAGAAGCGCTCGGCGGCTGCAGAGCTGGAGAAGCGCTCGGCGGCTGCAGAGCTGGAGAAGCGCTCGGCGGCTGCAGAGCTGGAGAAGCGCTCGGCGGCTGCAGAGCTGGAGAAGCGCTCGGCGGCTGCAGAGCTGGAGAAGCGCTCGACGGCGGCGTTGGAGCGCGCAGTGCGCTCGACGGCGGCGTTGGAGCGCGCAGTGCGCTCGACGGCGGCGTTGGAGCGCGCAGTGCGCTCGACGACGGCTCTGGAGCACGCAGTGCGCTCGACGACGGCTCTGGAGCGTGCAGTGCGCTCGACAGCGGCGCAACGTCGTCCTCAAAGCCGGGAGGCGGCGGTAGACCCCGTGCGTCGGTCAGCGGCAGATGACACTCTGGCTCGCTGTCCTCGAAGCCGGGAGGCGGCAGTAGAACCAGTGCGTCGGTCAGTGGCAGCTGACACTCTGGCTCGCTGTCCTCGAAGCCGGGAGGCCGCAGTAGAACCAGTGCGTCGGTCAGCGGCAGCTGACACTCTGGCTCGCGGTCCTCGAACCCGGGAGGCGGCAGTAGAACGGGTGCGTGGTACAGCGGCTGCTGAAACGCTAGCATGCTGTCCTGGCTGTCTGGAGGAGGCGGAATGTTGACGCCTTCCAGCTGCGGCGCGTGGTTCTCCGCACCGATCTCAGGCAGTGGCGGAATGGGAAGCACGTCGCCCGGGGCCGAGAGAGGAAGGACCTCTGAGACTACAGCTTGGCTCTCTCAAACCTGGACGAGCAACTGTTGGAGCCGCACCACCTGCTCCCGCAGGTCTCGGATGCTCTCCTCGTTGTCTTCCGCCCACTGCCTGTAGCACTCTCCCGTCTCAACCTCCATCTCCGCCCCCTCAGCGTACCTGGAGTTTTTCCGGCGCTGCCAGAATTCCGTCTCGCCGTGCTCCTCGCTGCTCTGCCGCATGCTCTCTTGTTTCGTCCCGTGCTCCTCGCTACTCTGCCGCATGCGCTCCCGTTTCGCCAGCTGGTTGTACTCCCAGGTTCGGTGCAGGTCTATCTCGCCATTTTCCAGCCAGCAGTACTCCCAGTCGTCGCACTCCTCTTCCCCGCTGATCTCCAGCCAGCTCGCCAGCTCGGGCAAGATGGTATTCGCGCCCCCCCCAAAAATAATCCAGGGGGAAGTCCTCCGCCATGCCACTTGGACGGTCTAGCTTTCTGTCACGTTTCCCTCTCTGTCTGCGCTTGGAGTGTGTGCGTGGCATGAACGCGGAGGAGGCGAGCTGACGGTTTAGCAAAGTCCTTTTATTCATTTTAAAGGCAAAATAATCTCCAAACACAAACTGAAACTTAATGTAACTAAAGCTAGACGCCTGACTGCTGTTCAGTCAGGCTATTTATAAAAAACATAAACAAATTAACTTCCCTCGGTTCAGGTGAGCTTCTACGTCACCTGACCGAGGTGCAAACTGGGAACTGAAGTCAAATATCAAACACAAACAAACTACAAACCAAAAACCAAAAACTGTCGTTAGGCGCCCTCTAGGGGTCAACTGTCACAACCACCATCTGTCCTTCTACATTCCTGTCCAGAAGACCAAACCTGCCCATCACATTTTCATCACCTCTGTTCCCTTCCCCTTTCAAACAAATTCCTCTTTCAGGATAACTCCTACTCCATTTCTTTTCCTATCCATACCATGGTAAAACAATTTGAACCCTGATCCTAAGCTTCTAGCCTTGCTACCTTTCCACCTGGTCTCCTGGATGTCCACCTTCCTTCTCTGCATCGTATCAACCAACTCTCTTGCCTTCCCTGTCATGGTCCCAAAATTCAAAGTCCCTACTTTCACTCCTAAACTCTTGCCTTTCCTTTTCTCTCTGCTTTCGGGAGGATGTGAGCATTGCGATCTCCTCCAAATTAAAGTCCTTCGCGCTCGGCTTGGCTTCTTCAAAATGGAACTATGAACCGCAGCACATTGATTTGGTGGAAGTACAGATGTCGCCATTAAAAACCTGCGTTTCGAGAAAAGGGATCCCGTGACTTGCCGCGGCTTTGCGCGGCTGCGTGCGGGAAGCTGTGAACATGCCCTTCATTACCTGTAGGGGGCAGTCGTGTTTCAGTCTGAAGTATTGTGTGTCTACTGAAGCCGAAAATGTGTGCAAATTAAACTGCGCATGCGTGTTTGGAGTCGCTGTGCCGGCGCTGTGGATCAGTCGGTTGTGGATCATCACGGAGGTACAACACGGTGTGGCTGCTGCTGGAGTTTGTCGTGTTCGAGGTAAGTTTAGCTTTCTTTTTTGGATGTGATTCTCGCTTTCATGACTCCCAATTAATGTTCATCTTAATCTCAGGACGTACAATTAGCAATTTCAGTTTTTAATAGTGTGGAGATTCACAAAACACCGTTTTCGTGTAAAAACCTGAACCTACGGAGCCCCCATGGGTCCTGTGGTAAATAAATAAATATAATAATAACGAACCGAGCGCGCGGATTAATACACCGAGATGTGTGTTTCTTACCCCCAACCCGAGTGAAAACGGCGTCTTCAGACAAAGCCTCGCCAGTTAGATGCCATTTCTGAACAAACTGAGTCGTGTGTGTTAAAGCATTAAATGGTAAAAGAGCACTAGCAATAAACGTTTTTTTTTCTGAAGCCGAACTTTATTAAAGAGTTACGAGTAAAGAACCTGTACATATGTTCATACAGTATTGACAGCAGCTCTAATTTACTGCGGTAAAGCCAGCCGCGGTTCAGAAAAACACGGTCAAGCCAGCCGCGATTGATTTTAGTGCGCGCGCATATTACAGCGATTACGGTAGTTTCATGAACAACACAGAGAGAATGCCCCATATCTGAAAAATGCTGCAGTAAAATAGTTTCATATGTGGTGTGTATATAGTATGGGACGTCCTGAATAAGAACTGATCATTGTTGTTTTCTACTTATTAGAAATGGGGTCTTTATACCCCTTTAAAATGTAATAATGCCCCATATCTCAAAAATGCTGCAGTAAAATAGTTTCATATGTGGTGTGTATATAGTATGGGACGTCCTGAATAAGAACTGATCATTGTTTTTTTCTACTTTTTTTTTTTATCATATAATGTGTGTACATTATATGGGATAAAAACTGACCATGGCGTTTTATACTTACTAGAATTTATTTTTTCATAGGTCTCTGAAGTGAAATAAAGGCATTTTATTTAACTTTTTTTCCCCATTGTGAACATTTGTTTATTTGACCTCTCTTCCAAAGCAGACGTTAATCCTCATTATAGAAAGCATTCATTGAAGAATAACTGCTAATTTTGAACAGTAAAACAAAATAAAAATCAATTCTGGTATTTAGAAAGACTAAATACATTATTTTGTCTGTTTTCTACGAATTCTGCTGTAACTTATCTACATAAAACAATTATTTGAATGGTGAATATTTAAGAAAAATATTGTAACAGACAACCGTCAAAGTCACCAATAAATAACACGGATATTAAAGCAGAAATGCAAATAAATAAGCAAGTAAAAATTGACGAGCATGTTGTATTATCTCTCAGTCCTGGGCGTCTAAATGAAAAGCGCTCTGAAAGCGCGTTGTCTCTGTGTCGGTCCTGAAACTACCGTAATCACTGTAATATGTGCGCACACTAAAATCAATCGCGGCTGGCTTGACCGTGTTCTTCTGAACCGCGGCTGGCTTTACCGCAGTTCTAATTTGTCTAAATCGCATTGCAGACAATAAAAATAAGTCGAGTCCTCCTGTGACCCTACATGCTTAATCTTTGCACACATGATTCTTCCTTCTCACTTTTTCCTTAATCCCTCACTGTTCTATCTTGTATTTTCTAACGGTGTCAGAAACTTTGTGTTAGTAGCACTGCTTGACGCCTTCCTCTTTTGTAATTTGCTTTGGATAAAGGCAAACTTACAAAAGATGAAGAAATGCCTGAATGTAGTTGTACGAATAAAAGATTATGTAATGATACAATGTAAATATTTTCACAGAAACAAAGTGTAAAGATGAGACGTGAATCTGAAGAGGATCTCTTTGATGATTGCCTGGTAAAGCATTGTTTTCTTATTAATTATACAATTTATTAATACCTTGAATATAGTGTTTGTTGTATTGGACAGAAGCATACTGTATAAATGCAAATGAATATATAAATGAGTAATTATTGAACGAATTTTCATGTTTGTACTAACCCTTTAAATACAAACTCAGCATTCATCATAGGATTTCCTGACACTGTAAAGCCATCTCATGCCATGTTTTACTGATGCAAGATAAAGCAATTTAACCCAAGTTTAACAATATGAAGTGATGGTCATTTTTTTTATTATCATTTATTTTTATTATTATTTTTTTCTCAATGAAGTCAGCACAGGTTGAAGCAATTCAGATTTTTTTGCTTCTCAAAATAAATGATTTATTTTCTTGTAAATTTTATGCAGGGGGACAGACGAAGTGACACCTTCTTAAAATCCTTGTCGTCCGTGCTGTTGAAGGGGAAGAACCGGTTGGTGTATCCATAATCCTTGAAGGAGAGGCTATTTTCAGAAAGTTCTTCTAGAACTTGATGGGATTAAGCTATCACCAAAAGTGCAAGCTTTAAAGATGAAGTTATCATCTTAAAACATTTGATTTGGCTTGACTACAAGTGTTTACATGTTGTGTTTACATGTTCAGCTTAAAATGTTTTCATGCATTAAGGTTTCAATGGCATACTTTTAAGTGCACTAGTCCAGAGTGCTGATTTGAAAGTTGCAACTTCACTGCTTCAGAGGGCTATTACGTTTTAACGTTTATTCTACAGTTTGTTTAAAGTATTTTCTGCTGCATTTTATTTCTAAATGAATGCTGTATTTTATTTATTTATTATTTTACACAATTTTGTTTAAAACAAGTATTTCAGGCCCTGGTGCCGTGCAGTTTTTTTCTATGGATGCAAAATTTAGCTGAATGCACTTTTATTAAAAAGACAACTTGGATCTAGACTGTGAATGTCACAAATATTTGGTAATGTTGGTGAATAAACTGTTTAATTATATTTTAGTTGTGTGATTTATGAAAGATATAGATGAAATAATTACTTAAGTTTCTTTCCAAAACATAAATTAGCAATGTTTACATTATTATAGGGAGTAATATAAATTGATAAAACCAAGTAAGGGATAAAACCAAGCCTTTGAATGGTGTTAAAAATACTTGCAAAACAAGTATTGCAGCCATACATTGGAGGGAACTTCTGAGGTGGTCAGTGATTGATGGCACGGTCGGTCGGAGGGGGTTGTGATCACACCTATAGATCTTTTGTTCTAGGCTATCGTTCAAATATCTCTCCACTTGGAAGCAAAAACATGCAAGGGATTTCAGCATCTCGACGCCCATACTAAGCTGTTTATAAAGTAGACACTGTTTGTTTTTTCATTTTGTAATCTTTCCCGTGTTTACCGTGTACTGTACAATGTATATTCATTTTTTAATGAATTACTGTAAATAAACTACACATTCCGTTGATTTACCAGAAATGACTTTTCTGTTTTTTTTGTGTGTGCTAAACTAAACTTCAGGGTCAAAGTAATAGCGATTTTATTTGAAAAGTATTATATATTTACAATGCTGATAAGTTCAAGCTTAGATTCATATATAAACTGCTTCAAAGTCTTTCCGTGACCGCTGAAATCCGACAGACGCAGGGCTCAAGGGAGGTGTGTCTGTGTGTGTGTGTGTGTGTGTGCGCGCGCGTGTGTATGTGTGTGTGTGCGGGTTAGTGTGCCTGTCCTATTTCAGCGGATTTTTCCGCTACCGCAGATCAGTTTATCAACTTGTAATATATACATTTTAGGAATATATTAACATGTGCAGACATTTAAGGTTGCGCTGCCCTCTCTTGCCCCTGCGTAGAGCCTACACACACACACACACACACACATCTATCTATCTATCTATCTATCTATCTATTATATAAATACACATTTGGAATCTGCATCTACATTTTCTGTTACAAGTATAGAATTAGGTTCAGCTGAGACTCATGATCAATGGTGTTAGGGTACTTATGTAGTGATAATTAGTTTCAGCCAGATCATTAAACTAACAATGGACTATGACACTCTTGAGAGGGGATATGAAGGTGTTATTCATTTATTTATTCTCTACAAGGGTGCGAACTACAATACAGACCAAACTATAACTCTCTCTTACTACTATAAAAATTCTAGATATAAACAAACAAAATACAGCTTTTTTTCCTCAGAGGTAAACGGAAAAGTGAAGTTGTTCAGCTGTTCACTGTCACTGCAGCTTCTTCAAAGTCTTCCCACTCCGTGACCACTGAAATCCGACACGACACCACGTTAGGCTGCGTCTTGACTCATTTGTATACCGACGGTGATTGGATGTTTCCCGAGGGCTCAGGGGAGTGTGTGTGTCTGTGTGTGTGTGTGTGTGTGTGTGTGTGTCTGTGTGTGTGTGTCTACAGTATGTGTACAAAATGCAGCTTTTTTTTCAGAGTTAAACGGAAAAGTGAAGATGTTCAGTGTCACTATGCAGATGTTACACTCAGTGGAGTTACCGAAATCATTGGTTTAGTCCTCATTGAGCTTTTGTTCCTCTTATGTGAGCATAAACAGTGAAACATTCCACAGGTTTAAAATACACCGCGGCCAAGTGAACCACGTTCCCGTCGAACGAAACGAGGCATAATCGTGGTGTTTGCTTCGGTTATGACACACCATAGTTTATTACCTGCTGTGGTAGATCTGAATATTTATTCAAACACAATAATAAAGCTTTATATCCTCAGGAGGGCTCAGTACATTGTTTTAGCGATAGTTTCACGGAAGCGAGTTCAGAACTAATCTAACCAAACCAAAAAAAAAAATAGCTGGATAGTTTTGTTCTTCAGAAAAGATATCTGAAGTCACAGAGAGATCCTGCTCTGTAGAAGCTGCCTCAGTCTATTTGTGCAATTACTCCATCCCGCCCTTATCAATGATAGTATAGTAATGATGTCGCTGTTGATTATCTGTTCTTGTGCTTTTGAAAAATAAATATTTTTTTCTAAGAACATGTAATAGGATGTTGTTTATTGCATATATGTATGTTTTTTTGTAATAGGCAAGTATATCAAAATAATTTAACTGTTTAATAGACATGGGTGTTTTTTTTACAGATTCACTGTAAAACATGAAAATAATAATAACCTATTTGTGAGGTAGAATTAACCCAACATTCCAGTTAAAATGAACCAACAAACCCCAAACATATGGGTAGAACATTTGAACCATTTATGTGGTAGAATTAACCCAGCATTATAGTTAAATATCACCTAGCATTTGGATTGAATATTTAACCCATCTTTCTGGGTTAAAAACAACCCAGATTGTTTTTAACCCAGCATTTTTTAGGGTATATATATATATATATATATATATATATATATATATATATATATATACACACACACACACAGACATGCGTGTGTCATTTTAATTCAAATGAACATTTTAATCTGTGCATGGGCGTCAACTCGCACGTTCTGTAATGTTCCATTGTCTTTTAGAGCCCATTACTAAAGCAGGTTACTAAAACCTGGCTTACTACCTATAAAAAATATTTCAATTTAACTCATGGATCTCAATCACAGATGACACGACAAATTATATACTCTGAAACGTTCATTTGAACATTTAAAATGTTAATACAAAAATACAAAAACATGAATACTAATGTTATCATGGTGTAAATTATTAACATTAGGTTAGGTCCTGCCCTTAATTAATTCATATTATAATTACTTTTACATAGTATAGTTACTGGACTGACATTACCAAAACTAGCTATTTGATTTAGCCTTTCTAAAATCAACCCATATATCATTTATAATCAGAAAACATAAAACATATTATGATCTGTTCAACAGCCCATCTGTTTTAATTTAGTTTGTATTTTTTATTATTCATAAGACAACCTTTCAGTTTTGTAAATATTTTAGTTATAGTGTGTTAAGTCTTACAGTTACTATAAAATATATATATATATATAAACATAATATGATCTTTTTGAGTTATAATGTTTTTTTTTTTATTATTCATAAGAAAACCTTTCAGTTTTGTAAATATTCTAGTTATAGTGTGTTATGTTTTTTTTAGGTTAAACGGTTTTGAGAATTAGACCATCCAGCTTAGATAAATGTTATGTCATTGATAAAATCTGGATTAAGGTTATTTTATTATATAATTATATATATATATTTTATTTTTTTTAGTTTCCCCCTGAGGGATTGCCACCTTATTGTGGTCTGGGGGTTTGCGTGCCTCAACACAATTCAGCAAATACAATACTGTTACTATACAGTAAGGCCAGGTAAAAACAGTGCTCGAACATGATGCCCCCCTCCCCCCACCCCGTGTTGTCTGGTCTAGAACGGCGCTGCCTCTGACCGTCTTTTGTCTTGTAAATGAGTATTCTCACTCACCTTCCAATCCCCCCAGCGCACACACTCTGTTTGTACTGTAAACTGTACTGTAACTGTGTTTGCTAGGGCACTTGGTTATACACAGTACTTTAATGTATGGAACACTTACTTAACTTACTGGTTTGGTTTAAACATCGCTTATTACCTTATTCAACAAAATAAATTCATTATTAACGTATTGAAGTATTTTAGTTAAGGACAAAAACTGGATGGAGCTCCAGTGGAGAGAGTGAGCAGCTTTAAGTACTTGGGCGTCCACATCTCCGAGGATCTGACATGGACTGAGCATATCTGTGCTCAGACGAAAAGGGCAAAGCAGCGTCTGTACCACCTGAGGCAGTTGAGGAAGTTTGGGGTTTCCCCTGCTGTCCTTAAGGCTTTCTACTCGGGTGCTGTTGAGAGCATCCTAACACAGAACATTTCATCCTGGTTTGGGAATAGCTGTGTACAGGACAGGAAAGCCCTCCAGAGAGTGATCCGGGCAGCTGAACGCTGCTGCAGGTTAACTCTCCCCTCCATGCAGGACATCTACACCAGGAGATGTAAAACCAGGGCAGCTCGTATCATTAAGGACTTGTCGCACCCCAATAACGGACTGTTCAAACTTCTGCATTCAGGCAGAAGATTCCGGGTCATTATGGCCAAAACGGAGAGACTCAGGAGGAGTTTTTATCCACAGGCGATTAGACTCCTCAACCATGATGGGCCACTCTCCCGTTCATAAGACTGGTAACAGTTCACCCACACACTGCTGTGCTGACATTCCACACTGCACACTGCACTTTAGTCTGGACTGTAAGCATCACTTGCACTAACATCTTTATCCTGCTCAGATACACATTTTATTATTATGTTTACATTTGCACCCCTTTTTTTTTTTTTTTTTAAATTTCTATTTCTATTTATAGATTATTTCTTTTGTTTCTTGTTATTTGCACAAAGTAGGAGCGGTTCAGGATACATTTCACTGCGTGTTGTACTTGTATAACTATGCATGTGACAAATAAAGAATCTTGAATCTTGAATCTTGAAAAACTGTGCTTGTGTTTAGAACTGCTGAGCAGCCGAAAACACACACACACCCATCCCCCCACCAAAAACACACACGCACACACAGAGCAATTAACACCAGGAGTGGAAGGTGACAAACCTCAATGGAGAATACCAAGTTTGTCGTTGCTCTTTTGGAGTTCTTAAAACCCAAAACATTTATTTATACTGAGAAAAAATTATTATGGGTCACAATCACAAATACAAATACATATAATCAAGTGTTTAACTGGTTTCATTTGTTTCTATGATCAATAATTATTATTTTCAGCCCAACTCTTTGACTATTTAAAACAAAGTTGTGTCCCATTTTTTGCCCATTGAAGTTGTTGGTTCAACTAAACAATTTTTAAATACCCAAACAATCCCCCAAAATTAAAACACGCAAAACATGACTTTAACAATTCAATTTATTCTTCCAAAACTAGTCAAAGTTAAAACAGTAATTTATATAAAACAGATGAATACATGTTGTCTTTTTGCTTAAAGTTCATTAAACAACCCGGATACACCAGCTGCTTATAAGTCTCTATCTATAGTCCTTTTACATTAAAATAAAAAATTTTCAAATATCAAAACTATTACATATTTGTTATTAATAATGTTATTACTTAACAGTTTAAGTCTTTGTTTCCCCCAAAGTACTGTATCAGACATTTTGCAGTTCTATGTTCAGAATATACAGTAGACCTGATCAAACATCATTCTAAAGCTGTCGGACTGTGACGTCATCGCTACCGCAGATCAGTTCATCAACTTGTAATATATACATTTTAGGAATATATTAACATGTGCAGACATTTAAGGGTGCGCTGCCCTCTCTTGCCCCTGCGTAGAGCCTACACACACACACACACACACACACACATCTATCTATCTATCTATTATATAAATACACATTTGGAATCTGCATCTACATTTTCTGTTACAAGTATAGAATTAGGTTCAGCTGAGACTCATGATCAATGGTGTTAGGGTACTTATGTAGTGATAATTAGTTTCAGCCAGATCATTAAAACTAACAATGGACTATGACACTCTTGAGAGGGGATATGAAGGTGTTATTCATTTATTTATTCTCTACAAGGGTGCGAACAACAATACAGACCAAACTATAACTCTCTCTTACTACTATAAAAATTCTAGACATAAACAAACAAAATACAGCTTTTTTTCCTCAGAGGTAAACGGAAAAGTGAAGTTGTTCAGCTGTTCACTGTCACTGCAGCTTCTTCAAAGTCTTCCCACTCCGTGACCACTGAAATCCGACACGACACCACGTTAGGCTGCGTCTTGACTCATTTGTATACCGACGGTGATTGGATGTTTCCCGAGGGCTCAGGGGAGTGTGTGTGTCTGTGTGTGTGTGTGTGTGTCTATGTGTGTGTGTCATTGTTTTAGCGATAGTTTCAAGGAAGCGAGTTCAGAACTAATCTAACCAAACCAAAAAAAAAAACATCCGAAGCTTCAAATAGAATGAACGAACTAATGAAATTGATATATATGTAATTGATATACTGTATACACAGACGTGTGTGTGTCATTTTAATTCAAATGAACATTTTAATGCTTTCTGATACACTTATCAACTTATCCACATAAACTTATCAACACATACTCTCCGTGCACGCACATACAATCTCTAAAAAAGTAAAATTAATAACATACATATACAAATAAACAAAAATATAAACGTCTATGTATATTGAAGTTTACGGTGAACGCAGAGTCGGCTAAGCACATGTGATGACGCGCGCGCCCTCACCTCTTGTTACGACTGCCTATTTGGCCAAAAAATAATTGAACGATATGCCTGGTCCTGGAAAGAGACAATAAATATATATATTTTTTATACATTTATTGCATTGTTTGTTGTTTACAGTCAAGCCATCAACATACAATAAAATGTAAACATGAGATCTAAACTAAAAACTGTGCTCCCTGCTGGTGTTGGCAATATCATCTCTTTGTTCTGCTGTCTCCGGCTCCCTCCCTGGTCCTGAACCGTACCATACATACCAGATCAAGAACTTGAAGATGAAGATTATATCTCTGGTCTTCTCTTTGACGGGTTCCTCCCTAGTTTCTGATGATCTCAATTAGTTTGTAGTGTTGCTTGTCCAAGGAAACCAGTAATCTTGCTTGAAGTGGAGCAGATATAATTCTCAGAAACTCATTACTGATCTTTAAAAAAAAAAAAAAGGTAAAAACAAAAATTGGACTGGCTCAAGTTCTTATGTTAGCAAATCTTAATTACAGTGTGTATAAAGTATAGAAAGCAGTACACTACAAACAGCACTCACTCCAAATTAGCTTGTTCTATGTTTACGTCACTTTCCTATAAATTTTTACATCGTTAACCAACGGTACTTAAATATAATTATTTTCTTCGGCGCCGCTGACTTACTGTATAAACTCCGGTGTTTTTGAAAATCACCACGTTAGTTAGCTAATGCAGGTAATATAGGTGGTTTTAGCTACAGTAGCAAACACGGACACAAAACTCAATCTACAAAGTAGTTGTTCCTGACATAAATCATGAATTTGCTCATAGAAGAGATACATTTAACATAGAAATGACATGAGTTTGCTTTCTTACCTGGTTTAAAGGAGTTTTCTTTGAGAATCTCCACCCGCATGTGATTCAGTCCGTGAAAATGCTGCGTCATGAGACACGGTTTGAAGCAGAAATGTCCTTTGTGAATGGATTAGATTTAAGTTTAATCAGGGGCTTTAACTAACAGTAACTGAAATACAGGTTCTGATATCCTTCCTTACTTGTTTCAACGTCATGCTCCGGTTTGAGGCGGAAATAAAATTATACCGGCAAAACTATGGTCTAAAGACTGCGCATGCGCAAATCACACTCAACCTAATAAGAGTACCTTGATCAAAATGAAATATTTCACTTTGGTTTCCTGCTGTAAACAGCATTATACTAAAAAAAAAAAAAAAAAAAAAAAAGATTCACCCATAAGCATAAATTAGACACTTCAGTTAAAAAGAGCAAATTATTTTTTTTACTAATGGAATGAGAAAAAAAACACATTAAACTAGGTTTACTTTTTTCAGTGGATCCCTCAATAATTTCTGTCTCCTTTGCCTGTGTTTGATAATGTGAAGCACATATACACTCATTCATCATGAAAGATCTATTATAAAACCAAATAAATTTCATGTTCGCTTCAGCACTGTTCTTCCGCGTCCTTACATTCATTGTTGTACTTGGTCCGGCTTTTAGATAAAGTCCTTCCATGCGCCATCTGGCGGATATTCAGTGAAGCGCAACACATTTATTTAAAATTCCCGAATGTTGCCTCCGGCAAGACGCGGCACGCCGCACGCTAAATTGCGGCATCCCGCGGGAAAACACGCAGGGTTTTAAGGGCGACATCTGTACAGCAGAGCGAGCTTTCTCTTTCTTCGGTGCCTCTTGTGAAGCAGCCGAAGAAATTTCCTCTCTCGCATCCGTGGACTTGGAAACTGTCGCTTCCGAGCGCACTTCCAGAAATGAGCGGGCGTATCAGGAGCTTTTAGAGGTAGTGACTCGCCGTCGAGTGCTTACACCTCGAATGGCCGCGGGAGCAAGACTCCCCCAAGCGGTCGAAGCTAGATTTCAGGTTTCTGTCAGGTGGCTGGAGGGAGCAGCCTCATCGGCACTCCCTCCCATTCTTTGGTGATCTCTATGACAAATTAACTCGTTCAGGGGAGAGGCCTTATTCATCCCGTGTGTTTGTGCCAATGACATCGATGTATTCTAATGTCATGGATGCAAATACACATGGTTATTTGATGATGCATCAGAAAGCTTGCCGGCTATCTCTCTCCTGGGACGTCATCCTCCGTGGAAAAGCCCATGCTGCCCTCCAAGCCATGCAGATTGAGAACTTCGCTGGTGAGGAAGGCTTTTCAGGCAGCTGGTTCTGCTCTGCACACCATGGCAGTCCTGCAGGCATACCAGGCTCACTTGCAAAACGACTGGAGCACCGGCGGGGTTGCTAATGAAGCAGCATTCTTGGAGTTATGCTGAGTCACAGACTTAGGGTAACCAAGCAGACGACCCGTGCTATTGGCTGCTCCATGGCTGCCTTAGTGGCTACAGAGAGACATCTGTGGCTTAATCTTACAGGCATCAAAGACAGGGACCGGGCCTTCCTGTCAATGGCCTTTTGCAGGTGTTCTCGAAGCCTCTGTTCTCCGCCGTTACAGCTACGGAGCAGTAAGACTTCATTCACTGTGTCTAGTTCATGCTCTTCAAGATTTACAGTACATCACCGCACTGGCCAGTGGCATAAATCAGAGCAGATTTCATATGTCATGGTCGCGGCCAAAGGTCAGCCACCATTAGACGCGTCAGGTTAGTGATGCTAGTGCCCTAGCCTAGGAGGACAGGAGAAATCCTGTCCCTCAGGATCTTTACATTCCAGGACATAGAACATGTAGACCCAGTCCACTACCAAACTGTTTCAATGCTGGAAGTTTCTGCAAAAAAAAAGCCGTTCTTCACTCTTACCCAACTATATTCCACAGCCGAAGCCTTCTGTCCTCCGCCGTTAGCTCCGGAGCAGCATGTCTTCATTCGCTGTGTCCAGCTCATGCTCTTTGATTTACAGTGCACCTCTGCATTTAAGCCAGGGCCATAAGTTAGAGCAGGGTTTCATATGTATGGGGCAGCGGCTGAAGGGCAGCCGCCATTAGACAAGTCGGGTTGGAGATGCTAGCGCCCTAGTCTATGAGGTGCGTGGCACACTTCGCCTCTGGTGACTACGGCCCATTCGACCAGGAAGCTTACCTCACCAATTGCTCTGGCAAGAGGGGTTTCCAAGTATGTCATGCAGCAGGCTGCCTTTCTGCAAGACATCTGTCAAGCTTCATAATCAGATGCCAGGCTCGCGGGATCATGTCTAGACTCCTTAGGGGTACTGTGCACACACTAGACAACCCTGGGGGTCCAGACAGTTGCAGTGTGGCAGAGTGGGTATTCTCGTTCCCATAGCGCTTTCAGCGCAGCATCCAGTGTAGCTTTTGAAAGGGAATGTCTCGGGTTACTTTGCTGTAACCCTGTTCCCTGAAAAAGCGGGAACGACATGCTACGCTCCGATGCCGCACTGCATGTGTGATGGACATCCTTCAGACAAAATTGACCGGAGGGTGTTTCCGGTTCATGCCTTTTTATAACCTCCAGGTGCACCTCATCGGTTGACGTCACCTGCCTGAGGTATACATGCCAAAATATTTGGCGTGTTTGACACACATGCTTCACAACCGGCCACGAGGAATCGTTTCCCATAGTGCTTTCAGCGGAGCATCTCGTTCCCACTTTTTCAGAGAACAGGGTTACAGCAAAGTAACCTGAGACGTTTCAATAACAACTCACTACTGTATAAAACCTTACATAGCACATTTCTACATTACTATTTTAGCATACAAACACATGCATATTGTATACAGTGCATATGACATTAATGAATGTGGTTACTTCCAGTAGATTATATTCAGTATTATACTAATTTTCATATTCATAAATTATCAATATTTTGGACCTTTTTAAAATGATTGACAGTTCGTAAAAGTACATTAATTCATTGTCTGTTTAAATATTTACAGATTAATGATTATTTTAATGAAACTTTAAAACCATTGGTAAAACAGAGCATACATAAATTGAATAAAAGTGGAATTAAAATTCACATTATAACAACATTCAGAGATTTGGCAGACAGTTATTATGAGAAATTTCTGACTGCAGGTCAATAGCATTCAGAATACTCAAGTGGTATTCTGGTTTTACCGCCATGCCTCACAGTGACGGCATTTGGGTTTGTGTGTTTTCTTGCTTTTACCACTGAGCTATATAACTATAGACTGACGCCTCAGGCCTTAGTTCATTCTCTCAAGGATTCATGAGCCGCAGCTCCTTTAGAGCTGAACGTAGTAGCTGATAAAATCAAGTGAAACATTGTAACACCATTATTTTAGCATTTATTTGTGCATGATACCCCTGGAAAATGTCTAATGTTTAATTCATGGTACCTCAAAACTTGGTAATTATACACAAGTTTCAGATCAATTTAAAGTTAATACTGCAAAAATCCAGTTTATTTTTAGCAGGATTTTGGTGTGTGTGTGTGTGTGTGTGTGTGTGTGCATGAGAGAGAGAGAATATTGGAACAATGGAGACTCAAACACTGCATTTTAATAAAGATATCTGTATAATTCCTGATGTAGCACCAACCCTTTTATCAAGCATCTTATTACAATGTTGTTTTGTTCGAACCACAGATATAAGTTAAGATAACATAATAACTAACTATTACTATACATACTTATCTACTTTTCACCAAATAATGTAAATATATGCAGTGGACACACCTGTGACACGCAGCTAAATTCGTTAGCTAACTTCGTCTAAAACACTAGGACTCTCTAAAACTACACAAGTAGGCCAAAGTTAAATACAAACCGGATTCCAAAAAAGTTGGGACACTAAACAAATTGTGAATAAAAACTGAATGCAATGATGTGGAGATGGCAAATTATAATATTTTATTCAGAATAGAACACAGATGACAGATCAAAAGTTTAATCCGAGAAAATTTATCATTTTAAAGGAAAAATATGTTGATTCCAAATTTCACGGTGTCAACAAATCCCAAAAAAGTTGGGACAAGTAGCAATAAGAGGCTGGAAAAAGTAAATTTGAGCATAACGAAGAGCTGGAAGACCAATTAACAGTAATTTGGTTAATTGGCAACATGATTGGGTATAAAAAGAGCTTCTCAGAGTGGCAGTGTCTCTCAGAAGCCAAGATGGGTAGAGGATCACCAATTCCCACAATGTTGCGCAGAAAGATAGTGGAGCAATATCAGAAAGGTGTTACCCAGCGAAAAATTGCAAAGACTTTGCAGTTATCATCATCAACTGTGCATAATATCATCCGAAGTTTCAGAGAATCTGGAACAATCTCTGTGCGTAAGGGTCAAGGGCGTAAAACCATACTGGATGCCCGTGATCTCCGGGCCCTTAAACGACACTGCACCACAAACAGGAATGCTACTGTAAAGGAAATCACAGAATGGGCTCAGGAATACTTCCAGAAACCATCGTCAGTGAACACAATCCACCGTGCCATCCGCCGTTGCCAACTGAAACTCTACAGTGCAAAGAAGAAGCCATTTCTAAGCAAGATCCACAAGCACAGGCGTTTTCATTGGGCCAGGGATCATTTAAAATGGAGTGTGGCAAAATGGAAGACTGTTCTGTGGTCAGACGAGTCACGATTCGAAGTTCTTGTTGGAAATGTGGGACGCCATGTCATCCGGACCAAAGAGGACAAGGACAACCCAAGTTGTTATCAACGCTCAGTTCAGAAGCCTGCATCTCTGATGGTATGGGGTTGCATGAGTGCGTGTGGCATGGGCAGCTTGCATGTCTGGAAAGGCACCATCAATGCAGAAAAATATATTCAGGTTCTAGAACAACATCTAGTCATCTCTTTCAAGGAAGACCCTGCATTTTTCAACAAGATAATGCCAGACCACATTCTGCATCAATCACAACATCATGGCTGCGTAGGAGAAGGATCCGGGTACTGAAATGGCCAGTCTGCAGTCCAGATCTTTCCCCTATAGAGAACATTTGGCGCATCATAAAGAGGAAGGTGCGACAAAGAAGGCCCAAGACGATTGAACAGTTAGAGGCCTGTATTAGACAAGAATGGGAGAGCATTCCTATTTCTAAACTTGAGAAACTGGTCTCCTCGGTCCCCAGACGTCTGTTGAGTGTTGTAAGAAGAAGGGGAGATGCCACACAGTGGTGAAAATGGCCTTGTCCCAACTTTTTTGGGATTTGTTGACACCATGACATTTTGATTCACCATATTTTTCCCTTAAAATGATACATTTTCTCAGTTTAAACTTTTGTTCCGTGATTTATGTTCTATTCTGAATAAAATATTGACATTTGCCATCTCCACATCATTGCATTCAGTTTTTATTCACAATTTGTTTAGTGTCCCAACTTTTTTGGAATCCGGTTTGTACTAATATATATACTGTATATAGTGGCACCTCCAGGGTCTGGGTTCGATTCCCGGGCCAGGCTCGATTCCCGTCTCTGTGGTGCATGGAGTTTGCATGTTCTCCCCGTGCTTGGTGGGTTTCCTCCGGCTACTCCGGTTTCCTCCCACAGTCCAAAGATATGCGGATTAGGCTAATTGGCGTTCCTAAATTGCCCATAGTGTGTGATTGGGTGTGTGAGTGTGTGTATGTGTGTGTGCCCTGCGATGGATTGTCACCCTGTCCAGGGTGTACCCCGCCTAGTGCCCGAAGTCTACTGGGATAGGCTCCAGGTCCCCCGCGACCCTGAACACAGGATTAAGCGGTATAGAAAATGAATGAGAAATGAATGAATGAATATATAGTGGCTTGCAAAAGTATTCGGCCCCATTGAACTTTTCCACATTTTGTCACATTACAGCCACAAACAGGAATCAATTTTATTGGAATTCCACGTGAAAGACCAATACAAAGTGGTGTACATGTGAGAAGTGGAACGAAAATCATACATGATTCCAAACATTTTTTAACAAATAAATAACTGAAAAGTGGGGTGTGCGTAATTATTCAGCCCCCTGAGTCAATACTTTGTAGAACCACCTTTTGCTGCAAATACAGCTGCCAGTCTTTTAGGGTATGTCTCTACCAGCTTTGCACATCTAGAGACTCAAATCCTTGCCCATTCTTCTTTGCCAAACAGCTTCAGTCAGATTAGATGTACAGCATTTGTGAACAGCAGTTTTCAGATGTTGCCACAGATTCTCGATTGGATTTAGATCTGGACTTTGACTGGGCCATTCTAACACATGGATATGTTTTGTTTTAAACCATTCCATTGTTGCCCTGGCTTTATGTTTAGGGTCGTTGTCCTGCTGGAAGGTGAACCTCCGCCACAGTCTCAAGTCTTTTGCAGACTCCAAGAGGTTTTCTTCCAAGATTGCCCTGTATTTGGCTCCATCCATCTTCCCATCAACTCTGAGCAGCTTCCCTGTCCCTGCTGAAGAGAAGCACCCCCAGAGCATGATGCTGCCACCACCAAATTCAAATTTTATTCGTCACATACACAGTCATACACAGTACGATATGCAGTGAAATGCTTACACGACCGCCAGTGACCTTAAAAAGAGAATTAAATCTTATAGTAAGAAATAAATATGAATAAAGAAATACGATAGGAAAATTTAAACTTAACTAGAATAAAAATAGAAATTTTAATAAAAGTTTACTGTACATAAAATAGAAATAAAAATAGAAATGTACTGTACAATAGAGATTTTCTTTCTTTTTTTTTTTTATTGAAATTTGGTGGAGGAAGTATGGTGTGCAAGTATGCATAGAAACATGTCTTAAGGTGCCTTATTAAAGTGTCTTTGTGCAAGGGTCCAGAATGTAAACATAAGGGTCCAGAATGTAAACATAAACATGAGTTCCGATATAAGTGTAGATGTGCATGAAAGTGTCCATTGACGTTAACAGGTTGTATTAGTTCTGTGTTTGTGGTGTGAATGTGGTATGGTTGAGAGACCTTATCGCCTGCGGGAAGAAACTGCTCCTCATTCTCTCTGTGTTGGCCTTCAGGGAGCGGAAGCGCTTTCCTGACCGCAACAGAGAGAACAGTCCATTGTTGGGATGGCTGAGGTCCTTCACGATCTTCCTGGCCTTGGTCCAGCACCGCTTGTTGTAGATTGAGTGCAGGTCAGGGAGCTTGGTGCGGATGATGCGCTCAGCTGATCGCACCACCCTCTGTAGAGCTCGTCTGTCCTGCATGGTGCTGTTTCCAAACCAGGTCATGATGTTTCCCATCAGGATGCTCTCTATGGTGCATGAGTAGTTCCTGAGCACCTTGGAGGGCAGTCTGAAGTCTCCATATTTGACAGTGGGGATGGTGTGTTCAGAGTGATGTGCTGTGTAAATTTTTCGCCACACAGCGTTTTGCATTTTGGCCAAAAAGTTCCATTTTGGTCTCATCTGACCAGAGCACCTTCTTCCACATGTTTGCTGTGTCCCCCATGTGGCAAACTGCAAACGGGACTTCTTATGGTTTTCTGTTAACAATGGCTTACTTTTTGCCACTCTTCCACAATGGCCAACTTTGTGCATTGCACGACTAATAGTTGACAGATTCTCAAACCTGAGCTGTAGATCTCTGCAGCTCGTCCAGAGTCACCATGGGCCTCTTGACTGCATTTCTGACCAGCGCTCTCCTTTTTCGGCCTGTGAGTTTAGGTGGACGGGCTTGTCTCGGTAGGTTTACAGTTGTGCCATACTCCTTCCATTTCTGAATGATCGCTTGAACAGTGCTCCGTGGGATGTTCAAGGCTTTGGAAATCTTTTTGTAGCCTAAGCCTGCTTTAAATTTCTCAATAACTTTATCCCTGACCTGTCTGGTGTGTTCTTTGGACTTCATGGTGTTGTTGCTCCCAATGTTCTCTTAGACAACCTCTGAGGCTGTCACAGAGCAGCTGTATTTGTACTCACATTAGATTACACACAGGTGCACTCTATTTAGTCATTAGCACTCATCAGGCAATGTCTATGGGCAACTGACTACACTCAGACCAAAAGGGCTGAATAATTACGCACAGCCCACGTTGCAGTTATTAATTTGTAAAAAAAAATGTTTGGAATCATGTGGATTTTCATTCCACTTCTCACGTGTACACCACTTTGTATTGGTCTTTCACGTGGAATTCCAATAAAATTGATTCATGTTTGTGGCTGTAATGTGACAATGTGGAAAAGTCCAAGGGGGCCGAATACTTTTGCAACCCACTGTGTATATATATATATATATATATATATATATATATATATAATCTCATATAAGAAGATGTACTGGTGAAAAGACATAATATCTGATGAAAAATCTGACCTTTTTAAGGTGTTGCCATCTCTCTGTCAAAATGGACAGAACTGCAGGAGGTAGCACGTGTGGGTGGAGAGGCAGTTAACTTTGCGCAGGTGTTGCTTGATTCATCTCGCTCTTCTGTTTCTTTAGCGGTTCATGACAGCTGGCGTCTCGAAACTGCCCCCCGCTGTATGTATGAAATGTTGATTTAACATGAAGGGTTTGTGATTAGACAATGTATTAGGAATTTGTACGGTAAAGTTGAGACATAATTACCTGAACCTTAATAGAAAAAATAACAGTTTACGTCAACAAATAAAATTATTTTGAGTCTACTGACAGTAATTATATTATGTAAAGTGCACAACCTTCATTGTTCATTTTTTGTGTGTGTTTTACTGTTCTTTAAAATACTACAATACAACATTTTATGATAACAAATAAGTATACTTTTCCAATTTGTACAGAAAAAACATCACAGCATGAATATCTTGAAACGCTTTTCTCCAGGAAGTTTTTTTAGAGAGCATTGACTGAAATGAACACAAACAGGTTTACTTTTTAACAAAATAATAACATCATGTTTATCTCTGGTTTTCACCTGTGATCCCAAGGGTTTTGCACAAAAATGTTCCAAAAACACACTTTTGTACATGTGAAAAACATGTGAAATTCATGTCTTTTCTGTAAGCGATAATACAGTATATTGTTAATTTTACTGCAATAAACCATATTTTCATACGTTTTTAACTGTTAAATGTAAGGTCTTATTCTGTAAAACTAATTTACAGTTTTTCACTTGTTTTGTGTAATACGGTTTTACCCTGTATCATTCATTTTACTGTTAAATTTACGAACATCTTTTACAGTGATATACAGTACAGTGGTTACAAAATCGGAGCGTCGTATTTAACGTCGCCGCCGCATTACGGGATGCGCATTTGCTGGCTTTTACCACTGAGTGGCGCTATATGACTACAGACTGACGCCTCATGCCTTAGTTCATTCTCTGCCTCACTAATGAGACGCGTCCCATTAAATAATACACGTAGTAGCCGATAACATCAAGTGAAACACTGTAGTTGACCGAATTCAAAATCACAGTACTATAATTTACAGTACAAATGTAGAATTCAAATTAAATCAAATCTTATTAAGATCAAATTTAAGCACAATAAATATTAACACAGTGAGCCTTTAGATTTTATCACGTGTAATTAGAAAAGAAGTGTGTAGGGTTTTATTTAAATATAAATTTCTAAAATAAGATCAAATAACACCAAGTTATTATTATAACTGGCTTACTTCGTCACTTATCAAAGAAGTACACTTGCTTTCGAAGAAGTCGAGTGGCTTATTAACGTCTCTGGTGTGCATTGTCTCTAAGTGGCCGCTTGGTGTAGCGGTTAGAACGCTCGTCCAGAGATCTGCAAAGCCCCGGTTTGAATCCCGAGTGATGTTTTAAAATTGTTTTATTTTAAAACTAAATAAAATGTTTTAAGTGCGCTTAAGATAGAGTCTTATAAAGGCTATGTAGACTTATATAGTTTTATTACTTTTGCACATTAATCTGAGTCCTCATCTGTTAGATCTGTTTAGTTTTTTTTTCCAGCCGTCACAAATGCGCGGCTCCATCCCTTTCCCGCCTATTCAGGGAGCCTACGGAGTGAGCGATTAACCATAGTCGAATCGATTGGTGTGCTCCCAACTCACGTTACTCGTGAGCCGGCCTATTCTTGCCGGCTGGTGATAATTAACGTTAATATGATCTCGGGCTTGCTCACGATGCTCAACATCTATAAAAATAGCAAAGTATTGTGTATAGAGTGATTAAAAAAACTATCTAACGCATGTTAGAAAACATCATTTCCTGCATTTTTTTCTGCTTCAGGAGTCAGTCTGTTCTGAGACAGTGACAGGGATTAAAGTTCTCCGTCGTTACGACGGATTTCCGTTAATTGTAGCGAGTCATCGACGGATTTCCGTCAATCACACTGTTCCGCCTGTCCTTAATGTTTAAAATTCACTTTTCATAATTTTAATGCTGTGTGTATATATAGGCTTACATGGGTGTTAAATTAAGGAAAGACAAAGTGTATTCAGCCTGCTGAGGAGGATGTGATCAAAGCCTGGAGTGGAGCGAATGCACGTTCCTCTCTCCACTCTAAGCGTTTTGTTATCACTCCGGTATGAATCCACTCCGGGTTTTGGTTTAGTTTTGAAGAACTACGTGTCAGGCTACGGTATAACTATATTTAAGATAGCATGGACACACTTAATGCAGGAAGGCTCCGATGTTTCGGAGATTGATAAAAGTGTAAAAAAATAAATAAATGGAGATGGGCTTGGTTTAGCGAAATTGGGGAGAATGGCAAGCCTTTTAGTTCGTGGACTAAAAAAAATCAAACATCGAAGTAGGTGTCTCTGCACAGTATGCCACAGGAAACTTCAATATGGAAATAATGGCAAAACAAAGTGCGAGCTCGCCATCAGTCAGCAGCTGATGTGTGTGCGTGTGTGTGTATGTGTGTGTGTGTGTGTTGGATCATTTTAGTAACTCAGTTCTTTGAATCTCAAAAAAATTAATGAATCTTTTAAAAAATAATTTAGTTCATTTTGTTCAATTCATGAATGACCCATCACTAATATCATATATTATATATTGTATCATATTACATGTTATTGATGAACAGAGTGCACATCATATGCAGAAATGAATTAAACTTTTATTAACATTTAAAATGTATTAAACATAAGTGTTTAGACACCAAAAAGAAGATGAAATTATATAATTAAAGAACATTGATTAATGCAGAGTCTGTTTGGAATATTTGCAGAGTGACAATTAATTTAATACACCTCCTAAACCAGGGGTAAAACATAGCATAAATAAATGGATTAATGGTGGAATTAAAATAAAACATAATTACAACTTTCCAAAATGTTTCTAATTGTAATTCAATAACATTGACTAATAAACTGTAAATAAAATATGGAAGTAAACACACCAGAAATACAGACACTAAAATGCCGAGGACTTTAGCTGCTTTTCTCTCAGATTTCATGGTGTGTGAGGTGATTTTCTGTGTTTTAGGCCGTGTGTGGTTATTAAGCTCTCTGATAGCAGTGGCATGTTTCTTAGCAATCACAAAAACTAGAGTATACAATATGATTATGACAGAAAGTGGAAATATAAAGGATAACACAAGATCAATTACAGACCAAAACTCACTGAGAAAGAGAAAACACTCTCCAGGACACAAGACAGAACTTTTGAAATTTCCATTAAAATATAGGCCTGTTATGTTATAGCCCAGCGGTAGACACCAATTAAAAACAATTACAACACGAGTGATTTTCACAGAGACAATGTTCATGTAGAGAAAGGGGTTTGAGAGAGCCAAATACCGATCCACAGAAATCGAAGCAATAGTATAGCTTGATATTATGAGAAGACCATTAAACAGCCAGTAGATGCTGCAGAAATATCTCCCAAAAATCCAGCACGACTCAATAGTCCAGGTTAAAATTATTGGCATTAGAAAAATGCCAACAAGAAAATCTGACACAGCCAGAGAGAGCACGAGCATGTTAGTAGGTGTGTGAAGCTGGTTGAAGTGAAGAATCGAGATAATGATGAGCAGATTTCCACACGCTGTTAGCAGAACTACAGCAGCTGAACACATGTACAGTAAGATATAAACTGCAAGAGATACAGATCGATCTGGACAGGAGAAATGCACACAGCGATCAGACTGAATAAACTCTGTCAGGTTCATTAGTTAATTTATTTAATGTCTACAAAATTAGTAATAACACAAACAGCTCTGGTGCTTTTATCCTTTAGAAATTTATCACGCCTCCTTAATTTGAGTGACAGCATGAAATATATGATGTAATGCCTTGTTGGAACACAAACTCTGACCTAAATATCAGCAGAATGTTTCCACAATCTTATGTGATCTTGAGTGGACTAATGGAAACCTTTTTAATTTCCATCAAGGTAAATGGAGAATGTTTCATGGCCATTAATAAGGTGCTACATGAAACATAAATTTACAACATAAACTAACAGAACAACTAAACTAGCTAACTAAGAGGTCTAGTTAGATGGCTAGCAAAGACAAGACAGATAGATCCAACATAAATGACAACATAAATTAACTAAAAGAAACTAACTATCTAAGGAAGACTAGCTACAGGGTTTTTACAGTCAACAGACAACAAAGTGCACGTGCAAATGTGCAAACAAAAGCAACAAAGTAACAGTGCGACAACATAACATAATAATAAGGTGTTGTGGTGATGGGTTGAGGTAGTGGAGAAACAGTAAACATTTCTTAACTTAACGTAGCAGCAAGAATTGAGAAGTTAATAAGTTAGTGCAAAAAGTAGTGGAAAAAAGCTGTTGCACAGTCTGGATGTGTGTGCCCGAATGCTTCAGTACCTTTTTCCAGATGGCAGGAGTGTGAAGTGTGTGTGAGAGGGGTGTGTCCAATCAGCCATAATGCTGGTGGCTTTGCGGATGCAGCGTGTGGTGTAGATGTCCTCAATAGAGGGGAGAGAGACCCCGATTATATTTTCTGTTGTCCTCACTATCCGCTGTAGGGTCTTGCGGTCCGATATGGCACAATTTCCAAACCAGACAGTGATGCAGCCGCTCAGGATGCTCTCGATAGTTCCTCTATAGAAGGTGGTCAGGATCAGTGGTGGAAGCTGGTCCTTCCTCAGTCTTTTCAGAAAGAAGAGACGCTGTTGGGCTTTCTTGTTGCAGGGAGCTGGTGTTGAGGGACACAACAAATGATGGAAATTATACGAGATTTTGAAGTGTTTTCTGGTGGATCCACACAGAAAACTTGATGTCAGGTTGGAGAGGGGACTGCAACAGGGAGCTGGGAAAGGAGGCATGTAGCAAACTAATCCTGTATACAGGGGTAGCATTTTCAGCATTTCAAAGAAACTCATCACTGGATTTCACCCATGAAACTCACGTTTCGGCTAGGCATTAGTGAAGGATGCAATATATTGCCAAATGTATTTATTCACTCAAACCATTGAATTCTTGTGTTCAAATCTCTTCCAATAGCTACAGACCTCCAAACTTCATGTGGCCTCAAGACTATCTCAAGAACAGTTTGTAGAGACCTTCCCACATGGAAATAACCTATATAAACATATATGTTTCAATATAGGTTTTGATATAGGTTTTTAATATATGTGACATATAAAATTGGCCGTTTTCCTATATTATATGCACATATATGCGTACATATATATGTGCATATATGTACCTATATAGGTACATGTATGCATGTATATATGTACGCATATATGTCCACATTAATAAAATCTAGGTAAACATAGGTGCATATATGCACACATATAAACATGCATACGTACATGGATGCATGTTTATATGTGTGCATATATGCACCTATATGTTTACCTAGATATCAGTAAAATTACAAACATCCATATGCTAGACAACAAAGAAAAGCCCAAAATGTAGAAATTTTTTTTATTTTATTTTCTTAAGAACAATCACATAGCAAAAGAACAAAAATATAGTACAAGAACAAAAATAAGACAAAAAACTGAACAGGAAAAGACCTTCTCAGCTCCATGAGCTTTGAATTGATAGATGTGCCTATCTGCCCTCGGGTGGCTGCCGGCCACTTCTTCAATGTTGCATCTAGAGAAGACAAAAATAATGAGACAGTATAATAATAATAAATGATTATTTATTAAAACTTCAGACAACAACAATTAGTGCCACGAGGTTATTTGCAACACTATATGTTCTACAAAATAGAGGACTACACACCTTACAGCGCAATATAATGTGGCTTTAGAAGAGGAAAGGGAGGATTAAGAAGTGAGCAAGTGATGAATTAGTATTATAGGTCCCAAGCACATACAGTAACAATAATGGGTGCCCTACCTTATGCAGTCTCCATTGATGGCTAATAAACATTGATACAAGTAGGCTATGGTTAAAGTGGTGAACTTATAAAGTCTTAAATGTTTTGTTCCCTTTCAAGGCTACACTCAATGCTGCGTGAAACGCTATGGGAACTATCTTGTCGCATTGCCGGCCGTGAAGCATGTGTGCAAAAACGCCAATATCTGGCTATATATAACCTCGGCCAGGTGACATCTGATTAGATCCAGGTGGAGGTTATAAATACCGGTGAGCCGGCAACGACCTTCAGATCATTTGTCTTCATGCTGACTTGTGATCGCGTGTGTGCAGCAAGCATTTAAAAAAAAAAAAGCCATTCTAAACAGAGAGAAAAAGAAAAAATAATAAAACTCACCCGATATAATGGCCGAGTTTAGTGTTTCATGCCCGTGCGGTAACCGTCTTTCTCAAGACGATAGTCATAACCTCTGTTTTGAATGTTTGGGTGAAAGTCACGCTCTCCTTGGACTTGAAGGAGAGTGTGAGCACTGTGATAATCTCCAGATGAAGGTGCTACGAGCGCGTCTCGCGTTCTTTAGGGAGCCACGAGCCGCTCTGCACTCCTGGGGCTCACAGGTTGATTTGGCCGAGGCACGAGAGACGGAGCCCCTCCTTTCTCTCGCCTCCTCCCCGGATCACGCTCTCTCTCCCTCCACTTCGCGAGCGCACTTCGGTGCTTCTTGGTAGTGTTTGGGAGAGACTCACTCTCTTGCTTCTGTAGATATGGATGTAGCTACCTCAGAACGATCGTCTAGAGATGATAGAGTATGAGGAGTTAATTGAGGTTATAACACACGCAGTCGAATGTTTACAGATTGACTGGCCACAGGAGCCAGGAGATGGGAGTTGGGTGGCCAGGAGATGGCGCCACAACGCCGCTCTCTCCCTTTTTTTGATGATCTCCACAACGAGTTATCTCGTTCATGGAGACGTCCTTTTTCTTCCCGTATCTTTGTACCTTTGACTTCGTTTTATTCAAACATCGTTGATGCAAAGGCACGAGGTTATGTGATGATGCCCCAGATTGAGGAGACGCTCGCGGGCTATCTCGCTCCTGGAACATCATCCTCACTAAAAAAGCCGACCCTTCCCTCCAAGGCGTAGAACTTCTTCTACCCTGGTAGGGAAGGCGTTCCAAGCAGCTGGTCAGGCCGGCGCTTCCTTCCACACCATGGCGGTTTTGCAGGCATATCAGGCTGATCTGCTGAATGATCTGAGCACGAGCGGCAATATGAATCAGGAAGTGTTCATAGAATTACGCCAGGCTACTGATCTGTCCCTGCGTGCGACGAAACAGACAGCCCATGCTATTGGCCGTTCTATGGCCTCCCTGGTGTCTGCAGAGAGGCACCTCTGGCTAAATCTAACTGGCATTAAGGACAAAGATCGGGCATTCCTTCTCGATGCTCCCATCTCACCCTCAGGCCTATTTGGCGAAGCAGTTACTACCGTCGCCACCAGATTTAGAGAGGCCAGTCTTTATGAACAAGCTTTTGGGAAATTTCTATCACGCCGTGCCCAGGTGTCGAGGCCATCGCCCACCCAACCTCGACCCGATCTGAATCTCGCTAGACGAGAGGCGCAGAAGGAAAGCGTCAGTACCCCGTAAGGACTGGGGTATGGCTCGGTGCCCCCCTCAGGCCGCTACCCAAGAAAATAGAGCACTCTGTCTTCTTTGCGAAGAAACGTTCCTGAGAGCAGAGCTCAGGACCGTGGGGGTGACCCCCCCCCTGGGGACGGGCATATAGGAGCATGCCCTCCCAGGCACCCCCAGGAGATCGATGTTCAGTTTCCGCCACCTTTGGTGTTTCGGACAACACCGGTCTCCAACGACACGTTATAGTCCTTCGGTCGCATCCTGCTATATTCCAGGACACCGAACCACTAACACCCCCCATCCCAGTAGAAGTACTTGCACCCCTTTCGGAGAAGCTGGCAGCGTGGAAGCTACTGCCAGGCCTATCCCCCTGGGTTTTAAGGACTGTAGAGAAAGGATACAGGATCCAGTTTGCATATCGCCCTCCATGTTTCAACGCCGTGGTCTCCACTTCCGTGATACCGGAAAGGGCGCATTTTCTGAGTTCTGAACTCCAGAAACTACTGCAGAAGGGAGCCATAGAACAGGTTCCTATTCCAGATATGGAGTCAGGTTACTACAGTCGGTACTTCCTGGTCCCCAAAAAGGACGGGGGTCTCCGTCCAATTCTGGATCTTCGCGGTTTGAACCGCTATCTCAAAAAATGCAACTTCAAAATGTTGATCATAAAAACTATTGTTTCACAAATCCAACCACAGGATTGGTTTGTGACAGTAGATTTAAAGGATGCATATTTCCACATAGAAATTTTGCCACAGCACAGAAAGTTCCTGAGGTTCGCTTTTGGGGGGAAAAGCCTACCAATTTCGGGTTCTTCCATTCTTCCAAAATGCATGGATGCAGTTCTGGCTCCCTTGAGACTTCAGGGCATCCGCATTCTGAATTACATAGACGACTGGCTAATCCTGGCCCAGTCTCAGCAGCTAGCACTTCGACACCGGGATGTCGTCCTAGCTAATCTTCATTCGCTGGGATTGAGACTCAACGCCACGAAAAGCGTTCTTTTTCTGGCGCAGGTGACAACCTACTTGGGCGTCAGGAGGAATTCGATCGCTATGCAGGCACATCGGTCTCCTGCTCGCGTCGAATCCATAAATAACGCTCAGAAGGAAATCAGGCTGGACCAAGAAGTGACTGTAGATCACTTACAAAAATGTTTAGGCCTCATGGCAGCTGCATCCACGGTGATACCTTTGGGTCTCATGCACATGAGAGCTTTTCAGCTGTGGTTAAGAGCCAGGGGAGTTCACACGAGAACAAATCCCCGAAGGCAGATAAGGGTTACGTGGTTCAGACCCCAGTTTCTCGCCTTGGGTCCCACTCTAGGTCCGTCTTGTCGTCGTAAAATGCTAACGACAGACGTTTCCCTTACCGGCTGGGGCGCGGTCTTGGATGGCCGTCCAGCCCAAGGGGTCTGGAGAGGCCACCTTTTCGCATGGCACATCAATTGCCTCGAAATGATGGCTCTATTTTTAGCTCTACAGCATTTCCTCCAGCAACTGAGAGGCTACCATGTCCTAGTGCGGGTGGACAGCACATCGGTAGTCTCCTACATAAATCGCCAGGGCGGCCTGCATTCGCGACGCTTGAACCAGCACATCAGGTTCTGCTCTGGGCTCAGGACAAGTTCCTGTCCCTCAGGGCGATTCACATTCCAGGATACAGGAATGTGGGAGCAGACTTTCTGTCCAGACAAGCTGTGAATCACGGGGAATGGAAACTCCACCCCGAAGTAGTCACGCAAATCTGGGAGAGATTCTCTACAGCAGAGGTGGACCTCTTTGCCTCACAGGAGACTGCACAATGTCCCCTCTACTACTCTCTGACTCATCCAGCTCCCCTGGGTCTGGACGCGTTGGCCCATACGTGGCCCAATTTACGCCTCTATGCGTACCCTCCGGTAGCTCTGCTCACGGGAGTCCTGGGGAGGGTCTGTCAACATGGGTTGCGCCTCTTATTGAAAGTGCCTGTTGGCCGGCCCGAGTATGGTTCTCAGAGATAATATCGCTCCTCGACGGCTCACCTTGGATGATTCCAGTGAAGAGGGATCTTCTATCTCAGGCGCAGGGGACAATATTTCATCCCCGGCCCGAGCTCTGGAAACTTCACGCTTGGCCCCTGAACGGGACCAATTGAGCCAAGCCGGCCTTTCAGCCGGCGTAATTGACACCATCCTAAGTGCTAGGGCTCCCTCTACTAGAAGGATTTATTCAATTCAATTCAATTTTATTTATATAGCGCTTTTAACAATGGTCATTGTCTCAAAGCAGCTTCAAAAAATTAAAGAAATTTAACAAAAAAAAAAAAAAAATAAATAAATAAATAAAAATAATAATAATAATAAATAAATAAATAAAATAATAATAGAAAATAAATAACTAAAAACAAATAATAATAATAATTATAGAAAAGAAAATAATTGGAAGTGTGGATGTGTGAGAAAAATGTGCAGATAATAATGAGACGAATGAATGAAATTTCTCTGATGAGCAAGCCAAGGGTGACGGCGACGGTGGCAAGGAAAAACTCCCTGAGATGGCATTAGGAAGAAACCTTGAGAGGAACCAGACTCAACAGGGAACCCATCCTCATTTGGGCGATAACAGATAGAAATGATATAACATCTTGTGTGTTGTGCAGGTGAAAATTCAATATGACAGAAATTATTTAAATTGACATGAAGACCAGTTCAGCATAGGGACGAGTCAGTAGGTGCAGAGGGCAGATGAGGTCTGGATCACTGGAAGCACAGGAGCAGCATGTGTAGCTCCAACCATCATAAAGCTGAATCCAGCTGGAGCTGGTCCTTCTCTGGATGCCTCAGGAACCTCGCAGGGTCGGCCTTTGTCTACTGAAGCTGGCAAAATCTCCCGATGACTCGGGATGGGTAGAGAAATACAGAACAGATGGGGAGAATTAGCGTAGTTGCCATTCGGTATAGGTGTACTGGAGTATGAGTACTGGGATGAGTTATGTGTATGCCAGATTAAAAAGATGCGTCTTGAGTCTACTTTTGAACTGAGAAACCGTGTCTGCTCCCCGAACACTGTCTGGAAGGCTATTCCAAAGCTTTGGAGCTAAATATGAAAAAGCCCTACCCCCTTTTGTAGATTTTGAAATTCTGGGAACTACCAGAAGTCCGGAGCTTTGTGATCTTAAGGCGCGTGGTGGATTGTAGCGCATCAGAAGACTGGTTAGGTATGTGGGAGCTAAACCATTTAAGGCCTTGTATGTAAGTAATACTATTTTGTAATTTATTCTAAACTGAACAGGTAGCCAGTGCAGGGATGATAATATTGGGGTTATATGATCATATTTTCTGGATCTAGTGAGAACCCTGGCAGCTGCATTTTGGATTAACTGAAGCTTGTTTATTGAGGATGCAGGACAACCACCTAGTAATGCATTACAATAGTCCAGTCTGGAGGTCATGAATGCATGAACTAGTTTTTCTGCATCAGATACGGATAAGATGTTCCTAAGTTTAGCAATATTTCGAAGATGGAAAAAGGCTGTTTTTGTGATATTTGAAATGTGATTTTCAAAAGACAAGTTACTGTCTCATATTACTCCCAGATCTTTTACTGCTGAGCTGGTAATAACAGTACATCCTTCTAAGCGCAAGCTGAATTGTGAAAGATGTTGTGTGCTGGTTTTTGGGCCAATAAGTAATATCTCTGTCTTATCTGAATTTAATAAAAGAAAGTTATTGGTCATCCAATCTTTTATGTCCTGGACACACTCAGTTAATCTAGACAACTTAGGTATTTCGTCTGGTTTAGTTGAGATATATAATTGGGTATCATCAGCATAACAATGGAAACTAATCACATGTCTTCTAATGATGTTACCCAAGGGAAGCATGTATATTGAGAACAACAGAGGTCCTAAAACTGACGCTTGTTGGACCCCATATTTCACTGGCATTACACCAGACGGTTCTCCATTTAGATCTACAAAATGGTAGCGATCAGACAGGTAAGATCTAAACCATTTTAATGCCTGCCCCTAAATACCTATATAATTTTGTAAGCGATCTATGAGAATATTATGATCTATAGTGTCGAATGCAGCACTAAGATCAAGCAGGACTAGCAATGAGATGCAGCCTTGGTCTGAAGCTAAAAACAAGTCGTTTGTAATCTTAACTAGTGCAGTTTCTGTGCTATGATGGGGCCTGAAACCTGACTGAAATTCTTCAAGGATGTTGTTATCCTGCAAGAATGTGCAAATTTGAGCTGATACTACTTTTTCTAGTATTTTTGATATGAACGGGAGGTTTGAAATCGGTCTGTAATTTGTTATTTCATTCGCGTCCAAATTAGATTTTTTAAGAAGCGGCTTAATAACTGCTAACTTGAAAGGTTTAGGGACGTGACCTAGATGTAATGAAGAATTAATAATGTTTAGGAGTGGCTCTCTAACCGTAAGCATCACTTCTTTTAAAAATCTGGTTGGGATTGGGTCTAACAGGCACGTTGTTGATTTAGCCGAGGTGATGAGTTTATACAGCTCTTCCTGTTCTATACCTGTAAAGCAGTGAAAATCTAAATGTGAAGCTATAGGCTGAACTGGATCGTGAGATACTATTAGAGGTTGAACCTCCATTATTTTCTTCCTGATATTATTGATTTTTTCATTAAAGAAGTCCATAAAGTCTTCACTTCTAAACTGTGATGGGATACTCTCTGCGGGCATCTTAGGTTTTGTTAGGCGAGCCACTGTACTAAATAAGAACCTGGGATTGTTTTGGTTTCTTGCTATCAGTTGGCTAAGATGCTCGGTCCTAGCAGTTTTTAGAGCCTGTCTATAGCTGCACATACTGTCTTTATACGCAATTCGAAAAACTTCTAATTTAGTTTTCCTCCATTTTCGCTCGAGGTTGCTCTCTTTAGGGGTGACTGTTGTACCACGGTGCAAATGTTTTATCTCTGACTTTTTTTAATCTGATGGGCGCAACAGTGTCTAATGTACTGGTAAAAATAGTGCCCATGCTGCTAGTCACTTCATCTAGATCATCTGCATTTAGGGGTCTAATAAGAAATTGGGACAGATCCGGCAGATCACTTGTGAATCTGTCTTTAGTAGTGGGATTCATATTTCTAACAGATTGATAACGTGGGGAGACACAGCTAATCTGTTCTACGGGTAGAGTATATGTCAGGAGGTGATGATCTGTGATATCATCACTTTGAGGTATGATCTCTATATTAGAGACATCTATACCATGGGATATAATTAAATCTAGCGTATGATTAAAGCGGTGAGTTGCTCCAATTATATTTTGCTTAACCCCAAAGGATTTTAGTAAATCCATAAATGTGAGTGCTAAAGCGTCGTTAGCATCATCTACATGAATGTTAAAGTCTCCTACTATCAACACTTTGTCAGAGTTAACCAATAGGTCTGATAGCAGATGTCCAAATTCTTTAAGAAAATTGTCATATGGCCCCGGGGGTCTGTACACGGTGGCCAGGGTAAAATATAGCAAGGGTTTATTACGTATTTCATTTAGTGCAACATTAATGATAAGCACTTCAAATGAATTAACCCTCTGAGGTCCGCGAACGCATATATGCGTTTTGAGGTGTTTTCCCCTGATGACGCCAATAAGAACTTAAATTACACTTTCAGTTTTGATCGTACAAACAAGATCTATATATTAATCGAATCTGTAAAGTGTCTACTTTTTTTTGTATGCACACATGTTAAAAAGAAAACTTTGTGCATTAATAAAATAAATAAAATAAACCGGGTGCGCTTTCAGCCGTCTCAGTCTCCGCCAAAATCTTTTTGAAACACGTCACTAAAATGAACTGAAACTCCGCGAATACTGCACACACAGACATGAGAAATATATCTATAGAAAGCTTAAAGGGTCTACTTTTAAATGATGCAGGTCACCGTGAAAACAAATAATCTGCTTTTATGTAATCCGTATGAAAGTAAGGAGTGGTACAGATTCTCCTGTATCGGCTCATTACAGCTAATGTGCTCCCCCGCCTCCCTGCGCGCGCGCTGTTCATATGGAAATGACCTGAGGTGAGGCAGGTAATCATCTACACGCCCCCAGGGCATAAAACAACAAGCTGCATCATAGACTTACTTACTGTTTCTGCGTTTGAATGATGTCACGCTACACGGGTGAAGAAGCGCTTCAGATGGACAGCGATCAAGAATTTACTTTCTCATCAGAGGAAGAGCAAGACTCAGACGAGGAACGGCTTTATTTAGAACAACGTCTGGACTCAACGGAGGATGTAATTCCTGACCAGTAAGTCTTTTATTCTCACCATCACTGCTCTATATTTTATATGTACATTTGGAAAATACTAAATGCCAGCAAGAGTAAAATTGGTTAAAATATTAAATATGCACGCTACTTACAAGCCCGCAATAAAATCTGATTACGATCTGTCTAAAGTTTTATTATTTTATATATATATATATATATATATATATACACGTGTTTTGTATTGTTTTGACCGTGTTTCAGATGGTCAAATTGTTCACCAGCTGTTGTTTGTGAATGATTGTATGCGCGTCCATTCTTCAAGTTTCAATTTTTGTTTTTGTTTAGGACTGTGGCTGCATCACCGGCGCCGTGCACAAGAAAGTCACGTGAGTGTCGTTCAGTTTCCAGTTCACTGGAGAACCACGAGTAAGTGCACATTCAGTATATCATAGATGTTAGTTACATATAACTATATTATATAAATATATAATACAATATATTCATCATAGTCAACTGTAGTGTATTGTAGAAAAAATGTAGTACAGTGTTGGTAAAGTCATTTGTTCTGGTAATTACAAAGAGCTGTTGTTGTTTTCTATATTATAATATACAGTATATAGGCCTATATATATATATATATATATATGTGTGTGTGTGTTTATATATCTATATATTATT
Organism: Channallabes apus; assembly: GCA_030522415.1. Taxonomy (NCBI): domain Eukaryota; kingdom Metazoa; phylum Chordata; class Actinopteri; order Siluriformes; family Clariidae; genus Channallabes; species Channallabes apus. The sequence continues at coordinate 55,185,618 of CM060107.1, read as the reverse complement.
GTTAGCTATATTTTCTGTTATAGTGATTGCAGTAATGCTGCTAAAAAGTCAACTTTGATTGTTCCTAATAAACTGTTTAACTGAACTCGCAAATGAATCTCAAGATTTTTTTGTGTGTCAAATATATTCTCAAATAACCTGAACACTGAAAATATATAAACTTATTTTATCCTCAGATTCTTTCTTGTAACTCTCCTCTCTCAGTCACATACCTGTCTGATGGCTCATTATGCAGATCACTATGCAGGCCTTTGTCTTCTCAGGTGTGAATCACTGCATTAGTAATGATAGATCACGCCTTCTCGCATAGACCCTTTACACTCAAAAAGTGACTTAAAAAGTGTTAATCACTATATTGTTTTCTGTGAGCAAGTAAACAAGATCATTTTCACATCATTTTGAAGCAAAAACACTAGTCCACCAGCCCTTGTGAAACAATGTCTTGTGAACAAATTGTCTGTATGAGTTTCACGGCCTTATTTCAGCTACTTTTTTTTTCACAAAACTTACTAACCACGCATAATATTTTTTTCCTAAAAAATGCAAACACATACATTCATTTTGGTCACGTATTATTGTAGAACAGTTTGTACTGATTACAAGAAAAATACAGGTTGGTCAATAATATATTATAAGTAGCTGAAAAAAGCACAAATATCAGAGCATGTCCAAACATCTCAAGGGCCCCAAAATCACCCCGGACCTCAGAGGGTTAAACCTGGGCCTTATTTTCTGGGTAACAGTGAGTACATCATTTTAGATAGTGGCGACACCACCACCGCGACCAATTAGACGGGGCTCGTGCTTATAGAAATATCCTGACGGAGTAGACTCATTCAGACCAAAATATTCATTTGGTTTAAGCCAGGTTTCAGTGAGACAGAGTGCGTCAAGGCAATAATCTGAGATAATTTCATTAACAATAAGTGCTTTAGGCGCAAGGGATCTAATGTTGAGTAGTCCAAACTTTAGAGGTGGATTTTGACTACTTATTTTGCCTTTTTCTGGTTTTATGGTTATCAGATTGTTTCGGGCAAATTTAACAAATTTATTCTTTTTTCTCAGTATTCGGGGAACAGACACAGTTTCAAGCTATGTGTGTGCGTCTATCACTACGGTGAGTTGTGATGTGTCTAATATGTTTGGAATCTACAGTATGACTTACCGCCAGTCAGATGGTTCGTAGTGTCCTGGAGATGTTGTCAGAGAGGACCGCTGCTCCAGCTCTGCTAGGGTGTAGGCCATCGGTGTGATAGAGCCTAGGACGCTCCCAGAAAACATTCCAGTTATCAACAAAGCGTAATTTCTGTTGTTGACACCAAGATTGTAACCATTCATTAAAAGCAAATAATCTACTGAACTTCTCGATTCCTCGCTGAAATGTGGGAAGCGGTCCAGATACGATGATCCTTGTCGTGGGTGATGTGCTGCGGACCTTCTCGACCAGGCTCCTGAAGTCCTTCTTTAGGATCTCCGTCTGCCTCAGCCTGGTGTCGTTCGTGCCGGCATGAAGGACCACAGCTCCAATGTTCTTCCTCAGGGCAGCAGGCACCTGTGCAGTAACATCAAGAACACGTGCACCAGGTAAACAGCGTGTGTGCACCTTACCTTTAGCCGTGGTAGCACGCACGTGACGAACGATGGAGTCTCCGATGACCAGGACGTCGTGTGCCGTCTCGCGGAGAGGAGCGAAGCGGTTTCGGGTCGAGATGTCGAAGACGGGTGGTGGTGGTGGAGGGGGAGAGGTCCTCGCCCGGGGCTTGGCGTGCTTCTTCCGCCGCTGCTGTATCCAGGGTCCGTGGTATCCCGGCGCCGAGGTGTAGGAAAACTGGGCGGGATGCGTCCTTGGTGTGTTGGACCTGGGCAGAGAAACACGCGGGGTTGAGGTTGTAGGAGAATTCTCACGCCGAGAATTTACCTGGGACAGGTGAGCGTCGGTCCGCGTCGATTCCAGCGTGGCTTTCCGCTGCTGTAGCCGGGCCAGCTTCACCTGTAGCTCACGGATCAGCTTCTCCATGGCCTCCACCTCCAAATCCACCGAGTGCAGCTCCAATGTCTCCTCACCTGCACTCAGAGGCAGAATCACAACCGACATGGTGTCTAAACACGGAAAATAATCGGTGTGAGGAAGCGAAAACAAACTTTACAAACAAACAAACAAACGTGATAGCCGGGCTAGCGATGCTAATGCTAATTAGCGATGCTAATGCCGGCTAAAAGCGGTGTGCTGCAAAACAATTAAAACTTAACGATATAACACGCGTTTCGAGTAAATATATTATAAGTTACTTATCCGTTTTATGTACACTCTTCGTAAGGGGACGGAAAAGTTTAAAAGTTGGTCAGTATGGTGGAGCTCGGAAAAAAAGCAGCGTCTCAGCGTCCTCGTACAAGGGTTGCCAGATCAGTAGTCAGTAGTCTACGCCTTCAAATGGAAGGTATTCGAGAGCTGGTGCATGGCAAAGCAGGTGGACCCAGTCCACTGCCAAATCGTTTCAGTGCTGGAATTCCTGCAAGAGAAATTGTCCTCGGGCTTGTGCTCTAGTACCCTCAGAACGTACGTGGCCGCTATTTCAGCCTGCCACATTCTGACTGAAGGGGTTACTGTGGGAAATCACCCTTTAGTTGCCTGTTTCATTCGTGGAGCTAAACGGTTGAGGCCACCCACTAGAGTCACGGCTCCTTCATGGGATTTATCTATCGTGCTCAAAGGTCTAATCGACACTCCTTTTGAACCGCTAGAGTCAGCGCCCGATGAGCATCTGACGCTCAAGATGGTTCTTCTTATGGCCATTACCTCTCTAAAGAGGATCGGAGACCTGCGTGCATTGTCAGTCTCCCCATCTTGCCTGGAATTTGCCCCTGGGCTAGTCAAGGCCATTCTGCATCCTCACCCAAACTATCTACTGAAAGTTCCTTTCTCAACCATGCAGCCTGTCGTCCTGGAAGCCATCTGTCCTCTGCCTTTTGCGGATTCGGAGCAGGAGAAACTTCACCTACTGTGCCCAGTACGTGCTCTTCAGGCTTATGTCGACCGCACCAGCCAGTGGCGTAAGTCGGAGCAACTTTTTATATGTATATGTTATATGTTATGTTATCTGATGAGACGCACCTGGAGGGTTATAAATAGGAGTGAGCCGGAAACATTCCTCAGATTGATTTGTCTGAATGGATGTCCTGTCACGTAGTCAGTGCGGCATTGGGACGCAGCATCTCATTGCCACCTTTTCAGGGAACAGGGTTACAGGAAAGTAACCCGAGATGTTCCCTTTCAAAGGCTTCACTCGATGCTGCATGAAAACGCTGTGGGAACGAGAACACCAACGCCGCCGCACTGCAAGTGTCTGGACCCCAAGGTTGTGTAGCGTGTGTGCACAAGGCCGAGAAGGTCTCAGAACTATGCCTGGGCAGCTAACTCGGGGACCATGAGCCCGGAGTAGCATGAACATCCAGATTATAAATGCAAGAAATGTGTCCGGGGAGGACCAACCCTCCGCGCCACACAATTGCTGCAGGGGAATACCTCCTGCTGCTGCAAACTGGGACGATCACCCTGGTTGGATGAGCCCTGCTTGCTAGAGGCGAAGTGAACCCATGCGCCTCATACGAGAGGGCAATATGCATCTCTCACCCAGTATAGTGGCGCTCTGACTTCCGCTACTGGCTGGTGCGGTGGACGTAAATCTGAAGAGCACGTACTGGACAGTAAGTGAAGTTTCTCCTGCTCCGAGGCTGTAAAAGATGGAGGACAGAAGGCTTCAAAACAATGCAGTTAGGTGCATCCTGCAGAAACTCCAGCACGGAAGCAATTCGGCAGTGGACTGGGTCTACCTGCTTAGCAACACTTGCTGCAGGGGAATACCTCTTGCAAGTGCAATAGATGAAGCGATCTCCTGGTTGAATGAGCCCTAATTCCTAGAGGCGAAGTGAGTCCATGCACCTTATAGGAGAGGGCAAACGCATTTCTCACCCAGTAAAATGGCGCTCTGACTTACGCCACTGGCTGATGCGGTGGATGTAAATCTGAAGAGCACGTACTGGACAGTAAGTGAAGTTTCTCCTGCTCCGAAGCTGTAAAAGGCGAAGGAGAGAAGGCTTCAAACAATGCAGCTAAGAAAATCCTGACGGTACTAGGGCACAAGCCCAAGGACAAGCTTTTCCTGCAGAAGCTCCAGCACTGAAACATTTCGGCAGTGGACTGGGTCTACCTGCTTGGCACACACTTGCTGCAGGGGAATACGTCTTGCTAGTGCAATAGATGAGGCGATCCCCCTGTTTGAATGAGCCTTGATTCCTAGAGGCGAAGTGAGCCCACGCGCCTCATAGGAGAGGGCAAAGCATCTACTAGATGTAGGGGCGGTCCCCCGCCGGTGTTGGCCCCCAAAACATGCAAAAGCTGCTCTGACCTATACCACTAGCTGATGCGGTGGACGTAGATCTGAAGAGCACGTGCTGGATACAGTAAGTGAAGTCTCTCCTGCTCCGAAGCTGTAAACGCGGAGGACAGAAGGCTTCAAAAACAATAGGGTGCATGTTGGGTTTATGGAACTTTCGGAAGATAGTTGAGAGAGGATGCAGTTACGTACGTCCTGAGAGTACTAGGGCACAAACCCGAGTACAGAAACTCCAGCACTGAAGCAATTCGGCAGTGGACTGGGTTTACCTGCTTAGCAGACACTTGCTGCAGGGGAATACCTCTTGCTAGTGCAATAGATGAGGCGATCCCCCTGGTTGAAGGAGCCCTGATTCCTAGAGGCGAAGTGAGCCCATGCGCCTCATAGGAGAGGGCAATAGCGTGTCTCATCCAAAACATTTTAAAGCCGCTCTGACCTACGCCACTAACTGATGCGGTGGACGTAAATCTGAAGAGCAGTAAAAGGCGAAGTATATCTTGCAAGGTCCACCTCTGCTACATGAAATCTCTCCCTGACTACTTCGGAGTGGGGTTTCCATTCCCCGGATGTCAGAGATAGACTGGACAGTACTACTGCTCCCACATTCATGGTGGAATGTAAATCGCCTTGAGGGACAGGAACCTGGTGCGCTAGCTATTAGTGGCGCGAGCACAGTCCGCCCTGGCAATAATATATGAGACTGCCATAGTGTTGTCCACCCAAACTAGTACATGGCAGCCTCTCAACTGCTGGAGGAAATGCTTTAGGGCCAGAAATAGAGCCATCATCTCGAGGCAATTGATGTGCCATGCGAGAAGATGGCCTCTCCAGCTCCTTTGGGCTGGACGGTCATCTGAGACCGCACCCCAGCCTGTGAGGGAAGCATCTGTCGTTAGCCTCAGCGATGACAAGACGAACTTAGTGGAACCCAGAATAGAAACCGGGGTCTGAACCACATAGAAAGGGTACGAAGCACCTAGTGCGTAACCTTTATTGGGGACTGGCCCTAGTGAAATCCCCTGGTTCTTAGCCACAACTTGAAATTCTCTCATGTGCAGAAGGCCCAAAGGTGTCACCATGGATACAGCTGCCATGAAAGCTAGGATCTCCAAAAGTGATGGTCACTTTCTGGTCTAGCTTGTTTTCCTTGAGGGTGTTGAGAATGGGTTTGACATGAGCGGGAAACAGCTGTGCCTGCTTACGATTGAATCCCATATGGCACCCAATGTTTTGTCCTTTGAACAGGAAAGAGCACGCTTTCGTGGCGTTGGGTCTCGATCCTGAGAAACAGAGATGAGCTAGGACGACATGATGTCAAAGCGCTAGCTACCGGATGCCCTGGGACTCTCGTAAGAGCCAGGACTAAATCCATGCATTTTGTGTATGTGCGGGCCCAATGGAAGGACCCGATACTGGTAAGCTTCGCCCCAAAAGCGAACCTCAGGAACCTCCTGTGTTGTGGCAATATTTCTATATGAAAGAAAGCGTCCTTAAATCAATTGTCACAAATCAATCGCTTGGTAGGATTTGAGAGCAATCACTTTGACAGTCACATTTGAAGCTATATTTATTGATTTTCAGATAGCGGAAGAGCCTGCAAAATCTGAAAAATCCTCTTGGGAACCAAGAAATACCGACTATAGTAGCCTGACTCACTGTCTGGTAGGGGAATATGTTCCATGGCCCCATTCCCCAGCAGCTTCTGTCAGCAGATGCGCACTTTCCAGTTTCATGGAAGTGGAGACCACGCCATTGAAAACACGGAGGGTGAAGTGAGAAGTGAATCCTGTAGTTTCTCCCTCCAGTGCTTAGTACCCAAGGAGATATACTTGGCAGTAGCTTCAATGCTGCCAGTTTCTCAGAAAAGGGCAAAAGTCTCGGCGGCTTGGTTAAACGGGGGGGGGGGGGGGGATGTTAGATGTTCAGCATCCTGAAACATGGCAGGAAAAAAACGAAGAACTAACAGCTTATTGGAGACTGGTGGTGCCCGAAACACCAGTGGTGGTGGAGCAAGAACACAGACCTCCTGGGTGTGCCAGGGAGAACACTTCATTTGTTTGAAAGGAATTCTGGGTGCCTCTCCCTATTGGGGGGGGGGGGCACCCCCATTTATTCATTTTTTAATCAGTCTGACCTCTTTGAGACGGATAGTGCAATGCGGCGCACCCCAATCTTTACAAGGGGGTGCCTCTCTCCAAAAAACACCCACCTTGTGTTTTACGCCTCGCAAGAGTCAGACCCGGTCGAGACTGGGTGGTCGACAATCCCGACTCTTGAGCATGGCGGGGAGGGAATTTCCCAAAAGCTTGTTTGTATAACTTCGCCTCAGAACCTAGTGGCGACCGAGTTAACAACATCGCTAAACAGGCTGGAAGGTGAGATAGGGGCATCAAGGAGGAAAGCACAATCCTATCCTTGATGCGCCTGAGATTTAGCCACAGGTGCCTCCTGCGAAAACCATAGCAGCCATAAAACGGCCGATAGCACGAGCCGTCTGCTTTGTTGCATGAAGAGACAAGTCTGTAGCTCGGCGTAATTCCAATACGCCTTATCTTGAAGAGCCCCACCAGTATTCAAGTCTCTCAGCAGGCCAGCCTGGTACCCCTGCAAAACCGCCATGGTGTGCAGAGGAGCACCAAGCTGACCTGCTGCCTGAAAAGCTTTTCCCTCGTGGGAAGATGAAAGTCTACACAGCTAGAAAGGAAGTATAAGCTTTCCAGGAAGAATGATGTCCCAGGAGAGAGATAGCCTATGAAGCGTCTCTTCTATCTGGGCATCATCATATAACTTCACGCTTCCACATCAACTATATCTAAATAAATAAATAAGTTGAAAAACATGGAATGAATACAGCTTACTCCATGAAAGGGTTAACTCATATGGAGAGAGCTAAGAAAGGGGAGAGAGCGTCGTTGAGGCTCTGCCCCCCGGCCACCCGACAGAACCTGCCATCTACTTTTGTAGATTAAGTGCTTAAGGCTATTTCCTTCTCCGCGGAAGCAAGAGAGGAATTCCCGTGATGAGAACATGAAAGAAAGGAGCTTACCTCCGTTTCCCGCAGCTCGGTCAGATACATGAGTTTTAAGCCAGTAATTTGCGGCGGCTCGAAGCTTCTCAAAGGAATGCGAGGCGCACAGCACTTAACGAAGCAGTAAAGTGTAGAGATTTCCCTCCGATATGGATTATCACACACGGAGGGATATCTAGTTTAAACTTCGCCATATTGGTGAGTTAAACACTTTCTTATTTTGCTGGTTTAAACATAAGCACGCTCACAACAAAGTGAAGACAAAGAATTATGTTTCCGGCTCACTCCTATTTATAACCCTCCAGGTGTGTCTCATCAGATGACATCACCTGACCGAGGTTATATAGGCCAAAATTTGCCATGCTTATACACACATGCTTCACAACCGGCAACATGACAAGATGTTTCCCATAGCGTTTTCACGCAGCATCGAGTGAAGCCTTTGAAAGGGAACTAATGAGCTACTAAAACGTACAATATTTTTTATGATGTATAATTTAACAAAGAAACAAAAAGATAAAAAATAATGCCACATCTCTTTCAATAAATGTTCCATAAATAAAATAATTACTTCAAATAATGGGGATGGTTAACCTAGATAACACAGATATACAGATTATGAGCACAACAAAAACTGACATCTGACCTTCTCATGAGAACAAAACAACTGAGACTAACCAACAAGCTCAACAATTTAGAGAAGGGGCTCCATCACATAAATATTTATACAGACTAAACACAGCTCCCTCTAGTGTGTGGAGCCATCTTCCCTACACACACACACACATGTAAAAAAAAAACTGTTGACTTAAATCAGAATTTCAAGGCAACTTGCTTTTTTGAGTTAACACAACTTTTATTATGCTTTTTTTTTTTTTTTTTATTAAATTTAAAGTGTTTTGATAGTTTTAAAGACTTATTAATTTAATAAACGTGAACTTTCATATTTTTTTTACATCCTGTATTTAAAAGATTTAAAAGATGTGTTTAAATATATTGAAGCAGTTTTTTTGTTCGTTTTTAATTAACATTTAAAACAATGTAATGAAAAAAAGCTTGAACTGCATGCTTGAATGTTTCTTCAAAATTTTATTTTAAACCCAAAGTAACACATTATAGCCACATTCCCTGACAAAATGATTTCACAGTCCAAACTTCACAAAAACAAGGAAAAGAGTACAAAATAATAATATTAATAATAAAGAAAAAACAGTGACAGTCGCATCAATCATGTAATGTTGCATTTGTATTTAAGGTGCTGAGACATGGCAAAATGCCAATCACAGTCTAAACTGCACAAAACAAGGAAAAAGTACATAATAATAATAAATAAATAAATAAATAAATAAAATCAACCGCAGCTTCTCAGAACCAGAAATCATGTAAAGTGAATTGTAAGATTACCTGCTATGACTTTTGATTTCTTTGGTACTAAAATTTCAAGGCAAACAGGTCAAAGGCCAAACTGTTAAGCAACAGCAGATTGCAGATCTGGAGCATCTTGCAAAAAATCTCTTCCTACAACACAACAGCAACGTTTATGACACTGGTTAAAGTGGTAGGGGAGTCATCATCTTCAATCACAATATGAACTCCCACTTTCATTCCTCTGGTCTGTCTGTCATCTGTCAAGCACGAAGCATTATGGAAGACCACCACCCTCAGGAGGCCGGTGTTCAATTCCCACCACCACTGGTGTTTCGGGAGACAGCGGTTTTTGACAAAGTGTTAGGTGCTCAGTTCCCTCCTGTCGTGTCTTCAGGACATTGAACACCTAACAGCCACCACCAGCACCACCACTCCTTCGCCTAGCCGAGTACCGCCCCTTTGGAGAAGCCGGCAGCATGTAAGCTACTGCCAAGCACGTCTCCTTGGCTACAGGATTCAGTCATTGTGTTTCAACGGCGTGGGTTTCCACCTCCGTGAAACCACAGTGAGCACCTCTGTTAATTCAAGATCACAGGCTTGCTGGAAATGGGGCCATATCACATGACAGAGCCATTTGGCACCAACATGTCACCCTAGCTCACCTCATTTACTTAGGGTGAAGTCTTAACGCCACAAAAGCGTTCTCCTTCCAACACGAGGTATGAAGTTGAGTGTCATGCAGAATCCGAGCGCATTGCAGGCACAGCTGTCTCCTGTGTGCGCCAAATTCATTATAGCACTCTAAAGGAGTATAAGCTAGGCCAGGTGGTAACTTCACCACTCCCAGAGTGGTTTCAATGGTGACTAAGTGCCAGGGGATTTCATCCAAGGGCCAATCCCCAGAGGCAATAAGGGTTACGCGCCGGGAGCTTCGTACCCTTTCTATGTGGTTCAGACCCTCGTCTTTGACTCTGGGTCCCATTCTAGGCCTGTGCTCTCGTCGTAAGTTGCTAACGGCAGACGTTTTTCCCTTAGGGGCCAAAGCATGGCCTTAGATGGCCGCCCAGCCCAAGGGATCTAGAGAAGTCATCTTCTCGTGTGGCACATCAATTGCCCCGAAACGATGACTATTTCTGGCCCTGAAATACTCCGTCCAGCAGTCAAGAGGTTAACATGTCCTAGCGTGGAACACTACGGCAGTCTTGTAATTATTTCCAGGGCAGATTAAGCTTGCGCCACCAAGAAGACTAGGGCACTAGGTCTGCTTTGAGGACAGAACAAACTCTGTCCCTCAGGATCATTTACATTCTAGAACATGGTGAAACATGCAGACCCAGTCCACTGCCAAACCTTTTCAGTGCTGGAGCTTCTGCAAGAAAGTTGACCTCGGGCTTACGCCCTAGTACACTCAGAACATACGTAGCCCCTTCCGGCCTACGTCCTGACTGATGGGGCTTAGGGAAAGCACCCCTTAGTTGCCGGCTTATTCGTGGGCCACATCAGCCTTTATATTGTGCTTAGACTTTGCCATTGGCTAGCTAGACCTATTCTACCGAAGGGTAGCCGCCATTAGACAAGTCGGGTTGGAGATGCTAGCGCCCTAGCCTATGAGGAGCATGGCACACTTCGCCTCTAGTGACTCGGGCCCATTGGACCAGCAAGCTTACCTCACCAATTGCTCTGGCAAGAGGGGTTTCCAAGTATGTCATGCGGCAGGCTGCCTTTCCGCAAGACATCTGACAGGCTTCATAATCGGATGCCAGGCTCGCGGGTCCTCGAGTCAGCATCCCAAAATCATGTCTAGACTCCTTATGGGTACTGTCCGCACACTACACAACCCTGGGGGTCCAGGCACTTGCAGTGTGGCAGAGTGGGTATTCTCATTCCCATAGCGCTTTCAGCACAGCATCGGGTGTAGCTTTTGAAAGGGAACGTCTTGGGTTACTTTCCTGTAACATTGTTCCCTGAAAAAGCGGGAACGAGATGCTGCGCTCCAATGCCGCACTGCATGCATGACTGGACATCCTTCAGACAAAATTGACCTGAGGGTGTTTCCGGTTCATGCCTTTTTATAACCTCCAGGTGCACCTCATCGGTTGACGTCACCTGCCTGAGGTTATACATGCCAAAATATTTGGCGTGTTTGACACACACGTGCTTTACAACCAGTCACGAGAGGTCGTTTCCCATAGCACTTTCAGCGCAGCATCTCGTTCCCACTTTTTCATGGTGGAGGACCCCCTCCTAGGGAAATTTTGGGGGAGGGGAAATCATCATATCCAGCTGGCGGAACTGCTGGAGGACATCGAGGAGCACGGTGAGATGGAGGTTTGGCAAGGCTGGGGAAGCTGTGGGCTCATCGAGCCGGCGGACTCACAGGAGGACAGCGAGACACACGGAGAGAGAATGGCGAGGCAAAGCTGGGAAGGCTGCGGGCTCGTCATCCGGCGCACACCACCGAGAAGTGTAGCGGCCGGGGGAGAGACGGGAGGATTCTACAGGCAGTGGGCAGAGCTCAACCAGGAGTGCATTCGTGACCTGTGCGAGCAGGTGCTGCAGCTCCAACAGCAGCTCGTCCAGGTTCGGGAGAACCAGGCTGTAGTCCCGGATGTGATCCCTCTCTCGGATCTGGACGACGCGCTCCCCCTCCTGCCACTGCCTGAACGCGTCGCGGAGGAAGGTACGCATGGGCGATGCAGCGTGGACAACGCGCTTCCTCCGCCTCCGCCACCGGTGCTGAACGTGGAGGATTATGCGCCGCTGCAGCACGGCAACGACGACACATTTCCTCCACCTCCCGCACCTGCGCTCATTGCAGAGGATTACCAGCAGTGGCTGGACAGCGTGGCGGATGCATTTCCTCCACCCCCGCCACCACAGCTCAGTGTGGAGGAGTACGCGCCGCTGCTGAACGGCGATGAGGATGTCACTTCCGCTATGCAGCCGGCGACAACCTGGAGAGCGTCATCCTTCCGCCTCCCCCAGGTTTCGAGGACAGCACACCAGCTCGTCTGCAGCCACTGAGCCTCGCACCAACGCTGCAGTCGCCGAGCACCTCTCAAGCGCGGCATCCATCGAGCGCAGTGCCAGCTCCGCCGCCGCCATCGAGCGCAGTGCCAGCTCCGCCGCCATCGTCGAGCTCAATGCCAGTTCCGCCGCCACCATCGAGCTCCGAGTCAGCTCCGTCGCCGCCGTTGAGCTCCGAGTTAGCTCCGCCATCGAGCTCTGAGTCAGCTCCGTCACCGAGCACGTCTCCAGCTCTGCAGCCGCCGAGCACGTCTCCAGCTCTGCAGCCACCGAGCATGTCTCCAGCTCTGCAGCCGCTGAGCACGTCTGCAGCTCCGTCACCCAGCCTCCAGAGCGAAACGCAAAAGGTAGAACAGTGTGGGGTGGGTGTCCTGGACCTCCGGTGACGCTCCGGAGGAGCATTTTTTGAGGGGGATACTGTAACGGTTAACCCCTAGAGGGCGCCAAACGCCCGTTTACTTTTGTGTTGTAGTTTGTTTTGAGTTAGTTAGTACTTCAGTTCCCAGTCTGCACCTCGGTCAGGTGACGTAGGAGCTCACCTGAACCGAGGATAGCTAATTATGTTTGATTATGTTTTCTTTAGTTATAAATAGCCTGGCTGAACTTCAGTCAGGCGTCTAGCTTTTGTTGCAGTTTAGTTTGTGTTTGAGTTACGTGCTTTTGGTTATTTAAAATAAAAAGACTTATTGAACCGTTAGCTCGCCTCTCGTGTGCTCGTGTGCTCGTGTGCCGTGCACACACACCCAACACAGACACCGGAAGGTTCATGACAACTAGGGCCTAACTCTTCTATTTGTGTGCTTAACCTTTCTTTTCTGTAAGAAAGAACACCTGCCACCTGAACACCTGAGCTATTGTTAATCCTAATTAACAATAGCTCAGCCTTAAAAGCATACTGAGATATTCAGATGGGCTACGTTTACACTGTCAGTTAAATGTGACCCAATTCCGATATTTTGCTCATATATGACACATATCGGATATGTTCTATGTCCGTGTAAACAGGAATAAAACGCATGCATTCCGATATTTCGAGATCGGTTTCAGGCCTCCTTCAGATGTGGAAATAAATCAGATATAAATCAGATATGTGCTATGTGATTGTCGTGTAAACAGACAGATCGGATGTCCTGAGTCACTATGTTCTGTACGTCATTAAAACTGCGACTTCTTCGCGGTTTAATGACGTAATGTTATTATTCCGGTGGAAGCGCGCGTGGAATGATAACATCACAGGTGCATTGTGTTAATGCTTACTTGGGCTAAGTCTTGTCCCAGCTAATTAGGTCTCTACGTTAACTAGTTAGTTTTCTGTTAATTTATGTTGTAAATTTATGTTGCATGTACAGTGGGAGCCACGCCAAATAGCCGCGACCGTGTGGCTGACGTGTGAATTGCGTGTGAATGCCCTTTGCACGCCGTAATCCCCGCTCCCTTTTCTGCCAGAAAGGCGTGTCAAGATTTCACAGTAAACACGCCCATTCAAGCCCTATTTATTCATTGACCTGGTGCCACCACTAGATGGCGCTTCGTTCTCAAGAACACGTTAAAACAAGCCAGCTGCGCTGAGTTGCAATCACGTGATTTTTAACAACCCGCCTCCACCCCCGCCGTAATGACGCTGTCAAACTACAGAGATGAAGATGGCGGCTTAACGGACTATTCACGGTAAGTGATGTTTTATTTTATAAAATGTGTTTGGGGTAGTTTACAGTTTATTTCCCAGTTTAGTTTTTTATTGGCCGTTTTAAATATCACTGGCAGCACCAGAAGCGGTCAGATGTGACTTTAGAGAACTTAATGGTCTGTTTACCAAGCTGGAGTTAACATTACAGCTTACTGTCAGTGTAACACACTCACAATGTCACTCCACTTTAACTCAAAAAGATGCTCAAGCTTCAAAAATTCTATTAATGTCCCTATTACAAGAGCTGCACTACCCGATTGTAAGGTTTTTCTAAAGTTTTGTAGTAGAAGAGGCGAGTTGCTCGGTCTGTCCGCTGTGCTTCGGTAAGCTTTTCTGGCGCCAGGAGAGACTCAGTCAAACACACACACACGTTGTCTGTCAGAAAGGTCTCTGTTTATTAACAGCAAAAGATGGGGTTTATATATATTTGACCAAACGCCTGGGCTATAGACATATGTTACTACAAAGAGCATGAACCATTGTAAATGTCCTGGTGAGATCCTGAAGAATCAAAGGAGAGGAAGATAGAGGTGTCCATGCAGAGACAGATCACAAGATGTTGGCTCGAGTTAGGGGGAGAGGGGGAAGGAGACAGAGGGAGATAGGGAGAGATAGGGGGAGATAGATAGGGAGAGAGACATAAAGAGAGTATGGGAAGGTGAGCGTGGGAGCGTTCACACCTTTAAGAACAGATGCAAGAGGAGACAGGAAGATAGCAGCAGGAAAGATTTAACACGTTAATATCAAATCTATGAGGAAGAGAACAAGAGAGTAGAATCAACTCCTTTATATATAAAATAATTCTAACACCGATGAAGAGTAGTTGTGTTCTCTGTAAATACTGAGAGAATCTCACCGCGTGTTGTCTGGATAAATTCAGCGGTTATTTATTCTTTGGTTAAGAGTTAATCTGCAGGTTATTTCTGTGATTGTAATATAATGTGATGCAGTTGATGAGGGACACAGACTGAGGGTAGCTGTACAGGAGCTAGTAACGCTCATAACCGGGTTTATATTTTATACACTTTGGCCGTGACTTTCCGCGGTAGCGCGAGCGCTTAGTTAACGAGCTGAATAACAACACTGAAGTGTTTATCAGTTAAGGAGGAGGAGGGGGAGGTGTGTGTGTGTGGGGGGGGGGGAGGTGTGTATGTGTGTGTGGGGTGTGTGTGTGTGTGTGTGTGTGTGTGTGTGTGTGTGTGTGTGTATGTGTGTGTGAGGGGCTTCAGTAAGTTATAGTGTGGCTTCAGGGATGAACTAATGCTCATATACTAGTGTTATATCACTTAACTTATTTGTATGAAAAGCGCTTTAGGTAAATTCTCGGTTAATTTAATTCAGACGATAAAACAGACAGACCGTGATTAACACTAACACTGTTCACTGGTTAACATTAGCACAGGCAGTTTATTTACATTCCAGAATTCCCAAAACAGTATTTTACACACTCTGTGGTAAATAGGTTTATTAATATGTTTTATTTTTATTAGAACTATATGTTCTGTAAAGTTTATTTATCTTTGTCGTCACTAAATTCTCCTGTTGTCTTTAAGCAGAGCTCCGCTGTGGAGGATTGGGGGGTCAGACGGCTGACGCCTGGACTTTTGGAGCTACAGGACTGGAGGAGCCTGAACAAGCTGTTGAGGGAGCTGTAGGAGGGATGACGTCACAGTGCAACAGCTTTAGAATGATGTTTGGTCAGGTCTACTGTATATTCTGAACATAGAACTGCTAAATGTCTGATACAGTACTTTGGGGGAAACAAAGACTTCAACTGTTCCATGTTTAATAGTTTTGATATTTGAAAAATTTATATTTTAATATAAAAGAACTATAGATTTATAGACTTATAAGCAGCTGGTATTAGTATTCATGTTTTTGTATATATTTTTAAATGTTCAAATGAACGTTTCAGAGTATATAATTTGTCATGTCATCTGTGATTGAGACCAATGAGTTAAATAGAAATAATGTTTATAGGTAGTAAGCCAGGTTTTAGTAACCTTGGACAAATCACCATGTAAGCCCTCTCTCACGCACACACTCACACACATCTCTCGCACTCACACACACACACAGACACACACAAATAACACATGAAATCGCGTGAAACCAAATGAAACTAGGGGAAAAAATATGAGCAGTAAAAATACAGTAGTATCCTGTAGGTGATTCCTATCCTGTGATAACAGGCATTAACACTCTAGAACTGTTTAGTTCTGTTAGTTTTGTTTTCAAGTGTGAATGTTTATGAGGATTAAATCTGTCTCTGCTGCTGCATCTATACACAGTTGTGATAAGTGATTTATGCCCCATCAGATCCTTGATGTAGGACATTATGCTGGTTAAATGACTAAAGACACACTGATCCGTATCGACAGATATTTGTTCCAGATATTATGCGGCATTTGTTATGCCAATTTGACTATCAGCGAAAACATCAAAAATATAACGAAAACAAACCCAAGCAGAAGTAAAATTTTAAGCTTTACTTTCAAATTAAAATTTGATTCGTCACATACACATCACGATATGCAGTAAAATGCTTTGGGTGCTTTAGGTGAGGCTCGAACTCGGCATTGCTTCACCTGGACTGCTTTATAAGTACCACGCGCTAACCGATTGCGCCACGGGAGCCACACGGAAGTTACGCTTGTCAGAGTATCCTCTCTCTCGTGCACACACACACACACACACACACACACACACCTATACGGGTTTATATGGTTTAGACGGACAATTTCGCGAAACCAGCCCGAAGGTGGTTTAGATGGACTACCCTTTCCCGAGGTCCTAGAGCTATGGGAGTAAGCTTAAAATACTCTAAAAATTCTGAAAAAAAATTGGGTCACTTCAGAGTTCAGATACACACAACAGAACTTCATACACATGACCCTGCTCCAATTGTGGTTTAAGCAGACATTTCACTTTTTGACAAATGTGTGGTATAGGAGGACAGGAAAAAGCATTGTCCAGACAATGACGTCATTTTTTAAATTAACATAAATTAACATATTAACATAAATACACATACCTGACAACACAGCATTAACAGGACAGGTCTTTTTATTTTGAACAATGTTTACTCAGGATTAAGTGTATTGCACAAAAAAAAATAAAAATCCCACATTTGCCTGTCGATTTACTGCATTTTAGCATTTCCTTTGTTTTACACACTAGTCATGTTTGCTTGCCATTTAAAAGTCGCAGCAGTGTACTGTCACATAACACAAGAACATTAGCTTCAACAGAAGAACTTACATTAGTCTTTTTGCTAAAATATCTGTTAACTACGATGGAGTATTAGGGCCACACATGAAGAAAAAAAATTTTTTTTTTGCCATGACGACATTAAATGGCAATACAAGTAATTTTTTTATGGTCATAGTCAATTGTCTTGAGTCGTGATTGAGAAACTGTGCTTCATTCTTTGGCTTCTGCTTCGATGCACCTTTGGTACAAGTACCCAAATGTGATGTTTTATCCGCATTGGGAATTACATGGTCTTCAGGCGGTGGTGGAACCTTGGATGTGCCAAGCCAAACTTGGACGTCTGCATCTGATCCATAAGACGTTCTTTCATCAGGCATCGACTTACTAGACATAAAGGGTATGCTAGAATTGTGACTGAATCTGGGAAGTAATCATCAGACAGGCTGTCAACATCTGATATTTGACCTAGTTCTGAATGTAGTACACTGTCCTGACCCGATACCAGTTCGTCCCCAGAATATTTAGAAGACTGTCATTCCTGAAAAAAAGAGAAAACAAATTAAATAATTGGATAGTGCAGGAGATGTTAGATATTCAAGAAACCTTAAGTAGGTACTCACCTGTGAATAGCGGTGGTAGTCGCCAGACCCCCAAACAAGCTGTAACACATTTTAAATATTTTAATTTTATGGGTCAATTAAAACGTTTGTGTCATAGCAATGATTTACAACACAGAACAACACGAATTCAAAGATAGATTCAGGGAAACCTTTAGCAGAATACCCTCAAAGATCCTGACTGCACCCAGTGAGGCAAAACTGAAATAAGCAGCGCACATATTCTGCTTGATATGACTTGCACACTACAATCAAGTTCCCACAGCCAAAGTTATAGTGTACAACACCTACTTTATCATAAGACTCTAAAATATTTTTGGTTTAATAAAAGAGGACAAGTTTTTCGTTATGGTTTCTTTGTAAAGCAGTTGTACTGTACATACAGTATCTCACAAAAGTGAGTACACCCCTTAGTCGAGCAGCTAAGTGGAATTTTTTTTTTTAACAATTGTGCATTTTGTGATGAAAGCATAACATTTGGTATACTTACAGTATAGATAAAGGCAGTCCAAAAAAAAAAAAAAAGGATATCTGGCCACTTTATTACTATTGAATTTTCAATACGGTGGCCCTAGAAGCTTTTTCAAAATGGCCACCTAGTTTTTCAAAATGGCCACCTCTGACAACAGAGCAAGTTTCCTATTAGCATGTAATATAATATATTAGTAATATAGTGAATAAAATGCATCTCCCATACATAGCTTTTAGAAATTGTCACATGGATAGTACATGAAGTCATTTAAAATCCAAGATGGTGGCCAAGATTAGCATGAAAATTTTACAAATTGGTCTGATATGGATGATGTCCACATCAAAAGCATACATTTCTTATGAAAAAGATCTAAATCTGGACTTGAAAATAGTCCTGATGTTTCCATTTTTCCCCCTCACAATTCAAGATAACCATTTATCTTACTTCAAGATATCAGGTGCAAATTAGCTTCAGGTAGAAGACAGTACAGATAGATTTGACAGAAAATAAGTGGCGTAAATGCCAAAAGTGGTTAATTTCACATATAGTCACTACCAAAGGTTCAGGTTAATTATCCTAAAACAAAGATCAAATTCAGGTTGTCCAAGAACTCCTAAAAACCAAAATGATGCCATCATCAACCCCAGCTGGAGGATGAACCCTCTTACCTGTATGGTCCTACTAAGACATACTTGGGTGGTTTACTGCTTAATTCACACAAACATTCAGACTACTAACTTTCAGTTTGAAAATCACTTTATGAGAGAGTCCTCACAAAACACGGTCCATATAAACCATCTCACATCCAAGCGAACATACACATACACTCAGATCTTATACTGACCTACACTTTGAAAATCACTTTGTGAAAGAGTCCTCACAAAACACGGTCCATATAAACCATCTCACATCCAAGCGAACATACACATACACTCAGATCTTATACCGACCTACACTTTGAAAAACACTTTGTGAAAGAGTCCTCACAAAACACGGTCCATATAAACCATCTCACATCCAAGCGAACATACACATACACTCAGATCTTATACTGACCTACACTTTGAAAATCACTTTGTGAAAGAGTCCTCACAAAACACGGTCCATATAAACCATCTCACATCCAGGCGAACATACACATACACTCAGATCTTATACTGACCTACACTTTGAAAATCACTTAGTGAGAGACTACTTAGAATACACTGTCTATATAAACCATATCATATCTAAGGGAGTACAGACACACACAATGCCACATCTTTTTGAAATTAACACTTTGCCACATGCATTGTAATGAAGGGCTACATTCATTTACCTTTTCCTTCTGGACTTGTCAAACTCTGGTTGCCTTCATCCATTTTAGTCTGGCTGCTCTTAGCCATCATCTGTAACAAATACATCATGGAGGAAATAAATGAATATACGTCTGCTAAAAATGTACAAATTGAACAATCTTACTTCTCACAAAGAGCACAAGAAGAAAACTTTATTTTGAATGTCACTAGGTGATTATGTAAGGCAAACAGATCAAATACAAGTTGTCCAAATATTCTTAAAGACCACAGCAGTGCCATATCATATCAAGTCCCTTACCTGTATGGTCCTAACACATTTGGGTTATTTACTGCTTAATTCACAAACATTCAGACCTGGCCATCACTTTGAAAAGCATTTCATGGAAGATTACTTACAAAACACTGCTCATATAAACCATATTGCATTCAGGTTAAAACATACACAGATTTTACACCGAGCTACACTTCGAAATTCACTTAAATGAGAGGGTGCTTACAAAACACTGTCCATATAAACAATCAGATCTAAGTGACACACACAAAACCTATGTCACATGTTGGTGGACTTTAAAACTTTGCCACACAGAATGTAATGAACGGCTACATTTCATTTACCTTTTCAGGCTTGCTGAGTGGATCAAGCACTGGACTTGTCAAACTCTGGTTGCCCTCTAGCTATCTCCGCCTGGTTGCCCTCTAGCCGTCTCCACCTCGTTGGTTTTAGCCACAAACTGTAGTAGATGCAGCATGGACAAACAAGATACATTAATAACCACTGGGAAAGAACCATTAAAGAGAATATTTGAGGTTTAAATAAATAGAACAATCCTACTTCAACAAAAACCTTGCTGTAAACCCCACTGGCTGATTTTGCAAGGTATAGAATGTAAGATATCAATGATAATCTCTCTTTGATTATTCAAATTCCATAGCTGGGGAAGGAGAATTTCATGATGACAGCCTAATCGAAAATTCGATACGTTTGTGGTGGCATCAGTAACAGAGTTAAACCTAGAGCTTGCTGTGAGGGTTACAGTGCTAACCACTGCTCCACCATGCTGCCCCCATTCACTATATGTAATTAAACACTTCAGTTTTGCTATGTCCCCAATGCACCTATGGGGGAGCGAAATCCAGTGTTTTCTTGTGCAAGTCCCAAGTTTGGATAAATGAGTGTTGTGTCAGGAAGGGCATCCGACGTAAAACATTTGCCAAGTCAATGAAGCAAATCACAAATATAATTCCCATGCCGGATCAGTCGTGGCCCGGGTTAACAACGACCGCCACTGGTGCTGTTGTCCAGGATGCCGGTGGAAATTGGGCTACTGTTGGTCGAAGAAGGAGAGGAGGAAGGCGTGTTCGAAAGCAGAGAGAGAAGAGGAAAGGCAAGAGTTTAGGAGTGAAAGTAAGGACCTTGAATGTTGGGACCATGACAGGGAAGGGAAGAGAGTTGGTGGATATACTGTGTGTCCAGGAGACCAGGTGGAAAGGTAGCAAAGCTGGAAGCTTAGGATCAGGGTTCAAATTGTTTTACCATGGTGTGGATAGGAAAAGAAATGGAATAGGAGTTATCCTGAAAGAGGAAATTGTAAGGAATGTTCTAGAGGTGAATAGAGTATCAGATAGGGTGATGAGTCTGAAGCTGGAACTTGAAGGGATAATGTTCAATGTTGTTAGTGGTTATGCTCCACAGGTAGGATGTGTGTTAGAAGAGAAGGAGAAATTCTAGAGTGAGTTAGATGAAGTGATGCAGAGCATCCCCAGAGGTGAGAGAGTGGTGATTGGTGCAGACTTCAATGGACATGTTGGGGAAGGGAACAGATGGGAATGTGATGGGCAGGCTTGGTCTTCAGGACAGAAATGTAGAAGGACAGATGGTGGTGGACTTTGCAAAGAGGATGGAAATGGCAGTAGTAAATACTTTCTTCCAGAAGAGGCAGGAACATAGGGTGACATATAAGAGCGGAGGCAGAAGCACTCAGGTGGACTACATCTTGTGTCGACGTTGTAATCTGAAAGAGATCAGTGACTGCAAAGTGTTGGTAGGGGAGAGTGTAGCCAGACAACACAGAATGGTGGTGTGTAAAATAACCCTGGAGGTGAGGAAGGTGAAGAGGACAAAGGCAGAGCAGAGGACAAAGTGGTGGAAGCTGAGAAAGGAAGAATGTTGTGTAGTCTTCAGGGAGGAGTTGAGACAGGCTATGGGTGGTCAGGAGGTGCTTTCAGTTGACTGGACAACTACAGCCAATGTGATCAGGGAGACAGGTAGGAGGGTACTTGGTGTATCATCAGGTAAGGGAAAAGTGGACAAGGAGACTTGGTGGTGGAACGAGGAAGTCCAGGAGTGTATACAGGGAAAGAGGCTAGCTAAGGAGAAGTGGAACACTGAGAGGACTGAAGAGAGTAAACAGGAGTACAGGGAGATGCAGCATAAGGTGAAGGAGGACTTGTATGCTAGGCTGGACAGTAAGGAGGGAGAGGTGGATCTGTACAGGTTGGGCTAGGCAGAGAGATAGAGATGGGAAGGATGTGCAGCAGGTTAGAGTGATTAAAGATAGAGATGGAAATGTACTGACAGATGCCAGGAGGGTGATGGGAAGATGGAAGGAGTACTTTGAGAAGTTGATGAATGAGGAAAAGGAAAGAGAACAAAAGAGTAGAAGAGGTGACTGTTGTGGAGCAGGAAGTAGCAAATGTTAGTAAAAGTGAGGTGAGTAGGGTGTTGAAGAGGATACCTGTGGAGGTATGGAAGTGCTTAGGAGAGGTGGCAGTAGAGTTTCTGACTAGTTTGTTTAACGAGATCTTGTACAGTGAGAGGACTCCAGAGGAATGAAGGAGAAGTGCATTGGTGCTGATTTTTTAAAAACAAGGGGAGATGTGCAAAGCTGTTGCAATTACAAAAGTTATAAAGCTAAATGAGCCATACAATGAAGCTGTGGGAAAGAGTAGTGGAAGCTAGGTTAAGGGCAGAGGTGAGCATTTGTGAGCAGCAATATGGTTTATGCCTAGAAAGTGTAGTGCAGTATTTGCTTTGAGGATGCTGGTGGAGAAGTACAGAGAAAGTAATAAAGAGTTGCATTGTGTCTTTGTAGATTTAGAGAAAGCGTACGACAGGGTGCCGAGAGAGGAACTGTGGTGTTGTATGAGGAAGTCTGGAGTGGCGAAGAAGTATGTTAGAGTGGTGCAGGACATGTATGAGAGCGCCAAGACAGTGGTAAGATGTGCTGTAGGTGTGACAAAAGAGTTCAAGATGGAGGTGGGTCTGCATCAAGAATCGGCTCTAAGACCCTTTTTGTTTGCTCTGGTGATGGACAGGATGACAGATGAGGTTAGACAGGAGTCTCCATGGACTATGATGTTTGCAGATGACATTGTGCTTTGTAGCGAGAGCAGGGAACAGGTGGAGGAAAATTTGGAGAGGTGGAGGTACGCTCTGGAAAGTAGAGGAATGAAGGTTAGCCACAGCAAGACGGAATACATGTGTGTGAATGAGAGGAACGGTGAAGCTACAGTGAGCAGAGGTAAAGAAGGTGCAGGATTTTAAGTACTTAGGGTCAACGGTCCAGAGCAACGGAGAGTGTGGAAAGGAGGTGAAGTGGCACGTACAGGCAGGTTGGAATGGGTGGAGAAAAGTTTCATGTATGTTGTGCGATAAAAGAGTATCAGCGAGAATGAAAGGAAAGGTGTACAGGACAGTGGTGAGACCAGCGATGCTCTACGGCTTAGAGACAGTGGCACTGAAGAAAAGACAGGAGGCAGAGCTAGAGGTAGCAGAGCTGAAGATGTTGAGATTCTCTTTGGGAGTGACAAGGAGGGATAGGATCAAGAATGAATTCAGAGGGACAACACATGTGAGATGTTTTGGAGATAAAGTCAGAGAGGCCAGATTGAGGTGGTTTGGACATGTTCAGAGGAGAGATTGTGAATATATCGGTAGAAGGATGCTGAGGTTTAGAGGAAGACCAAAGAGGAGATTTATGGATGCAGTGAGAGAGGACATGAAGTTAGTTGGTGTGAGAGAAGAGGATGCAGAGGATAGGGTTAGATGGAGGCAGATGATTCGCTGTGGCGACCCCTGAAAGGGAACAGCCGAAAGAAAAAGAAGTTTTGCCATGTACCTATGGTCGTGCAACAGTATTTTTCCATTTTACCTTAAAGCTTCTGAGAGGACCAGCTGATGTAGCTTCAGACCTTTTTTGCCACCGACTTGTAGAAGGCTCTGATGTAGACAACACACCATGCTGCTCCTCCGTCGACCTTTCTTCAGATTCCTTATGATTTTAAAAACAGACAATTGGCAACATATCCAGTTAATAATATTCCATGTGCTATGTATTTTAATAAATTAATGTCTAACATACATTAATGTGATAAAAAGCATGTTAAAACAAAAGCTACAATGACAATATACATTGTTCACTTAAATTAAAGTGTGCATGATTAGACCATAACCCCTCTAAGGACAACCAGTTTCATAAAAGGTTTTTACCACTTTCGATCTCCATGGCCAGTCGGAGTTGCCATAATTATAGGTGACCTCTTCTCCTGGACTTATGTCTCGTGTTGCAAACAAACACAAGCGTGGCTTGCCTTGCAGGGTGAAGTACGTCATCTTGGCATTGGGGTTTATATGGTTGTCATTTATTAATCTTCCAAATGACCCATCCTCTTTGGGATGGGATCCACACTACCAAAGCAAAAGGAGCACTTCATAAAAATCATTTATACTTAATTTATATTATGCCAATTTAAATTTGCTTAACATTTTAATACTTTGTTATTCAAGTTCACAAAACTATATCTTTTAGTTAAATCACATCATCTGACACTATACTGTACATTTATACCTTCATTCCAGAGTCTAAGATCCTTCATTCAACAATATTTGTGTTGACTAAACCAAAAGCAATGTCACTTTAATGACAAAGTGAATTGTAATGACTACAGTGATATGACAGTACATTAGTCCATCTCTCATTGTTGGTTTATTGTTATTCATAAAAAACAACAATTACTAAAAGATCTCAGCCAGACCTAGACTTAAAAAAAACATATGCGTCTCTACTGTAACTCTACAGTGCAGTTGGTGATACTTTTATTGTTTTGTTGATGGATATTTTAATGTAAAATAAAACTACAGTGCTATTGACCACTTTAATTATTAGTACTTACAGTAGCCACAGGTGGACATAAACATGCATAAACATACAAGATGAAACCCTGGACTGTCAGTTAGTGTATCTGTCCTCCTGTCTGTCAGCATGAAGCTCTGGCTGAGTTTAAATGTCCCCCCCTGAGCTCTCTCTCTCTCTCTCTCTCTCTCCACACTGACTACCTACCTAAGGCCGGTTAGTGAGCGGGTCTGCACGGCTGTGAGTGCCTCCTCACCTTGCTGTGTGCATGACTGGGGCAGCAGGACCTGTCACTCATCACTCTATTAACAACACTAAAGTCAGGCTGCAGCCGCGCTTCTGTTTATGGGGAACTTTAGCTTGTTTACATCAGCAATAAACACCGGGAGGCGGAGGGTCACGTGCTTATTTTTTATATATATATATATATATATATATATATATATATATATATATATATATATAATTAAGAGGCATTTTTGTTAGGTATGAAAAAGCAGAGCACAACACGTTAACTACAGCTGATATTTAGTGCATGAAGAGAGTGAATGTTTAATGATCTTCATCATGCTGAGTCTCCTCCTCCTCTTCCTCCTCCAGTCTACACCGGGCCTGCAGCTACTGTAGCTCTCCTAACTGCATTAAACTACTCAGTTCTAATTAGCTGTATCGTGCTCGCACTAGTTACTAAGTCATGTAATACAAGCAGAAAAGAAAAAAAAAACATCTGCACAAGTAAAACTCTGCTATATTAGTAAATGTGTCTGCTTACCTGTGTGTTTTGATGCTCCGTCCTCGCCACGCTGTTGCTCCAGAGTTAAACTGCGCATGTGCTCCAGACGGCATTTAACTGTTAAACTGCGCATGTGCGCCAGACGGCATTTAACCGTTAAACTGCGCATGTGCGCCAGACAGCATTTAACTGTTAAACTGCGCATATGCAGACTGAGCTCTGAGCCGGTTAGAGCCCCCGTCCCGCTCCGAGCCCGTCAGAAGCCCCGCCCCGCTCGGCTCCGAAGCCCCGCCCCGCTCGGCTCCGAAGCCCCGCCCCTCTCGGCTCCGAAGCACCGCCCCGCGTCTCGCCCCTCAAAAACAGCCAATCAGAAGGATTCCCGGCAAAATGTATGTTCGAGTGTATGAAATTGCAATACTGGTCCGATATCTGGAGGGCGCTGTTCAGATACACTGGAATACACTCAGAAATCAGGTTACGGGTTAAAATGGACTTTCAAAGAAAATGCAAATTTATGCTATTTAGACACTGACAAATGCCAATACACTCTCGGAATTACGCGGACTTCGGCATAGTCCGGCTAATCCTATGAGGTCCGGATAGCCCAGGTAAGGAGTCAGGTGTAATGTCCGGGTATACCATAAAAACCAACACACACACACACACACACACACACACACACACACACACACACACACACACGAAATTGCGTAAAACCAAACGAAATATAAGCAGTAAAAAAATCAGTAAAAATACATTAGTATAACAGGCGCTAACCCTCTGGAACTTTTTTACTATTGTTTCCAAGTGTTTATGGGGATTTAATGTGTCTCTGCTGCCGCATCCATTCACAGTTGTGATAAGTGATTAATGCCCCATCAGATATTTTGACGGGGGAGCATTATGCATGATTAAATGACAAAAGAAATACTGATCCATATGGGCAGATATTTGTTCCAGGTTGCATGTGCCATTAATTGCCTTTCTTATGCCACTTGTTGACTATCAGTGAAAAAAAGAAAATCAGCGAAAACATCATCAAAAATATAACGAAAACAATCCCAAGCAGACGTTACATTTTGAGCTTTACTTTGCAGCAAAATATTATCTATAAGTATGTAAGGATTTCTTGTTTTTGCTAGACCCCATCTAGTCAGTGCTCAGCCTGTATTTTGCTTCCTGCCTGGATCCAGGGAACCCCTCAATAATACACAAGTCCGTGCTCAGTGAGACGTTCCAAGTTTATTGTGGGAGACAGGAGTATATATAAGCACACACACAAAGAACCAATGAAAGGGTTGGTGCAGAAGTGTTTACATTTGGTCAGGAATGTTTAGAAAAGATAAGGTAAAGAAGAACATAAAATTGGGAGTAGCATAGCATTTACGAGCGTTTAACAGTTTTACGACCTTTAACATAAACTACTATAGGATGTGTTTATTGAAAGTGCAGCTTGTGTCGAGGTAAGAGAAAGAAGTAACATTCTGTTCTCACGCACACAGAAAATCAAGAAACATACTAAAAATCAAATATTCCCTACAGTTCCCCCCTTTTATTCATAAGAAACATCGTTGAATAAAACTTTCAAGAAGTCGCCGGCGGATAATAGGACATCGGACATGGCGCAGGAACATAACCTGAAACATACTTATATAAAAGATTTTGCACACAGCGAAGAATGCATGGACCTAAAATACACAACAGGTCTGAATCATTGGTATATCGCTTAGCGGTCCAATTAGCGAATCAAAAAAGATTATCATGTGGATGAGGTTGCACTATGTACAACAATGTCTCATTCAAGATTAAGAGGACAAAAAGAAACTTCATTCTAAGGCAGGAGTGGTTACCACCATACTCCAAGTGCTGTTCTATAAACTCTACAGAATGAAGTGTGACCAAAAGAATACACAGAAATATAAGAGGTTGAGTGTAAACCTGTGTGTGTGAAAAATCTTGTTCACAATGTCAAACATATAAATAACTACTAGTGGTGAACTATTGCCTTTCTTGACGCTACAGTGCTCAGAGTGCAGGCACGCCCAATCTGCACTCGTCCCACCTTACGAGGCGCTAAGACACCACCAGGAATGGTAAACTAATAGCAATAGTGAAGTCGTCCCGTGGCAACCCAAGACAATCCCTCTGTGTCATGTCACGGGTTGGTCATCACTGCAGCACGTCTTCAGTCTAGGAAACAACAAAAATCAGAGAAAGAAAGATAATAATACACAAACATTTATTCATCCTTTGATCTCACGCCGACAGGACATCTCTTCAGCCTAGTAGCATGGATCCACTGTGGAAAAAGATCAGTTAGGACAGCAGTACGAGTAATTGCGATTATTTCTGCTGGTCCGTCATATTTACAATCTCCCAGTTTTCTGGGGGTCAAAGATTTTACCAGAACAGTATCTCCCACATTAAAAGGATGTGTGGGTTTTGTTGAGGGTACTGGAGTCACATTAGCAATTTGTTCATAATGTTTGTTCAGAGTATCTATTAGAGCAGCAGAATATTCAGCAATATGTACATCAAGATCAGTTGTTCCTATCGCGGGTTTACCTTTCCTCCATGGCACGGGAAAGGGTCTGCCAAATATAATTTCATGTGGTGACATGTGCACATCTTTTCTTGGTGTCATTCTCATTTCAGCTAGAACAGCAGGTAACAGATCAACCCAGTTTTTACTCCCCATAGTTTGCATTGCTTTAGTCAGTTTTTCTTTCAGTGTCCTATTTGTTCTTTCTACTATACCTGATGACTGTGGATGATAAGGAATGTGAAAATGCCAGGACAGTGAAAGGTATTTACACAAATTCTGTGTTACCTGTGATGTAAAAGGTGTTCCTTTATCCGAGTCAATAGCATGAGGAACGCCATAACGAGGTATTATTTCTTTCGCTAAGACTCGGGTCACCACCTTTGCATTCTCTCGAGCACACGGGAAAGCTTCCACCCACCTTGAAAACTTGTCTACCAAAACCAGAAGATATTTGAATGGGCCACATGCAGGCATATGTGTAAAATCAATTTGCCACTCTGCAAACGGAGCAGTAGGTAACAGAAGACTTTCGTGTTTACCTAAACCCTTTGTCACATTATTCTGAGCACACACCAAACATCTAGATATTAATAAATCTATTGTTCCAAGCATGTTAGCTATGCAAAAGAGTTTTTTCATATCTTCCTTAACCCTCCTTCGTGCACGATGTGTAACACCGTGGAACTCGCGCACGAGGAACGGAAGACAATGAGACGGCAGGCACAAACGGCCATCAGCACAATGCCATAAACCATCAGAAGCAACGTAGGCACCCTGAGCTTGCCAAAAAGAGGAATCATTCGGCGTGGCTGAAGCTTGCAAAGACAATAAATCTACATCGGGAATCAAAGAGCTAGCAAGAAAAGATGTATTGATCAAATCAGAACCAGAATCAGGAAAGAAAAGCTGTTGTTGAGCTGCTTTTTTAGCAATACGATCAGCTAGCGAATTCCCTCGCACTTCCATAGAGTCACCAGAAAAATGAGCCTTAGTTTTTACAATAGCGAGAGTACTCGGTAGATGGCATGCGTCTATTAAATCCTGAACAAGGGAAGAATGAGAAATTAGCTTACCCTCAGCAGAACGAAAACCCCTCGATTGCCAGATGCGGCCAAAGTCATGAGCGATACCAAAAGCGTAACGAGAATCAGTGTATATAGTGACATCTTTTCCTTCAGAAAGAACACACGCACGAGTTAGAGCAAAAAGTTCAGCTGCCTGAGCAGATGAGAAAGGGAGAGAGTACGCTTCAATGGTTATATCTGGCAGTGCGCACACAGAATAACCACAGAGAAATTTCCCATCATATGGTTTTGAACAGGAACCATCTACAAACAAAGTGTCACCAGTTGTTAATGGAGTAGAAGATAGATCAGGACGTATATTATTGGAGTGAATAATCTCTGAACAACAGTCATGATCTGTGTCTATTAGCGTGTCATCCTGTGCATTGATCAAGCGTGCCAGAGCATATCCGAGGGTGTCAAAAGAAGAGGTGGTTTTTATCTCTAAGTTACTTGTAGAACACAGGATAATCTCATACCCAGACTGTCTCTGAGCCGTCATGTGTTGTGTTTGAATGTTCTGCAGCACTTGTTTAACCTGATGTGGAGAATACAAAATTGAAGGATTAGAGAGAACAATCTTTTCAGCATCTTGTACCATCACCGCACAGGCGGCCACAGCCCTGAGACAGGCAGGCAAACCTTGTGCCACAGCATCTAAAGTTTTAGATAAGAAAGCACATGGTTTAACAACACCCTGCTTGAGCAATGAGCTTAAAATTTCATCTATTCCTGAGGCCTTGGCCTCAGAGAGTGGATATTGTTTGATGTACACAGGTTGCAAATGTTTTAATTTAGCTTCATAAGGAACACAGTGTACAAACCCCACCTCATCCTTATGTTCAGCCCACAGACTGCTCGGCACACATTGAAGGGCAGCAGGAATAGAGCTGTTCTGTGAAGAAAGGAAACAATTATTTACACGCATATTTGTGAGGTGGGAAAAAGGAACTGAATCAGGCACTTCAACAGTGAGTTTTGCGCCAGAAAAAGTCAAGGACATGTGTAATCTGCTCATTAAATCGCGTCCTAGCAGATTAAAAGGACAATCAGGCATACAGACAAAACGATGAGAGAGATGAATTCCCTTATCTAAAGGACATGTTACAGTTACCTGAGGAGTGAAATAATTTCGTTGAGCAACCCCTTCAATTCCCACAGAGCTGATACTTTTATTCGAGAGCGGTCCCTCATAATCACGACCTAAAGACGACATTGTAGCTCCCGGATCCATCAAAAAAGAGAATACAGAACCATCTATACACAATTCTATAAAGGGCAACTCATTAACCTGAGGTGACTCGAAAGTACAAAGTAACATCGCGGGGCTGGAACTCTGCGGGCATCCCTATGCATCATATGCTCCTACCTGCATCCCTGAGAAGGGATTGGGTCTATATTGCTGCTGCTGTTGTTGTGGTTGTACTCGCTGTGGTGGCTGCTGTGAAGGATTAGGAGAAAACACCTTATTAGCATCATGCCACTGATCATCATTCAATCGATTGTACACATTCTGTCCACTACGTCCCTCATCAAGGGCCTTCGTGCGACATTCACGAGCCCAATGACCTTCTTTATAACAATAATAACCAGATCTACGGGGTGCACTCTGACCCTGCAGACCTCCTCTACCTCTTCCACGGCCTCCTCTACCCCCCTTTTTTCCACCTCTGTGTCCTTTACTCTCCACAAACAAACATGCCACTTGTCTGTTTTCTAAAATACCGTCTCCTTCCAGTGTTCTCACACGCTCACCTAATTTTTTAATAGTTGTTGTAGAACGGTCTGACAATTGAAACTTTAAAATCTTCATGATTTCTGGTCGACAATTATTCAAGAAGGTGGTAAGGAAAAGTGGGTTAGGGTTTTCTTCAGGGAGGGGCATACCACCCAAAAGGGTCCAGGTCTCTCGAAACCTCTCGAGAAACCTGGATGTGGTCTCACTCTTTTCTTGTTTACAATTAGTTACCTGTGACAGATCCTGACTAGCTTGTTGACGTGCAAGAAGATAAGTAGTTAGCTCATCTTTTAAAAGTTTCATAGCCTCATTAGAATTAGCCCAAAGAAAATCATATTCCTTCTTTTTTCGTCTCCCCCCCTCCCTCTATGTCTTCATGTTTCACCACTACAGTCCATCTGTCTTTTTCAGGATCTAAACATTTTACCGTCTTTATCAAATCAGCCTCATTGTACCCATCTCCCAAAACCGATTGCAAAATAAAGCGATAATGCGCACCCACGAGCTGACAGTGCCTGGAAGCCTTTATCAGCATATCAACAAAATGCAAAGGTTTGTTGGGAGAAGGGAGCATCTTAATAATGTCCTTCAGCGTGCTTACGGATGGTGGAAGGATTTTTGGACCCTTTGGTCCCATAGAGAAAACAAGCGCAGTGTTTTCTTGTCGAGGTTTGGGGCGAGACCTCTCATCCGGACCTTCATTGTCCGAGTTATCAAAATCCTCACCATCAGTATCCTCGGGATCATCCGAAAGAGGGCTGTCAGGAGTTCGTCCTGAGACCTTCTTGGGAGTCTTTCCCTTTCCTGAGGCACACACTTCCGACGAAGGTGAGCACGGTTTTGTGGGTACGGGAGAGACAGGCACAGATGGGCAGCTCACAAAAGGATTAGTGGGATTCAAATTAGGATAAATTTTCTCAATTATTTGTTGGTTAGATGCTGATGTTTCTATGTCAACATGATATGGAGGAGGGATCGGAAAGGTTGAATGAACTGGCGGCTTGAATTTAGTTTCGGATGTGACCTTTGCAATCTTTTTCTTCTGTATCTTAGTTTCTTTTATGTCTAAGTATTTATCCCAAAGAGCTTTCATTTCTACCCATTTTTGATAACATGAACCCATGTAAGGATAAACCCATCCTGGGTCACCCATACCCTCATATATCTGAGAGTAAGCAGAGGCTAGATATTCAGGCTTAAAAGTACCTCCGGGTGGATAGGTTAAAAATTGAAATTGTGGTTCAGTCCACCCTGATAAATTATCAAGCCAAGGTGTGGTAAAATAAGTGAGTCCACACCTATTCATCCAGTCGCGCGGAACCTCTTCTGGGTCCGGCTTTGGATAAGTAGTTGTGTTCTTATTACCCGTTTTATAAATGTGAATTAACCCGCGACAGAAAGAACCAATATCTTCAACAAAAAACACACAATACAACAACAAAAGACAACAAAAAGAGCTCAACAAAGACAAAACAAAAAAAAGAGCGGGCAACAGAATACAGCTTCCACACTATGCTTCAGTTCAAGGAAATTTTCAGAAGCGAGCGCGCGCTATACTGGCGTAAAAGCCACAAGACAATCCTCCCCCGTACTATATATGGTCCAGATACCAAAAGCCAGGGAGCGTGCTTGCTCTATCCTTATAGAGAAAAATAAAAAAGCAGCACTCACCTGATTAGAGGTATCCCGGACAGAGCCCCCAAATTGTAAGGATTTCTTGATTTTGCTAGACCCCGTCTAGTCAGTGCTCAGCCTGTATTTTGCTTCCCGCCTGGATCCAGGGAACCCCTCAATAATACACAAGTCCGTGCTCAGTGAGACGTTCCAAGTTTATTGTGGGAGACAGGAGTATATATAAGCACACACACAAAGAACCAAAGAAAGGGTTGGTGCAGAAGTGTTTACATTTGGTCAGGAATGTTTAGAAAAGATAAGGTAAAGAAGAACATAAAATTGGGAGTAGCTCTGCATTTACGAGTGTTTAACAGTTTTACGACCTTTAAAATAAACTACTATAGGATGTGTTTATTGAAAGTGCAGCTTGTGTCGAGGTAAGAGAAAGAAGTAACATTCTGTTCTCACGCACACAGAAAATCATGAAACATACTAAAAATCAAATATTCCCTACAAGTATATTAAATGGAACTAGGTAAAATACACCTTAATGTAAAATACTGTACATAGCCCGCGTTTGTATTCCGTACCTACAATGATCGGTATAGACAAATTACAGCTGCTACCGTGTCTTTAAGGATTATTTCAGGATGTCTTAAAAATATTTCACTAACTAGTTTTATTAAGTCATTATTAAATAATAAATAGCATAATCATCATGGGTTGTGTATTGAGTGATTTAACAAATCTGTTTTATTAATCGGTTTGTAGTTGTTGTTTTTTACCACGTCATCTATTTATGAAACTATGTTGACAATACAAGAACTGTCTGTATATTAAAGATATGGTACTGGGCTTCCTGGACACTGCAGTTAACTGTGTCAGTCAATGCTCCATCTGGCGGAATTATACGGCATTGCAAACATCTTTTTAGAAAGCGCATGGGGGCGTTTATGGGGCGGGGCATTGTTAACTGCGTCATCGCGGGGATCACACTCCGTGCACGAAGCGTGCATTAACCCTTCATGATCCTGCCATGGATCCATCATGCTCCAGGCGGCTGTTTGACGTGGCTCCCACTGTAGCACCTTGGTCATGGAGGAACGTTATTTCGTTTCACTATGTACTAACTGTGTATGGTTTGTTCTGGCAATATTTGTGAATTGCACCAATTTTCTAAACACAAGCCCAACAACTACTTGAGTATTGAAATAGAAGTTATAATTGGTAAAGTAAAGGTTAATTTCAGTTGCAATTTTCAGATTTTTCTTTGGGACCATTTTTATTAAAATTCTCTCTTTGTTTAATTTTAGCTCACAGACAGCGCCCTTCATCCTCATCTCGCCTGAGGATCCTTCTGAGAGCAGGAGCCTTATCTAGTGAGCTCACTAGAAACTCTTGTGGGCAAGCCTTTCTCTGAATATGTAGTTTTAACGGTGGTGTTTATCTCAGTTCATCAATGCACGTGTTCGGTTTAGGTTTAGCATTCAATGTGCACTGTTCGATTTGTACATCTGTTATGTTACAATTATATTATAACATTCAGAAAGACCCTTTGTTTTGGGTAAAGTGACTAATGTACCTCTGTTTCACCAAAAAAAAAACCCAATTTTTCATGAATATGTAAGACACATTGACACCTCTCAGGTGACGCACACAAACACAAATATTTTTATTTGCACGTCAGAATGTTTGTGTGATAAAATAACTCATGCCATGAATCCACACGAAGCACTTCAGTTTCAAATAATCATTCAACACTGAACACAAACAGCAAAAAGCATGATAATAATCAGAATAATAATAATCATCATGCTTTTTTGTTGTTTATGTCCAGCATTGAATAATTATTTGACTATGAATGGCTGGAATGGCTAATATAAAGCTGCTTACATTGCGCACGCTTTCACTTTTAAAAAAGACTGTTTTGTTTTTCTGGGACACTGATTTTACCTTTGGTCTGCTTTGCAAATGTTGCTCTCTTTATGATCTGTGTATATTATGATTCAAACAAAGGCGAAACCCAAGTCAGTAAAGGAGCTACAGAGTTTTCTTGGGTTCGCCAATTTTTATCGGCGTTTTATCAGAGGTTGCAGCTCAGTGGCAGCACCACTCGCATCACTGTTAAAAGGAAAGCTGAGATGACTAAGCGCGTTCTCCACAGAAGCAAAGAGAGCATTTCAAAGACTCAAAACTGCCTTCACCTCGGCACCTGTTTTAAGGCTTCCCGACCCCGAGAAGCCATTTATAGTAGAAGTTGTTGTGGAAAAATACTCTAAAAAATTATCATTCTATATCGGCCGGAGCTGGCTCCATGGATCAACTGAATTCTCTCGATGTGCATTACAGTACATATGCAGTCCCTGCCCCTCCTTCCTCCAACATCTTGGAGGTTCCCATTAAAGGGCCATCTTTAGCCCCCCCAATGTAATGCCCGGGTTTCCTATATGCAAGCGCACACAAAGAAGCCTATGTCCCAGCTTGCACACACATCCACGATTATATACTGATAAGGTATCTTCTAACCCCCAAAAGTAAGTAAAATCAAATGAAATCAAATAAAAATTTCCCCCATAAAGTCGATGTGTCGGAGGTAGGGATAGGAGCGGTGCTGTCACATCGCCACGGCCAACCCGAGAAACTCCACCCTTGCACATTTTTTTTCCCGCAAACTGACACCTGCCAAGCGAAATTATGATATTGGTAATAGAGAACTGCTTGCAGTAAAAGCGGCCTTAGAGGAGTGGTGGCATTGGCTGGAGGGTGCCAAACACCCATTCATAGTACTCACCGATCATCAAAATTTGGAGTATATCCAACAAGCCAAAAGATTAAACACTCATCAAGCCTGGTGGGCGCTGTTCTTCACGCGTTTCATATTCCATATCACGTATCGACCAGGCTCAAAAAATAAGAAGGCAGATGCCTTATCTCGTTATTATCCAACGCCGAATCTGACCGCAAATCTGGAGCCCATCTTGCCCTCGTCACTCGTAGTAGCTCCGGTGATGTGGGACATTGATGCAGAGATCGCACAATGGGCACAGTCCAATCCCATGCCCAAAGGTTGCCCTCTGGATCGAACCTATGTACCAGAGGCTCTTTGTAACCGAGTGACAATAGAGGCACATACTAATCTGTCTTCAGGACACCCAGATGTGACACGCACTTTTAAAATTCTAGAACAAAAGTTTTGGTGACCTAAATTGAAGGAAGCTGTAAGAACAGTTGTTTTGTCTTGTTTGACCTGTGCATCAACCTAAAATCCTCGTTGTTGGTAAATTAATGCCCCTACCCACACTGAATAGACCATGGTCACACATTGCTGTAGACCTTGTCACGGATCTACCGGTGTAGAAAAGGTATACAACAATTTTAGTCATAGTAGATTTGTTTTGGCTCTCTTCTGTCAACCCTCCAGGTTGCAGAAACCCTATTTGAGACAGTGTTTCGTTGCTATGGCATCCCGGAGGATATAATTTCTGATCGTGGTCCCCAATTTATAGCCAAAGTCTGGAAAGCTTTCATCCAGAAGTTGGGGACCACTGTTAGCCTAACGTCAGGCTATCACCACGAGTCGAATGGGCAGGCAGAGCGGACTGTCCAGGAACTCGGGAGATTCCTCCACGCATACTGTAGCAGTTGACACCATGAATGGGCAGACTGCTTAATCTGGGAAGAATACGCACAAAACTTGTTATATCACTTCGCGACTGGCCTAATGCCGTTTCAGTGTATGTTTGGGCATCAGCCATCACTCTGGCCCTGGGATGCCACTCCCACCGATGTACCCATGGTGGATCAGTGGTTTAAGAGAGTGGAGAAAGTATGGGAGGATGCACACACAATGATCTCTCGAGCACAGGGATTAAAGTGAAAAAAAATCTTCTGACTGAACTTTTTTCAGGCCGAGCCATATTACTTTAACAAACACTTTATTTAAATAGTCGAGACCAATAGCGTTAGGGGAGATTAAACCGCTTTAATATTGCCAGTTTGCATATTTTAAAAGCTATTAAAGAGTATCAGCGAGAATGAAAGGAAAGGTATACAGGACAGTGGTGAGACCAGCAATGCTCTAACGGCTTAGAGACAGTGGCACTGAAGAAAAGACAGGAGGCAGAGCTAGAGGTAGCAGAGCTGAAGATGTTGAGGTTCTCTTTGGGAGTGACAAGGATGGATAGGATCAAGAATGAGTTCATCAGAGGGACAACCCATGTTAGATGTTTTGGAGATAAAGTCAGAGAGGCCAGATTGAGGTGGTTTGGACATGTTCAGAGGAGAGATTGTGAATATATCGGTAGAAGGATGCTGAGGTTGGAACTGCCAGGCAGGAGGTCTAGAGGAAGACCAAAGAGGAGATTTATGGATGCAGTGAGAGAGGACATGAAGTTAGTTGGTGTGAGAGAAGAGGATGCAGAGGATAGGGTTAGATGGAGGCAGATGATTCGCTGTGGCGACCCCTGAAAGGGAACAGCCGAAAGACAAGGAAGAAGAAGATACCTTCACAAATAAATAAAAACATGCACTGAAAAGATATGTGGTAGATGGTTGATTATCTTATAACACCAAACAATGTTTTGTGAAACTCTTAATAATTAACAGAAAAAAGTAATAGCACCACCATTAAATTCCAAAAAGTGCTTTTTCAGTGCATGTTTTATGTATCTTCGTTTTCAGCTTAGATGACAAATCGGATTTCCAGTAAGCAGCAATGCCATGTGTGCAAGTAGTAGGCATGTGCATAGGCTAGGTTTAAACTGCAGGTCTCGATGCTTAATTCCGATTTGTTGCCTATATCTGATTTTTCTGACCGTCTGTTTACACGTTCTTTTAACTATGACTCATATCCGATTCACGTGTATACACTCGCCATACCATCTGAAACATCGCGCATACTTAAAGGGAGGTTCTTGCGCTACACACTGGCCAAGAAAGATGAAGGTGAAATATGCTCAACGCTAGCTCTGCTATATATGCAAAGTTCACGCACCATGGTTTTAAAACAGAGGAGGAGAAAAAAAACAGCATAATTGCAGCCTGCACATATGCTTTATTCATCAAATACTGATTTAATGTTATTTAGCCCAAATAAGCATTAACACAAGGCGTGTGTGTTGGGGGGGGTGTCTTTTCCTTTTCCATGTCACCTGCGAAGTTATCATTCCACACGCGCTTCCACCGGAGAATAACATTACATCATTAAACCGCGAAGAAGTCGCAGTTTTAATGACGTACAGAACACAATGCCTCAGGGAATCCGATCCGTCTGTTTACACGACAATCACATTAGCACATATCTGATTTATATCCGATTTATTTCCACATTTGAAGGAGGCCTGAAACCGATCTCGAAATATCGGAATGCATGCGGTTTTTTCCTGTTTACACATAGAACATATCCGATATGTGTCACATGTGAGCAAAAAATCGGAATTGGGTCACATTCACCTGGCAGTGTAAACGTAGCCATAGACAGTCTTGAAAGTGCACTCTTCTCTTTGACAACTGATTGCATTAAATTAACTAGTGGTTGTGAGACTGTGAGCGACAGGTCATGCTCCGCTATGAAAGAACATAGGCGCACTTTTACATTGCGCACACGGTCGGCCACAGATGTGTGAATCTCCGTTGTGGTTCTTGTCGCACCAGACAGGGAGCATGTGTACTGTTAGAGCATGAACCGCAGCATTGTGACGAGCTGCTGACTGATGGCGAACTCGCACTTTGTTTTGCCATTATTGCCATATTGAAGTTTCCTGTGGCATACTGTGCAAAGACACCTACCTGGATGTTTGATTTTTTTAGTCCACGAACTAAAAGGCTTGCCATTCTCCCCAATTTCGCTAAGCCAAGCCCATCTCCATTTATGTTTTTACACTTTTATCAATCTCCAAAACATCGGAGCCTTCCTCCATTAAGTGTGTCCATGCTATCTTAAATATAGTTACACCGTAGCCTGACATGTAGTTCTTCAAAACTAAACCAAAACCCGGAGTGGATTCATACCAGAGTGATAACAAAACGCTTAGAGTGGAGAGAGGAACGTGCATTCGCTCCACTCCAGGCTTTGATCACATCCTCCTCAGCAGGCTGAATACACTGTCTTTCCTTAATTTAAGACCCATGGAAGCCTATATATACACAGCATTAACATTATGAAAAGTGAATTTTAAACATTAAGGACAGGCGGAACAGTGTGATTGACGGAAATCTGTCGTAACGACGGAGAACTTTAATCCCTGCGAGCAGTATGTCGTTTTAAAAAATTTGACGATAGATGACGAAAGGAAAGTCCTCCGCTCCAGGTAGGCGATCGAGGGATCGGTGGGCTGGGCCACAAGAGACCCATATCTCTTTTATTTAGTTCTTTGAGTTATGTTATTTCTCGCCAATTAGCCCACCTGCAGACCCAGCCTGAGGAGTCGTCTTTCTGTGTTGAGTATTTTTTTGTTGGTTATTCTCACATAATAAAACAAGTGTGATAAAGCAACCTGCATTTGTTTCCGTCTCCTAAATACAGAGATCATGACAACCTACTGTTGTTTACATTAGAAAAGTAGCTGAGGTGGTTACCTGAGCTGCTGCTAGCTATCAGCACCAATGTGGCACCACTAATACTCTTTATCGGATCAGCACACTTGTTACACTGTGGGTATTTTGACCTGTTATATAAATGCATCTTTATGCAATTCACCTACAGCTTTTAGCTGCTTTTAAAGAGTAGGAAAGTTTGTCTTATTTTATCTTTTTTTTTGTGTGTGTCATGCTGTTTTTGTCTTGTCATTTGTATTTTTTTTTCTGGAAGCTCCGTCACTAAAACAAATTCCTTGTACGTGCAAGCGTACTTGGCAATAAAACGCTTTCTGATTCTGATCAAAGCACATGCACTAAGCCTTTGTAGCGCAAATTACCTGACTAGTTACATCACTTAGAGAAGCTCCATTAAAGTGCAAACTGAGTGGATATGAATGGTTAATAAAGACACAGAGCATGATATAAACTGTAAAAAATACAGATCTCTATGGAAAGGAGAAATGCACACAGTGATCAGATTAAACTACAGAAGGAACCTTGGACATGCTCCATGTACGTGTTTGTGTGTGTATGTGAAACTAAAGTAAGACACCTCTTGTCTTACAATGAGTGGGTCGAGTTACACACACACACTGAAACACACGGAAACACTGCTTTATCGAAAAAACTTCTTTAACAAGAAACCTCCCTAATGATTATACTAGTGAGAGACGTGCACTAAGACTGAGCAGGGTAGACGATTACCCACAGTTCCACAGTGTGTGAGAGAGAAGAACCATTGGCTCAGTTGTGAGCAGGTGACGCTCAGCATTAAAACAAGAAGTGCATGCGTGCTCCATTATACTCGGTACTCATAAATCAAGACATGCTCGTTTTTCAAATAATAATTTATTTAAAAAATTTGCTCATCTTGTGGAATGCTTGGAAACCGGGCTACTCACAATCCGAGGTTCCACTGTATCTCAGTCTAGTTTATTAACACAGAGATTCTCTAATGTTTACAGTGTTTACAGGAATTCCTTATATATTGGATATGACAACACCTGTGTCAGCAGTATGAGAATGTATGACTACAGATTGATATTTCCTTGTTGGAACAAAATGCACAAGAAAGAGAGATAGCAATGTGAGTTTTTTTGTTTATTTTTGGGAAGCAAGCCAAAACAACAATTTGTTCTGATGTAAGCTGAAGAGCTTACAAATATAGACATTTGACAGATGCCCTTATGCATTATACATTCTCATTATACATCTGAGCAGTTTTGGGGCCTTGCTCAAGGGACCAACAGGAATATCGTGGTGGTTGTGGGATTTGAAACTGGGCCCTTCCGAACTGTAGTCCAATGCCTTAACCACTGAACAAACCCTGACACATTTATCATTTTGTGTATTTGTTGTTTTCTGAAGAAATGTGTTAAAATTACCATATTCCATCAATTTTTTTTTATTTATGTCACTTTTTTACACACATTAAATAAACACAATTTTTAAAATAATTTTAAATAACGAATTTTGTCAATTTGTTCACTTTGGGTCTGCTACACACAAGAATACACACAAGATTAATTATCTCGTGAGAAACTACTACGCCCTTGTTTCCCACAAGTGATGACATCCTATGATAGTGATAACGCTGTCACTCAAACTCAGGGAATGTGTCCAATTTGTAAACTATAAAAGCATCAGAGCCGTTTAAGCCACAGTTTGTTTGATTGTGACTTTTTGCAGGCTTTACACTGGTACCATCTAAGGCAAGATATTTCATTTGTGTCTTTAAACATTAAAAAAAATTCATATTCATGAACCTGAAAGAGTTTAACCAGTCTGATCACTGCAAGTTTTTCTCCTGTCCAGAGAGAACTGTATCTCCTGCAGTTTATATCTTACTATACATGTCTTCAGCTGCTGTGGTTCTTCTAACAGTGTGTGGAAATATGCTAATCATCATCTCTGTTTTTCACTTCAAGCAGCTTCACACACCAACCAACATGCTTGTGCTCTCTCTGGCTGTGTCAGATTTCCTCATTGGTACTTTCATAATGCAGCCATTGTTTATCTGGACAATCGAGTCATGCTGGATATTTAATACAGAGAGCTGCATGTCTTTGATGATCACTTCTTTTTTCTTAGGAAACCAGTCCATCTATAATATTGCTTTAATCGCTGCAGATCGGTATTTGGCTCTCTCAAAACCATTTCTCTACACAAACACAATCACTGTGAAAATAATGTGCATTGTAGTTTCTATTAACTGGTGTGTGTGTCTTCTATACAACATAGTATTTTCTTGTTTTAGTGGGAGCTTCGGAAGCGCTGTAATGTGTCCTGGTGAGTGTGTCTCAGTTCCGAATGAAGTTTGGACTGCAATTGATCTTGTATATTCATTTACATTTCCACTTTCTGTTATAATCATATTTTATACTTTTGTATTTTTGATTGCTAAGAAACACGCCACTGCTATCAGAGAGCTTAATAAACACACACAGAGACTCACCTCACACTCAATGAAATCTGAGAGAAAAGCAGCTAAAGTCCTCAGCATTTTAGTGTCTGTGTTTCTAATTTGTTTACTTCCATATTTTATTTACAGTTTATTAGGAGATGTTATTGACCTACAGCGAGAAATTTCTCACAAAGTCTTTGTAATAATGTATCTTAATTCCGCAATTAATCCATTTATTTATGCTATGTTTTACCCATGGTTTAGGAGATGCGTTAAAATAATTATTACTCTGCAAATATTCCATACAGACTCTGAATTAATCAATGTCATTGCATGAATAATCACTTATTATAAAAAGTACCAAAATAGTGCTTAAATAATATATTGCACATGAACAAATTCACACAATGTGGTATACATACATTATAGTGTGTGTGTGTGTGTGTGTGTGTTAACATTTTATCAAAAAAATTATTGTTTTTTTTTCCAGAGTTGTAAAAAAACTTTTTTATATTCATGTGCAATTTATAGAAACTTTTATTACTTTTATGCTAATAAAGAAGGGAAAATAGAAATGTATTTTTAATGATTTTAATAGATTTATTAATTGAGATGCAAAAACACATTTCATCTTTGTAAACTGACATGTAGCACTGCACTGAATATATGGACTCATGTTTGTAGAACAACAAATCTTGAATTTTATATATATAAACATTTTTTTTTGCTATTTGCATTTATAAGGATATAGAGATGATTTGCACACAGCTACAGTGGGATTCCTGTTTACTATTTAAAATTAATTACAGAAAATTACTGTACTGAAAAAAAATTATTGAGGCCAACATAGTTGTCAAACACAAGCTGGATACCAGAGGAAAAAAACAAACAAACTAATATTTAAATGTAATTTGGGTGAGTCTGTGCCATAATCAGAATCCAGTTCTTGGCTCCATGGACTAAAACACGTGATGGTCTTTTACTCTTGTTGTCCATCTATTTTAAGGTTTGATGTGTTGTGCACACATGATTGTATATCCTTTCTGGCAGCCCCGACATACATCATAACACTAACTGAGAGAAGGTCATTAGAACCGCACATAGTATGCAGAAATTATAGATCCATCTTAATTGTTCTAATAACACAAAAAAGTTAGAGAATATCGGAAAAATATATTTTCTTCTCTGCTAATACTGTTTAATACATGCACATAATTTGGTTTCATATACGTAGGTCCATGAATAGTCATGATTATTGTAGGGTGTTGGAGGGAAAAAATATAAATCTAGAACTATCTAGAGGTGAGCTAGCATGTCCACAACAATTGTCACAGAGATGTAGCATGTACAGATGTGGCCATTAAGAATGCAAGTTTTTTATTGCAAAATGCCACAATTCGGCACGCGCCGTGACGCGAAATCCCACAAGCAACATTCAGGAATTTAAATTAATATGTTGTGCTTTACTGAATATCCACCAGATGGTGCATGGAAGGACTTTATCTAAACGCCAGACCAATCTCTGCCTAAAATGTATTTCGCCTGAAAAACAAAGAATAAATTGAAATAAAATGTTTAATTGTACAAAAGGTCTAGGAAGGAAACAGGTTTCGTTATTTTACAAAATCTGAATATATTCAGTAAATGTATGAATTACACTCGAAGTTCACCATAATACTCTACATCCATGAGTCCCCCAGATTTGCTCCTTTACCTAAGGCAAATCTATTCATAAAAATGCTTGGCTAATAAATAGGTTTTTAGCCTAGACTTAAACACTGAGACTGTGTCTGAGTCCCGAACACTATTTGGAAGACTATTCCATAATTTTGGGGCTTTGTAAGAAAAAGCTCTGCCCCAAGCTGTTGTTTTCATAATACGCGGTACTGACAAGCCGCCTGCATCCTTTGATTGAAGTAGGCATGGCGGATCGTAAGACACTAGCTGTTCGCTCAGATACTGCGCCGCGCAAGGCCATTTAATGCTTTATATGTCAAGAGTAGTATTTTAAAATCAATGCGAAATTTCACAGGGAGCCAATGCAGTGAAGATAGGATAGGGGTGATGTGCTCATATCTTCTGGTTCTAGTGAGGACTCTCGCTGCTGTCACGGGCCGGTCTGTGTGAGGCAGGCTTAGGGAACCCAAAAGCAGACAAAACAGACTTTGTTCAGTATAACTGATTGTAATGCAAAATATGAGTCAAACAGAAGGAGAATTATAATTAAAGGAAAATTACTTTATTTCAAAATCACTGATCTTAATGCAAAAGATGAGAGTCAAACAGAAGGAGAATTATAATAAAAGGAAAATTACTTTATTTCAAAATCACTGATCTTAATGCAAAATATGAGAGTCAAACAGAAGGAGAATTATAATAAAAGGAAAATTTATTTATTTCAAAATCACTGATCTTAATGCAAAATATGAGAGTCAAACAGAAGGTGAGTTATAATAAAAAGGAAAGTTACTTTCTTGGTTTCAGTACTACAGATTCTAACTCTAGATAAGAAAGTGAAACAGAGAATGGAAAAACAAAAACATTACTTGAGACGACCTGTGGCGTGGCT
Organism: Channallabes apus; assembly: GCA_030522415.1. Taxonomy (NCBI): domain Eukaryota; kingdom Metazoa; phylum Chordata; class Actinopteri; order Siluriformes; family Clariidae; genus Channallabes; species Channallabes apus. The sequence goes on along the minus strand of CM060107.1, from coordinate 55,142,139 downwards.
TGGCCGAGGCTGTGGACAGGAGCCAAGGAGCGAGTGACACAGAGCATGCGCAGTGTCCTGCAGAGCGGGCGCGACTGAGAACGCGCAGGTAGAGCGAAGGCAGGAGCAGAGCGAGCGCAGCTGTGTGGAGAGCTGAAGTCCGCTGAGCGCACGCTGAATCCGACGCGCAGGCAGAGAGAGCGCAGCAGCAGAGTGAGATACGACCTGCAGCAATCCTATGGGTGTTAACAGTCAAAGTCGAGAGTGAAAGCAAAGGTTCAAAGCCGGGTAATCAGTCAACGTAGCAAACAGTTCCGATTTGTGAAGCAAAGCCGTAACTAGAGGTGAAAAAAGGGTCAACAACATGAGAGGGAAAACGGTGTTACTTGGCAAAAATACTAGGCACAAACAAAAACACTTGGCTTGGAGCACGCAATAATTCGGCAAGAGTTCGCTGTCTGAGGAGGAGTTATATTGAGTCGATGTGATGAATGAGATGAGGCACAGGTGTGCTTGAGCATGAATGAATGAGGCGGTAAAACGGAGGCAACGGGATGAAATGTGGAAAGGAATCGCTGGAGATCATGACTTGGCTCGAGCAGAGGGCGTGACTTGCCGTACCGTTACAGCTGCTGCATTCTGGACTAGATGAAGCTTGTTTATGCAACTAACTGAACAACCAGACAGTAAGGCATTACAATAGTCCAACCTAGAAGTGATAAAAGCATGAACTAGTTTTTCTGCATCGTTTAGCGACAATATATTTCTTATCTTGGCAATATTTCTGAAGTGAAAGAATGCTATCCTGGTGATATTATCTACCTGAACTTCAAATGAAAGGCTGGAATCTATAATCACGCCAAGGTCTTTTACTGTTGCACTTGATGGAACAGAAAGGCCATCTAAATTTACGGTGTGTTCTAAAATTTTACTCCTAGGTGTATGCGGTCCTATGACTAGAACTTCTGTCTTATCCGGATTAAGCAGAAGGAAGTTAATTAGCATCCAATCTCTTATGTCAAGCACACATTGCTCAACTTTAGTAAGCTGGTTTATCTCATCAGGTTTTGCTGAGACATATAACTGTGTGTCGTCAGCATAACAATGAAAACTAATACCATGCTTACAGATTATGCTGCCCAGAGGAAGCATGTAAAGGGAAAAAAGCAGTGGGCCTAAATCTGAACCCTGCGGAACGCCAAACTCCACTAGAGAACATGCAGAATAATCACCATTTAAGTCTACATACTGATAACGATCGGTCAAATAGGATCTGAGCCAGGAGAGGGCTGTACCCTTATTTCCTAATACATTCTCAAATCTATGAAGAAGAATAGCATGATCAATGGTGTCAAAAGCTGCACTGAGGTCGAGTAATACAAGCATAGTTACACAACCCTGATCAGAGGCCAATAGGAGGACATTTACTACTTTAACGAGTGCTGTTTCTGTGCTGTGATGAGGCCTGACTGATACAGTTCATGTATGCCATTTCTATGTAAATATGAGCATAGCTGCTCCGCTACTATCTTTTCCAGAATCTTAGAGATAAAGGGGAGGTTTGATATTGGCCTGTAATTGGACAGCTGACAGGGGTCGATGTCAGGTTTCTTAATTATTGGTTTGATAACTGCTAATTTAAAAGATTTTGGAACATAACCAATGCTGAGTGAGGAATTAATTATTCTCAACAGCGGTTCTGTTATTACTGGTACTATCTGTTTAAGAAAATGTATCGGTATAGGATCTAATATACAGGTTGATGAATTTGCAGAAGACATGAGTGAAATTAGTTCATTCTCTTCAAGAGGAGTAAAGTATTCTAGGTTCCGATCTGACATGGCTAGGTTAACATCTGTATCAATTAAATTTTTCGGTTTCAAAGCCTCAATTTTATGCCAGATATTTACAATTTTATTATTTAAGAAGATCATGAAGTCCTCACTATTGCATGATGTTGTTGTGGAGATTTCTGTAGTGGTCTTATTTCTGGTTAATTTGGCAATGGTATTAAATAAAAATCTAGGATTATTTTTATTTTCTTCTATAAGAGTGGAGAGATACGTTGATCTAGCTACACTAAGAGATTTCCTATAGTTCAGGATGCTCTCTTTCCATGCTATTTGAAATACTAACAATTTAGTTTTATGCCATTTACGCTCTAATTTCCGAGCGGTCTGTTTTAAAGTGCGCGTGTGATCGTTATACAAAATCATGTTTCCTTCAGGAATGGAAACGTCTCGGGTTACTGTGCTGTAACCCTGTTCCCTGAAAAGGTGTGAACGAGATGCTGAGTGAAAATGCTATGGGAACCATTTTGTCCTGTTGCCGGTTGTGAAGCATGTGTACAAACACGCCAAATTTTTTGGCTATATATAACCACGGTCAGGTGACGTCATCTGATCAGACGCAGCTGCATCTGAGACCGCACCCCAGCCTGTGAGGGAAGCATCTGTCGTCAGCATCAGCGACGACAAGATTAACTTAGAGTGGGCCACATAGAAAGGGTACGAAGCACCTGGCGCGTAACCCTTATTGGGGATTGGCCCTAGTGAAATCCCCTGGTTCTTAGCCACAACTTGAGATGCTCTCATGTGCAGAAGGCCCAAAGGTGTCACCGTGGATACAGCTGCCATGAGAGCTAGGATCTCTGAAAGTGATGGTCACTTTCTGGTCTAGCTTGTTTTCCTTGAGGGTGTTGAGAATGAGTTCGACACGAGCGGGAGACAGCTGTGCCCGCTTACGATTGAATCCCATATGGCACCCAATGTGTTGTCCTCTGAACAGGAAAGAGCATGCTTTCGTGGCGTTGGGTCTCAGTTCTGAGAACAGAGATGAGCTAGGACAACATGCTGATGTTGAAGCGCTAGCTACCGGATGCCCTGCGACTCCCGTAAGAGCCAGGACTAAATCCATGCATTTTGTATATGTGAGGGTGAGCTAGACCAATGGAAGGACCCGATACTGGTAAGCTTCGCCCCCGAAAGCGAACCTCAGGAACTTCCTGTCTTGTGGCAATGTTTCTGTATGAAAGTAAGCGTCCTTAAATCGATTGTCAGAAATCAATCGCTTGATAGGATTTGAGAGCAATCACTTTGACAGTCAACATTTGAAACTGTATTTATTGATTTTCAGATAGCGGAAGAGGCCGCAAAATATGAAAAATTGAACGCAGCCCCCGTTCCTCTAGGGAACCAAGAATACCGACTGTAGTAGCCTGGCTCACTGTCTGGTAGGGAAACATGTTCCATGGCCCACTTCCCCAGCAGCTTTTGACAGCAGATGCGCACTTTCCGGTTTCATGGAAGTGGAGACTACACTGTAAAAACTGGGACTGGGGTGAATTAATATTTAATAGAAAATTTGATTAACCTTTACACTATTAAAAAGAGTGCAGCTAGTTTTAAACAACATTAAGCTTAATTCAGCAAATTTTGATAAACATTTAATTTATTTTACTCAATTTTTGTTGAAAATACTTAGACTAAATAAACTGAGTAGAAATTAAGTGAGGAAAATTAAAGTCTCAAAAAAAAAGGTGGATTTAACTCAAAACACACTCTAATTTTAATCAACATCCACTTCCGCCTGAATCGCGCCACATGGACATGAACCAAGCAGAAGCTTGTTGGACTGCTTTGTCACATATCAAATAAAGACCTCAAGGTAAGATGCTTTCTCTCATTTTTAATGAATAAATGTCTAGTAGCAATGTTGGTGTTAATGCAATTTGACAGACTAACATTAGTTCATTTCATTGCACATGAGCTGCCGAAGCTAATATAGTTAACAAGTGCTCAAAGTATATTTAATTAACTGAAGTCGTGTTAATGCTAAAGTTAGGTTAAATTACTGCTGCTGAATCTGTGAAAAACAAAGTCTTTGCATTTAGTTTGTGGTGTAACAGGTGACGGACATCTTAATTTGCTTCAGGTCAAGGATAGGACTGAGGAAGGCCGTCTAACTTTATAAAACTGTTAATAACATACCCTTCTAATTTAAAATTATCTGCATAAAACATGACACTAATGTCCCCTTCTATATGTTACCGATAGTAGTGGCAGCATTGCCTCTCTTTTCCTACCACAAGTCAAAGTATTAGCAAAGTTGCTACATGAGAGCACAAAATGCACATTACAGGGCAAATAAACGTAAATAAATCAGTGTTAATTTGTTCACAATAAGTATTCAGTGACGACGTTTTAATTAATGACGAAATTTTAACGATTTTTATAATAATATAACATTAATATTCCCATCTCAACGCGCCGAAGTTTTCCCTTTTTTTAAACCAATCGTTTGCATGTATCCGTTTGAACGTGCAAATCCTCTCTCATTGGACGAGAATCTATCCAGCAAGTCAGGTCTTGTAAAGCCGGGCACCTGTTAGCATGCTGCTAACCAACTCAACGGTGCTGTTAGCTTAAAGTCCCACACGATAATGAACGACATGGCAGCCGCAAGTTCACCAGCGGCCTGTCAGGTGGGAAGAAAGAGGAGACATGATGCGGGTGGGGAAAAAAACACCGCCAAACCGCAAGACACGCCACCCTACAGTGTATGGCAAGGTAGATAAAATATAAGCTACCGTTGTGTATATAATGTTAGGTAAATGTTATCGTGTTTTAGTGAAACCAGCGATAATCACCTCATAGCGGGTCTACCACTCTGTGTGTCCGGGTGTCGATAATCACCTCATAGCGGGTCTCTCACTCTGTGTATCCGGGTATCGTAAGTTAATGTAAATCCTCTCGGTAGTAATTTGCGTAGGCGCTGTTGTTGTGTGTTGGATGCCACAAGTGGGAACTTATCTGACTGACATTTGCCAACATGACAAATTTTCTAAAATGTCTACATGACGTACAGTAACAGTCAAAAGTTTGGACACCATTTAACTGAATGTGAAAGTGTGTGCTAACTTTTGACTGGTACTGTACTCTATCTGAATCTCACATGTTCTAAATATCTTTTGTCATAAAGTCTTGAACATTTGACTGAGTTACTTCTGATAAGTTCCCTGTTTTAGATTTTTTTTTATACTGTCAGTGACTGTAATTTGAATGTATGAACAGAAATGTATATTTATTTCTTTTACAGGTGCATATGCAGTGTCTGACTGTCTCTTATCTACAGGTATTTATATACACCATACATACAATGTGATAAAGACTATATATTTTTTGTGAAAAGGCACAGAATGTCTATTATGTAATACAGGAAAAGGTTCATGAACATTATTGTATAGATTTCAAAGTAAAGCTAGGGGTTTTGATGTTAATGCAGATCACAACTTGGATGGCAGATTTGCCAAAACCCAATAAACAGCTGTTATTTTGTGCTTTTTCCTTGAAGTTCCAAGTGGGTTACACACCTCGAAGCCATGAACATAAACAATTATAGACAGTCATGTTCTTTTCCTGCAAGTCATTTTGCTTGAAAAATAAACCATGGATTACAGACAGTCCTACTCTGTATCATTCAACAAGGGTTCTGTTTGCCTATATGCAGTGTCAGGGATTTCATAATCAAACTGGACTGTATGATGATATTCACAGTGAGGACCAGAAGTATTTGGACAGATCATTTTGGCTCTGGACACCACCGCAATGGATTTGGAATGAAAGGTCCTGCTTATCGTGTAATAGCTTTAAGCACGATCAATAGCTTTAATTTAAGGGCTTGGCCTTCCTATTTTTTATGTTTACAAAACCTCTGTATTTGCTCTTTTGTTAAGTCTTTTGTTGATTGTTGTCACTGTCACAGATGCCCCTACCTCTGGGAAGGTGTTTTTGTTCTTGACAGCTGTTCTAAAGGGGTTTTTCTTTAGCAGAGAAGAATTCTTCTGTAATCCATCACAGTTGTTTTCCATGGTCTTCCAGACTTTTGATGTTCCTGACCTCACCAGTCTCTTCTGTCTTTTTTAAGAATGCACCAAATAGTTCATTTGCGCACACCTAATGTTTTTATTTCTCTGATGGATTCATTTTAGTTTTTTAGCCTAATGATGCTTGTTCCCTGGCAGTAACAGGGCTTTAGACTTCACATTGTTAACAGCAACAGGTTCCTAATGCAACTTAGAATAAACTCTAGACCTTTTATCTGCTGACTTGTAAATGAACTCAAGAGAAAATACACCCCTGGCCATGGAACTGCTGAGGAGCAAGCTATCCCAATATTTTTGTGCCACCAAAAATAGGTGTCTTTGTACGAAAATGTCTGTAATGCCTACACAGTTCAACCTTTTTTTTTTCTCTCTCTCTCTCTCTCTCTCTCTCTCTCTCTCTCTCGACCAAAAAAAAATAAAAAAATTAATGGCGACAGTCTCCACTTTAAGCACATCTCTTCATTTCATTCCAAATCCATGGTGGTGTACACAGCACAAACGATATTGTTACTGTCCAGATACTTCTGGTCCTATCTTTACTTACTGCTTCAGTGCAAAGCTCATTCTGCAATCTATTTTCTTGGAGAGTTACAGTAACTACAGTATTAATTACAGTAACATGATATTGGTTTATAATGTTTTTTTTTTTTTTTGCCATTTCAGGTCCCAAACAATGCTGCTTGATGGAGTATGTAGGGGAACTAGATCAACTTACAGTATGAAAGACGTAAGTGAATACAAATGTAAAATCAGTAAAAAAAAAAAAAATTGTCTATTGCCTCAAAAGTAAATGCTGTTTGGTATTTTCACGGGATGCTAAGGATGACTGCAGTAATATGTTACCTACAAAATGTTTAAGCTCCGAAACTTATATTTCTCTTTTACTCTCTCTCTCTTACTTTGTAAAAAAAAATGGCTTTATTTTTATATGCATATTTCATTAGTTGCCAAGTTGACAAATATTTGTATGTGAGATTTTATACTGAACATTTCTAACACTTAATTAGGACAAGATGCATACTTAATTATGATAAAGATCATGTTTCATGGATAATTTACGTAGGAGGTCTAAATGATGTGATATAAGTTAAGATATAGTAAACTATTCACCAGGACATAAGAACATCAGGGGAATGTGGGTTATGTCTACATGAATGGATCTTTTTGAATAGAGGTTTCCAATCTCAAATATGTTTTTTGTTTTTGTTTCACCAGAATGCTGATGGAGACAGAGTGTTGTCTCCTCACAACACAAATGATGAAAATCTATGATCAAGAACATTGTGTCAGAAGAACCAGAGGACACTGGGATCATAATTGAGGGGGGTAAAAGTTCTGAAAGGTCTTGCTGCGTGCTGGTATGCACTGGATCATGCACTGACGTATGCACTGGATCTTGCCCTTTTAAGAATCTGTTCTTATAGCTGGACTGTGGGAGGATGTCTCCAAAAGTTCTCAAAAGCTTAAGTTCTTTAAAATAAGCTTCTTGCTTAAGTCTTTAACTTTTCTTTAACTTTTCTTTAAGAAATGTCATATTTTTGTAAAAAAAAAAAAATTAGCAAACATACATATATATAATTTTGTTTTAAGCCTCACCAAACCTGTTTACAATTAAAAATGTTGTAAAGCAACATGTGCCTACATACAGTAAGCACTTGTTGTAAGTATTAATCTTGTGTCTACTGCCTGTACTGTACAGTATGTATCTGAGTGATGCTAACCAAGTGGTCTCAGAATGTGTTTTGGAATTTTGCAGGTAAACATTTTTGTTTCCAAGTTGCAAAAATAAATTGTTACATATCTTGCAATACCATCTTGTGACTTTACTTATATTTATAATGTCAGTTTCTTGGTACCGTAATTTCAGTAAATTGTAGTTAATGCAGTAAAAAGTAAGCAGGAAAAATGAGTTCCATTTATTTATATTTAATTTATTTAGTCAACTTAAATCATTTACACTTGGATATTTTATAAATATTTATTAATTTTACATATATTTTTAGTAAATATAAATTTGTTTAAGATAGATATTTAGTAAATATCTATTAAATATGAACAAAATTATTAGTAGATTGAAATAAATTTTAGGCCGGATAATGAGTTAGTGTAAAGCTTGTTTTTGTTTAAATTGCTTTATATTTACTTAATGCATTTGATTACATCAACTCGTAATTTACTATAATATTACTAAATGCAACACAATTTAGGTATTGCTTTTATTACAAATCACTGAATATTTTGATTAAATTTAAACAATTTATTTAATGCATTTTACTCAAATTTTCGGCACTTAAAATCTACTAATTATTTTAAGTGTCACTTTGTTGCCACAATTTTTTTGAGTAACCAATGGTCAAATTTTTTAGAGTGTACGCCATTGAAAACACAGAGGATGAAGTGAGAACTGAATCCTGCAGTTTCTCTCTCTTGTGCTTAGTACCCAAGGAGATATACTTGGCAGTACCTTCAACGCTGCCAGTGTCTCAGAAAAGGGCAAAAGTCTCGGTGGCTTGGTTAAACGGGGGGGATGTTAGATGTTCGGCATCCTGAAACATGGCAGGAAAAAAACGAAGAACTAACAGCCTATTGGAGACTGGTGTTGCCCGAAACACCAGTGGTAGCGGAGCAAGAACACCGACCTCCTGGGGGTGCCAGGGAGAACACTTCATTCGTTTGAAAGGAATTCTGGGTGCCTCTCCCTATTGGGGTGGGGTCACCCCCATTTTTTTTTTATCAGTCTAACCTCTTTGAGGCGGATAGTGCAACGTGGCGCACCCCAATCTTTACGAGGGGGTGTCTGGCTCCAAAAAACACCCTCCTTGTGTTTTACGCCTCGAAAGAGTCAGACCCGGTCGAGACTAGGTGGCCAAAAATCCCGACTCTTGAGCACGGCGTGGAGGGAATTTCCCAAAAGCTTGTTCGTATAACTTTGCCTGAGATCCTAGTGGCGACTGAGTTAACGACATCGCTAAACAGGCCAGAAGGCGAGATACAGGCATTAAGAATGCACAATCCTATCCTTGATGCGCCTGAGATTTAGCCACAGGTGCCTCCTGCGAAAACCATAGCAGCCATAAAACGGTCAATAACAAGAGCCGTCTGCTTTGTTGCACGAAGAGACAAGTCTGTAGCTCGGCGTATCTTTAAGAGCCCCGCCAGTACTCAAGTCTCTCAGCAGGTCAGCCTGGTAGGCCTGCAAAACCGCCATGCTGTGAAGAGGAGCACCAAGCTGACCTACTGCCTGAAAAGCTTTTCCCTCCAGGGAAGATGAAAGTCTACACAGTATAAGCTTTCCAGGAAGGATGATGACCCAGGAGTGAGATAGCCCGTGAAGCATCTCTTCTATCTGGGCGTCATCATATAACCACGCGCTTCCACATCAACTATATTTAAATAAATAAATAAGTTGATGGCAGGAAAAACACGGGATGAATACAGCTTACTCCATGAAAGGGTTAACTCATATGGAGAAAGCTAAGAAAGGGGCAAGAGCGTCCTTGAGGCTCCGCCTCCCCGGTCAACCGACAGAACCTGCCGTCTACTGTTTTTAAGTGCTTAAGGCTATTTATATATATATATATATATATATATATATATATATATATATATATATATATATAAATAAAACAACAACAGCTCTTTGTAATTACCAGAACAAATGACTTTACCAATACTGTACTACATTTTTTCTACAATACACTACAGTTTACTATGATGAATAAATTCATCAAAGTAAACAGTATTATAATATTATATTATAATATTATTGTATTATATATTTATATAATATAGTTATGTTTAACTAACATCTATGATATATTGAATGTGCACTTACTCGTGGTTCTCCAGCGAACTCGAAACTGAAGACACTCATGTGACTTTCTTGTGCACGGCGCCGGCGATGCAGCCACAGTCCTAAACAAAAAAGAAAATTGAAACTTGAAGAATGGACGCGCATACATTTGCAAACAACAGCTGCTGAACAATTTGACCATTTGAAACACGGTCTAAACAATACAAAACACGTGTATATATATATATATATATATATATATATATATATATAAATAAATAAATAAAACTTTAGACAGATCGTAATCAGATTTTATTGCGGGCTTGTAAGTAACGTACATATTTCATGTTTTAACCAATTTTACTCTTGCTGCACTGTAAAATGTAATAAGTTGACTTTACTTAGAAAAAGTGAGGAAACCGATTGCCTTAAAATTTCCAAGTAAAGTAGAGTATTAATGTTTAGTTGGCATAACTTAACACAACTTGTAGGGACAACTTGTTAATCAAGTATACTTAAGTACTGTTGACTTAAAATCATAATTTGAGTTAACTTTCTATTAGTGTTCACATTACTAGGAAAAAGTGAGGAAACCGATTGCCTTAAAAAAAACAAGTAAACATTACTCCAATAACTTAAGTGCGTCAATTGTTTATTACATTGTGGCATGGGTGGGGCGTGGTGGCTGATGACCATCATGCCTTGCGGGGGTTCTCTATGTGTCTACCCTGTTGGAGAAAGGTGTTTGTGTGTGCTATCTCAGTGAAGGTGCTGCTCATGCCATACAGTTCTGAGACCTAATAAAATACTCCCAGCCATTGCATTGGGCAGCAACCAAGCTCACTCATCTCCAAGATCCCTTCTAGCAGTGAAAACAGAACTTACAGACTAAGTAAGCTTAATTACTGCCCAATGCTATGGCTGGGAGAAGTCTATTCACCACACAGTCACTGTATAGCATGGGAACTACAGCCAATTCAGCCTTAGCATGAACCATGGCACATTCAACAGGTCACACACAAACATATCTTAAAACACCTAACTTGGCCGAAGCCACTAACCCAAACACCTGTTCTGAAAAGGGTGAACGGACAGCAAAAACCCCGCAAAGCATGATGGTCGTCAGCCGCTGCCCCGCCCACACTACAGTATAAAACACTGAGAATATATATCCATTGTCAGGAACAATTGAAATCTGACCCAAATCATCACTATTCTTACACATTTTAACCTAACATGTAACTTAAAACCATAATGAAGCTTCAGATGTTAAAAACTTCCTGCTGCTTCTTTCAACATCAGAAAATTGGCGCCAATTCACCCGTTCACGAGCTGAGCACGCACAAATTCTACTACGCATGCTCTCTTGCTTCTTCTTCCCCTGCTTTTTTTACTTCTTCATTATTCTTGGGCTCGCTGCTGCCTCTCACTGGTACAATAACGTCATTGCTTTATTTGTTGCTACTTATGTGTTGCAAGTAAGCGTCACTAAAACTATTAAGTAAATTGTTTTACTCACCCTGAAAGTAAGTGTTACTCAACAAAACCTTGTAAGAAGTATAGTTTGAAATTTTTGAGTAAAGTTTACTATTTATATGCAAGTCAGCAAAGCAATTGGAATTTACAGTGTGGCATTTAGTATTTTAGTATTTTCTTGCTCTTCCTCTGATGAGAAAGTAAATTCTTCATCGCTGTCCAGAACCATCTGAAGTGCTTCTTCACTCGTGTAGCGTGCCATCATTCAAACGTGCAGAAACAGTAAGTAAGTCTATGACGAAGCTTGTTGTTTCATGCCATGGGGGCGTGTAGATGATTACCTGGCTCACCTCAGTTCATTTCCATATGAACAGGGCGCGCAGGGAGGCGGGAGCGCATTAGCTGTAATGAGCCGATACCGAGAATCTGTACCACTCTTTACTTTCATATGGATTACATAAAAACAGATTAGTTGTTTTCACTGTGACTTGCATCATGTAAAAGTAGACCCTTTAAGCTTTCTATAGATATATTTCGCATGTCTGTGTGTGCAGTATTCGCGGAGTTTGAGTTCATTTTATTGACGTGTTTCAAAAAGATTTTCGCGGAGACTGAGATGGCTGAAAGCGCACCCGGTTTATTTTATTAATGCAAAAAGTTTTATTTTTAACATGTGTGCATGCAAATAAAAGAAGACACTTTACAGATTCGATTAATATATAGATCTTGTCTGTACGATCAAAACTGAAAGTGTAATTTAAGTTCATATTGGCGTCATCACTGGAAAACGCCTCAAAACGCATATATGCATTCGCGAACCCCAGAGAGTTAAAGATTGTATACTTTTTATTTTTTGTTGTACTTCGCATCTTTAAATTTGAACAGAAAATAATAGTGGGCTGGTAGGAACGTTATTTTTCATATAACTTAAATGGCTGATTGAAGTTAAATAAAATAGCATAAATACATCATGGATAGTGTATACCAGTGATTAAAAAACCAACAATATAACACAAGTTATGATGAGTTTCTTCTTCAAGGTGCATGAAATTTGCAGTGTTTTACATTTCTAGGATTAAAAAATGCTAACAATGCCATTTTTGGCCTTTACCACTGTTACGTCCCGTAGTATTTCGCATGTATTTTGGTGCCTGGGATTGGGCTCCTGGGATTGGGCATCGCACCCGTCAATCATGGTTTCCAGCGCGACCGCGATTCCCGTGGGAACCAATGAGACTGCCCTAGCCGAGTATAAGAACCCGGAAGTGACGCAGCCAGCGGCGCGGCTTTTGTTTCATTCATATATATGTTGTTATGGTGATGCTATACTTCCGGTATTCTGTATGTTGTCATGGTGATTTGTGAATGGTGTGTGCGTGATACGCTACTCTCTCTTTACGTGTATTGTTCGTCCCAACTCCGCCTAGTACGAGTTCTTGGACGTGTCTCTATTCGCGGTGTCGAGTCCAGGTTAGTACGCCCTAGGGTTTACATAAACAGCACGTAGAGTTAGACTTTGTTTAGACACACTAGATAGGAGTGAGAGCTACTTGTTGTACTTATGTTTTGGCTAGTTAGTGTAGTTAGCGGGCATCCCAAGCCCTGATTTTGTTTTCATTGTGTTTATAGGTTAGATTTACTGCCGCGCATAAGTTAGAAGGTGTTTTGTTTTATTTATTTCTTTGATTTATCTCTGCTCGTGGCTCCCACCGTTGAATGCCTATTTATTACTTTGTATATATTTTCTGTAAATATTCCTTCTTTCACTACTTGTACTATTGGTTTCCACTGTGTGTTTTGGTGCTTTAAATTACTAAAGTTTGTTAAAACTTAGCGCTACTCTGGAGTTTGTCTCATTCTTGTTCATAAAGGACTTCTCAAATAGTAATCAGTGACGGTTTACAAAATATTAACCTTCCTTTTTTTTATTTTATTTTCTTATGTCGGCTTCCTATCCCCCTTAGACATTAAGAGCAAATTTAACATCTAAATAGGAAACCGTAACAACCACGCTGCGTAGAATCTCAGTGGTACATGCATAACCCTTCGCGGGCGAGTCTTCTTCTAAATGGGCGTTAGAACTACAGTATGAATACATTTGAAGAACTAAATTCCTTGTTTCTATCATTATTATAAGTATACCCCTCTTGCTGTTATCATTGTTGTTATTATAGTTATTATTATTGTTATTAATAATAATTTTAAAAAATCTCCTGAATGCGCGGTCCGTGCGCTGTTTTTCACAGGGTGGAGCTAAGAAAATGCATCCCGATGGGGGAACCAACTTCGACAAAAGACCGGCCTAGTTCTGTGTTCACTGTGTCCTGGTCAGCCTCGAAATCCCATAGTGTCTTGCGCGTTAGTTTTACCATTTATCTTGCAACTTAAACATAAATGTAGTAAAAAGTAGCATATACAGGGAAAAAACACACGCCTACACAGAAAAAATCATACACTTGTAAGAGAAAAATATTATGCATATAAGGGAAAGTTGCTTTGCCCTTCTGCGACACTGTATTCAGATATACTGCATGTCCCATAACCTACTGCATGTTAATTTACAGTATTCTTGACAGTACCCATAGTGCTTCTACTTCATTGTATCATATTATACAGTATGTTACTGATAAACAAAGTGTGCATTATCTTCAAGAATGAAATTATTACTTTTATGAAAATGTTAAACATATACAGTATTTAGATACCCAATAATAATAAATGTTTCATGAAAGAACACTTATTAATGCAGAGTCTCTTTGGAATATTTGCAGAGTTATAATTAATTTAGTGCACCTCCTAAACCATGGGTAAAACAGAGCATAAATAAACGGATTAATGGTGGAATTAAGATAAAACATAATTACAACTTTCAAAAATGTTTCTAACTGTAATTTAATAACATTTATTAATAAACTATAAATAAAATATGGAAGGAAACAGACCAGAAACACAGACACTAAAATGCCGAGGACCTTAGCTGCTTTTCTCTCAGATTTCATGGAGTGTGAGGTGATTTTCTGTGCCTTAGGCAATGTGTGATTATTACACTCTCTGATAGCAATGACATGTTTCTTAACTATCACAAATACCTGAGTGTATAATATAATTATGACAGAAAGTGGAAATATAAAGGTAAATACAAGATCAATTACAGTCCAGACCTCATTGAGAAAGAGAAAACACTCTCCCTGACACAATACTGAACTTTTGAAGTTTCCATTAAAATATAGTATTGCTGTAGTATAGCCCAGCACTACACTCCAGTTAAAAATAATTACAACACAAGTGATTCTCACAGAGACAATGTTCATGTAGAGAAATGGGTTTGAGAGAGACAAATACCGATCCACAGCGATCTGACCAATATTATAGGTTGATATTATGGGAATACCATTAATATACCAGTAGATGGTGCAAAAAACACTCTCAAAAATCCAGCATGACTCAATAGTCCAGATTAAAATTACCGGCATTAGAAAAATGCCAACAAGGAAATCTGACACAGCCAGAGAGAGCACGAGCATGTTAGTAGGTGTGTGAAGCTGCTTGAAGTGAAAAACAGAAATGATGATGAGCATATTTCCACAAGCTGTTAGCAGAACCACAGCAGCTGAACACATGTACAATAAGATATAAACTGCAGGAGATACAGATCTCTCTGGACAGGAGAAATGATCACAGTGCTTAGACTGATTAAACTCTGTCGGGTTCATGAGTACATTTCTCTAATGTCTACAAAATAAGAAATAAAACAAGCAGCTCTCGTGCTTTTATATTTTAGAAATGAAACACGCCTCCATAATTTGAGTGATAGCATAATCGATATGATGTAATGCCTTGTTGGAACACAAGGCCTAAACTAAATATCAGCAGAAATACACTGACCCTATGTAGTAAATATTAGACAACGTTATAGTTAATATAATTTACAATTATGTGTCATAGTTCCTGCGTGTGTGTGTGTGAGCGTGGCATAGTCACAGAGGCACGATGTTGGTTCCAAACTCGCCTTTTCATTATAGTAAAAACATAAAACAAAAGCTCTTTTCTGAGAGCACCTAATAACCTTTACTATAACTCTCTTAAGAAAAGCATGCAGCAGAAACCATAACTTACAGAACATTAACAACAAAAGCTAGATGTTCAGTCAGGCTATTTTTACAGAACTTAATTACTTGCCTCAGCTCAGGTGTGTGCTTCATTCACCTGACCGAGGTGCATTCTGGGACATGAAGTTCCCAAACAAAACATCACAAAAAACATAACTAAAACTAAACAAGTCTGGGCGTTTGTCGCCCTCTAGGGCTTAACCCGTACAGTACCCGCCCTTTAAAAAAATGCTCCTCTGGAGCGTTAACGGAGTTCCAGGACTCCCACCCCAATGTTCTGAGTCTTGCCCCCTAACCCAGAGGCGGTTGCCTTTTTCCCCCGGGCAGTGGTGCCTTCCATGCTTCACCAGGACTCCAACGCCCCACGTCGGTTGAACCGGCACCGGACCAATGTCCGTGATGCTGAGTGATGTGGCTGGCACACCGTCTGTTCGGTCGGGCTGAGGAGCGGGCATCACGTCCTCAGGCTGAGGAGCTGGTGCAATGTCTACACAGTTTGGCGTCTACACAGAGATGGGCGCGATGGCTGCAGACCTGGGCGGCTGTGGAACTGACGCGATGTCCGCAGAGCTTGGCGGCTGTGGAACTGGCAGGAGGACATCCGTGGATCTCGACGGCAGGAGCGCTGATGCGACGTCCGCGGAGCTAAGCGGCTGCAGAGCTCAGGGCAGGGGCGATGTTCTCGAAGCTCAGCGGCTGCAGAGCGGGAGCAACATCCTTGAAGCTTGGCGGCTGCAGAGCAGAAGTGACGTCCTCGAAGCTCGGCGGCTGCAGAGCGGAAGCAACGTCCTCGGAGCTCGGTGGCTACGGAGCGGAAGCGATGTCCGTGGAGATCGGTGGCTGCGGAGCTGAAGCGAAGTCCATGGTGCTCGGCGGCAGAAGAGCTGAAGTGATATTCAATTCAATTCAATTTTATTTATATAGCGCTTTTAACAATGGTCATTGTCTCAAAGCAGCTTCACAAAAATGATGCGGTATATCCGCGGAGGTGGGCTGAGGAGCTAGCATGATGAAGAAGCGCCACGTCCACTCCGTCGAGGAGATACTGCGGAGGGCGAGGAGGAATAAGCATGTCATCCTCGCTGTTCAGCGGTGGCGTGTAGTCCTCCACAACGAGCATAGGCGGCAGAGGTGGAGGAAACTCGTCGTCAGAGCCTGCCGTGTTGCTCTCATGAAGCTCCGAGTCTGTTGCCTGGCTCTCGCGAAGCTGAAGCTTTTGTCGCTCCTCCTGGGGTTCCCTTTCGCCTCCGACGTACCTGATCTCCCCGGCCCGGACCTCACCGTCGGAGCATGAGAACCTGTTTCCCTTAGCTGCGTCACCTCTGCATGGCGTCCGCCGGATGGAAAGCCTGCAGCCTTCCCTGCTCTGCCGCGCCTCTCTCTCTCTACTCCTCCTCGCTCTCGTCCAGCAAGTCCGCCGGCTCGGGCGAGATGGTGTGTGCATCACCTTTGAGCGGCGTCCGCCGGATGGCAAGCCCGCAGCCTTCCCAGCTCTGCCACGCCTCTCTCCGTTCTTGCTCCTCGCTGTCATCCAACAATTCTGCCAGTTCGGGCGAGATGGTGATAGCTCCCCCCCAAAAAACATCTAGCGGAGAGACCTCCGCTATGCCACTTATACGGTCTAGCTTTCTGTCATGGTTCTTGCGTGTGTGAGAGCGTGGCATAGTCGCAGAGGCACAATGTTGGTTCCAAACTCGCCTTTTTATTATAGTAAAAACACAAAACAAAAGCTCTTTTCTGAGAGCATCTAATACCCTTCACTATAACTCTCTTAAGAAAAGCAAGGAGCACAAAACCATAACTTTCACAACAATAACAACAATTTCAGTCAGGCTGTTTATACAGAACTTATTTACTTGCCTCAGCTCAGATGTGTGCTTCCTTCACCTGATTGAAGTTCTCAAACAAAACATCACAAAAAACATAACTAAAACTAAACAAGTCTGGGCGTTTGTCGCCCTCCAGGAGTTAACCCTTACATTATGATTATTATTAATAGGAACGGTTCATGGATATTATGTGAACATGATTTTATACAGCAACATAATTGGCTTATTCTCTCAAGCTAAATACATTTTTGTTGTCTGTTCTAACATGGGCAATGTGCAAATATGGATTTTAAAATAAGAAATATTGTGGATAATCCAATCAATAAATATTGTTGACAAGTTGGATCCAAAAGAAGAACACAACTAGTGATGGAAATTATGTGAGATAATGAAGTGCAGTAACTGCCATTGAAGTGTTACCCACACAAGAAACTCAATGTTACAGTGGAGGCTGACAAGGACGCATGTTATTGCTAGGCATCAGATGCAGATATGTAAGGCCACTTTTGACTCACATTGAGTTATAAGTCTCTTTAGCGATACAGATTTTTTTTGCCCATTATATTTTGTTATTATGGCTTTAACATCACTTTTAACATGACAGAGTATCATCATGGCGGAGACGTATGGGAGAAAATTTATTTAGAATGTATGTGATTTTACTTACGTATACTTTACTTACTTTGAAGAAATAAATGGTACCCCATTTGGAAATAATCAGAGGTATGCGTGCGAAGCTGGACAGGCCTGAGAATATGCTTGCACAAGAAATTCGATATATACGTTTAGGCCCCCAAGAACGGAGAGGCCTAACAAGGCCCAGATGTTTAGAATGACATCATTTCATATAGAATGTACCCCATTGTCTAGGGTGGCTATATAATGGGGAGAATGCGAGAGATCTGTGTGACTCTGGCAGCCTCGCCCGGCCGGTATTGCATGATAAATAAAGGTCGTTATCTTCTGAAACCAAAGCCTGAGTCTTCAATTAATTTCCATGACAGACGTGACAAGCCTCTATTGTTAACACTAGGGATCAGCTGTTGAGTCTAAAGCATAGCGGACCGCATGGACAATCTTCTGAAATTCACTGTTTAACAAGATGGATGAACTTACAGCACTTACAAAGAATGAAAGGGTGTTTAGAGAATCATCGGTTATATGGAATATTGTAAGCCTCCCTGTATTTCAGTTCGTGCGGGTAGACAGGAACAACAATGTAAGCGGCAAGGTGAAGGGAGGGGGAGTTGCGATCTATGTCAACAACAAGTGGTGCAATCCTAGGGTTTACACATTACGGTGAAGGAAAGTGTGTGCAGACTGAATATCGAACTGTTATCAGTAAGTATTGATCCATATAATTTGCAAAGAGAGTTTTCCCATCTCATCACTGTTTACATTCCTCCCTTCACTGATGCAGCGCAGGCTGCCTGACGTCATCAACTCCGCGACAGCGAGGCTACAGTTACTGCATTCATGTGCCTTCATTGCTATCTCTGCCAACTTTAATCATGTCACACTGGATTCTACACTACCCACATTTACTGTAAACAGTTTGCGAACTGCAATACAAGAGAAAATAAAACCTTGGACTTTAACTTAAAACTTAGCTCTATAGCCTTCCCCCCACTGGGTAAATCAGATCACAATCTGGTTTACGTTAAACCTATTTACATTCCTGCAGTTGTGCGGCAACCAGTGACCACAAGAGAAGTACGTAGGTGGTCACAGGAAGCTATGGAGACACTACAGGGCTGTTTTGAGGTGACAGACTGGGATGTTCTCTGTATCTTGGATCTGGAAGATGTTAATTCACTTACTACCAGAATCACAGACTATGTTAATTTCTGCGTGGACAGTGTAATCTCCACTGAAACAGTACAGTGGGAGCCACGCCAAATAGCCGTGACCATGTAGATGACGTGCAAACGTCGTGTGACTGCCCTATGCACGCCGTAATCCCCCCTCCCTTTTCTGCCAGAAAGGCGTGTCAAGATTTCACAGTAAACACGCACATTCAAGCCCTATTTATTCATTTACCTGGTGCCACCATTAGATGGCGCTTCGTTCTCAAGAACACGTTCGAACAAGCCAGCTGCGCTGAGTTGCAATCACGTCATTTTAACAACCCGCCCCCACCCCCGCCGAACTGACGCTACCAAACTACAGAAGTGAAGATGGCGGCTTAATGGACTATTCACGGTAAGTGATGTTTTATTTTATAAAATTTGTTTGGGGTAGTTTACAGTTTATTTCCCAGTTTAGGTTTTTATTGGCCGTTTTAAATATCACTGGCAGCACCAGCAGCGGTCAGATGTGACTTTAGATAATTTAATGGTCTGTTTACCAAGTCTGGAGTTAATATTACAGCTTACTGTCAGTGTCACACACTCACAATGTCACTCCACTTTAACTCAAAAAGATGCTCAAGCTTCGAAAATACTATAAATGTCCCTATTACAAGAGCTGCACTACCCGATGAAGAGTGTTTGTGCTCTCTGTAAATACTGAGGGAATCTGACCGCGTGTTGTCTGGATAAATTCACAGTTTTTTTATTCTTTGGTTAAGAGTTAATCTGCAGGTTATTTCTGTGACTGGAATATAATGTGATGCAGTTCATGAGGGACACAGACTGAGGGTAGCTGTACAGGAGCTAGTAACGCTCATAACCGGGTTTATATTTTATCCACTTTGGCCATGACTTTGCGCGGTATCACGAGCGCTTAGTTAACGAGCTGGATAAAAACACTGAAGTGTTTATCAGTTAAGGAGGAGGAGAGGGAGGTGTGTGGGGGGGGCTTCAGTAAGTTACAGTTTGGATTCAGAGATGAACTAATGCTCATATACGAGTGTTATATCGCATAACTTATTTGTATGAGAAGCACATTGAGTAAATTCTCGGTTAATTTATTTCAGACGATAATACAGACAGACCGTGGTTAACGCTAGCAAAGTTCACTGGATAACATTAGCACAGGCAGTTTATTTACATTTAAAAATTCCCAAAACAGTATTTTACACACTCTGTGGTAAATAGGTTTATTAATATATTTTATTTTTTAGAACTATATGTTCTGTAAAGTTTATTTGTCTTTGTCTTCACTAAATTCTCCTGTTGTCTTTAAGCAGAGCTCTGCTGTGGAGGATTGGGGGGGCTGACGGCTGACGGCTGGACTTTTGGAGCTACAGTACTGGAGGAGCCTGAACAAACTGTTGAGGGAGCTGTAGGAGGGATGACGTCACAGTCCGACAGCTTTAGAATGATGTTTGGTCAGGTCTGAACATAGAACTGCAAAACGTCTGATACAGTACTTTGGGGGAAACAAAGACTTAAACTGTTCCATCTTTAATAGTTTTTAAAAATTTATATTTTAATATAAAAGAACTATAGATGAGACTTATAAGCAGCTGGTGTATCCGGGTAGTTTAATGAACTTTAAGCAATAATACAACATGTATTCACCTGTTTTATGTAAATTACTGTTTTAACTTTGACTAGTTTTGGAAGGATAAATTGAATTGTTAGTCATGTTTGTGTGTTTTAATTTTGGGGGATTGTTTGCGTATTTAAAAAACCTTTAGTTGAACCAACAACTTCAATGGGCAAAAAATGGGACAGAACTTTGTTTTAAATAGTCAAAGAGTTGGGCTGAAAATCATAATAATAATTATTGGTCATAGAAACAAATGAAAACAGTTAAACACTTGATCGTATGTATCTGTGCTAGTTTGTCTTTGTGATTATTCATTCATTCATTCATTCGTTCATTTTCTATACCGCTTAATCCTGTGTTCAGGGTCGCGGGGGACCTGGAGCCTATCCCAGGAGACTTCGGGCACTAGGCAGGGTACACCCTGGACAGGGTGCCAATCCATCGCAGGGCACACACACACACACACTCACACACCCAATCACACAGTACGGGCAATTTTGGGAACGCCAATTAGCCTAACCTGCATATCTTTGGACTGTGGGAGGAAACAGGAGTACCCGGAGGAAACCCACCAAGCACGGGGAGAACATGCAAACTCCATGCACACAGAGACGGGAATCGAGCCTGGCCGGGGAATCGAACCCAGATCTTTGTGATTATGTCACCCATAAAATTTTTTTCTCAGTATAAATAAATGTTTTGGGTTTTAAGATCTCCATCAAAAGAGCAAAGACAAACTTAGGAGGAGTGGAAGGTGAGAAACCTCAATGGAGAATACTGAGTATGACATGGTGTTAATTGCTCTGTGTGTGTGTGTGTGTGTGTGTGTGTGTGTGTGTGTGTGTGTGTGTGTGTTTTTGGCGAGGGGATGGGTGTGTGTGTTAAAGCCAACGGAGAAATGCAGGAGTGCGCACGCGCGCACACACACACACCTCTCCATCCACAAATGCTTTAACTGTTGAACCTATGAAACCTATGAACACGGCTGTTCAGCATCAGTTCTAAATACGAGCGCAGGCTCTGTTTTTGTCCTTAACTAAAATACTTCAATACACAGTTACAGTTTACATAAACAAACAATGAGTGTGTGCGCTGGGGGGATTGGAAAGTGACTGGGAATACTCATTTACAAGACAAAAGACGGTCAGAGGCAGGGCCGGTTCTAGACCAGACCTAGATGGGGGCATCATGTTTGAGCACTGTTTTTTCCCTGGGCTTAACCCTCTGAGGTCCGGGGTGATTTTGGGGCCCTTGAGATGTTTGGACATGCTCTGATATTTGTGCTTTTTTCAGCTACTTATAATATATTATTGACCAACCTGTATTTTTCTTGTAATCAGTACAAACTGTTCTACAATAATACGTGACCAAAATGAATGTATGTGTTTGCATTTTTTAGGAAAAAAATATTATGCGTGGTTAGTAAGTTTTGTGAAAAAAAAAGTAGCTGAAATCAGGCCATGAAACTCATACAGACAATTTGTTCACAAGACATTGTTTCACAAGGGCTGGTGGACTAGTGTTTTTGCTTCAAAATGATGTGAAAATGATCTTGTTTACTTGCTCACAGAAAACAATATAGTGATTAACACTTTTTAAGTCACTTTTTGAGTGTAAAGGGTCTATGCGAGAAGGCGTGATCTATCATTACTAATGCAGTGATTCACACCTGAGAAGACAAAGGCCTGCATACTGATCTGCATAATGAGCCATCAGACAGGTATGTGACTGAGAGAAGAGAGTTACAAGAAAGAATCTGAGGATAAAATAAGTTTATATATTTTCAGTGTTTAGGTTATTTGAGAATATTTTGACACACAAAAAAATCTTGAGATTCATTTGTGAGTTAAACAGTTTATTAGGAACAATCAAAGTTGACTTTTTAGCAGCATTACTGCAATCACTATAACAGAAAATATAGCTAACAATAATATATAGATATATAAACACACACACACACACACATATATATATATATATATATAGGCCTATATACTGTATATTATAATATAGAAAACAACAACAGCTCTTTGTAATTACCAGAACAAATGACTTTACCAACACTGTACTACATTTTACCCTGAACACAGGATTAAGCGGTATAGAAGATGAATGAATGAATGAATGTACTACATTTTTTCTACAATACACTACAGTTGACTATGATGAATATATTGTATTATATATTTATATAATATAGTTATATTTAACTAACATCTAGGATATACTGAATGTGCACTTACTCGTGGGTCTCCAGTGAACTCGAAACTGAACGACACTCACGTGACTTTCTTGTGCACGCGCCGGTGATGCAGCCACAGTCCTAAACAAAAACAAAAATTGAAACTTGAAGAATGGACGCGCATACAATCATTCACAAACAACAGCTGGTGAACAATTTGACCATCTGAAACACGGTCAAAACAATACAAAACACGTGTATATATATATATATATATATATATATATATATATATATATATATATATATATATATATAAAATAATAAAACTTTAGACAGATCGTAATCAGATTTTATTGCGGGCTTGTAAGTAGCGTGCATATTTAAAGTTTAACCAATTTTACTCTTGCTGGCACTTAGTATTTTCCAAATGTACATATAAAATATAGAGCAATGAAGGTGAGAATAAAAGACTTACTGGTCAGGAATTACATCCTCCGTTGAGTCCAGACGTTGTTCTAAATAAAGCCGTTCCTCGTCTGAGTCTTGCTCTTCCTCTGATGAGAAAGTAAATTCTTCATCGCTGTCCATCTGAAGCGCTTCTTCACCCGTGTAGCGTGACATCATTCAAACGCGCAGAAACAGTAAGTAAGATGCAGCTTGTTGTTTTATGCCCTGGGGGTGTGTACGTGATTACCTGCCTCACCTCAGGTCATTTCCATATGAACAGCGCGCGCGCAGGGAGGCGGGAGCACATTAGCTGTAATGAGCCGATACAGGAGAATCTGTACCACTCCTTACTTTCATATGGATTACATAAGAGCAGATTATTTGTTTTCACGGTGACCTGCATCATTTAAAAGTAGACCCTTTAAGCTTTCTATAGATATATTTCTCATGTCTGTGTGTGCAGTATTCGCGGAGTTTCAGTTCATTTTAGTGACGTGTTTCAAAAAGATTTTGGCGGAGACTGAGACGGCTGAAAGCGCACCCGGTTTATTTTATTTATTTTATTAATGCACAAAGTTTTCTTTTTAACATGTGTGCATACAAAAAAAAGTAGACACTTTACAGATTCGATTAATATATAGATCTTGTCTGTACGATCAAAACTGAAAGTGTAATTTAAGTTCTTATTGGCGTCATCAGGGGAAAACACCTCAAAACGCATATATGCGTTCGCGGACCTCAGAGGGTTAAAGTAACAGTATTGTCCTTGCTGAATTGTGTCGAGGCACGCAAACCCCATGATAAATTAAAATATACTTAATCCAGATATTATCAATCAATGACGTAACATTTATCTAAGCTGGATGGTCAAATTCTCAAAAACGTTTAACCTTAAGTAAGACTTAACACTGTCATGCACACTCAATCTGCGCCCGGCCTTAGGACCCGGAAGTAAGGCGGGCGCCAAACCAGGAAGTATAAAAAAGGTAAACAAACGATGGCTTACTGCTCAGTCATTGAGTTTCGGCCCATGTTTCGGCCAAGTCATTGAGTTTCGGCTCCGCCTCCCCGGCCAACCGACAGAACCTGCCGTCTACTGTTTTTAAGTGCTTAAGGCTATTTTCATCTCCGTGGAAGCAAGAGAGGAATTCCCGTGATGAGAACGCAAAAGAAAGAAGCTTACCTCCATCTGCCGCAGCTCTGTCAGATGCACGAGTTTAAGCCAGGAATGTGTGGTGGCTCGAAGCTTCTCAAGGAATGCGAGGCGCGCGCAGCACTTAACCGAAGCAGTGCAAAGATCACCCTCCGATATGGATTATCACACACGGAGGGATATCTAGTTTAAACTCCGCCATATTGGTGAGTTAAACACTTTCTTATTTTGCTGGTTTAAACACAGACATGCTCACAACAAGGTGAAGACAAATGATCTGAGGTTTGTTGCCGGCTCACTAGTATTTATAACCTGCAGCTGCGTCTAATCAGATGACGTCACCTAACCGAGGTTATATATAGCCAAACAATTTGGTGTGTTTGCACACATGCTTCACAACCGGCAACAAGACAAAATGGTTCCCATAGCGTTTTCACGCAGCATCTAGAGAAAGCCTTTAAAAGGGAACAATATTCTATTAGGCTAACTATATTTAACCCTCTGAGGTCCAAGGTGATTTTGGGGCCCTTGAGATGTTTGGCCATGCTCTGATATTTGTGCTTTTTTCAGCTACTTATAATATATTATTGACAATCCTGTCTGTTTCTTGTAATCAGCACAAACTGTTCTACAATAATACATGACCAAAATGAATGTATGTGTTTGCATTTTTTAGGAAAAAAATATTATGCGTGGTTAGTAAGTTTTGTGAAAAAAAAAAAGCTGAAATAAGGCCATGAAACTCGCACAGAAAATCTGTTCACAAGACATTGTTTCACAAGGGCTGGTGGAATAGTGTTTTTGCTTCAAAATGATGTGAAAATGATCTTGTTTACTTGCTCACAGAAAACAATATAGTGATTAACACTTTTTAAGTCACTTTTTGAGTGTAAAGGGTCTATGCGAGAAGGCGTGAACTATCATTACTAATGCAGTGATTCACACCTGAGAAGACAAAGGCCTGCATACTGATCTGCATAATGAGCCATCAGACAGGTATGTGACTGAGAGAGGAGAGTTACAAGAAAGAATCTGAGGATAAAAAAAGTTTATATATTTTCAGTGTTTAGGTTATTTGAGAATGTATTTGACACACACAAAAAAATCTTGAGATTCATTTGCGAGTTCAGTTAAACAGTTTATTAGGAACAATCAAAGTTGACTTTTTAGCAGCATTACTGCAGTCACTATAAGAGAAAATATAGCTAACAATAATATATGAAATTATATATAAACAACAACAGCTCTTTGTAATTACCAGAACAAATGACTTTACCAATACTGTAGTACATTTTTTCATATAAATTCATATATTATTTTTTCAATAAATTCATCAAAGTAAACAGTATTATATTATTATAATATTATTGTATTATATATTTATATAATATAGTTATGTTTAACTAACATCTATGATATACTGAATGTGCACTTACTCGTGGTTCTCCAGCGAACTCGAAACTGAAGACACTCACGTGACTTTCTTGTGCACGGCGCCGGCGATGCAGCCACAGTCCTAAACAAAAAAGAAAATTGAAACTTGAAGAATGGACGCGCATACATTTGCAAACAACAGCTGCTGAACAATTTGACCATTTGAAACACGGTCTAAACAATACAAAACACGTGTGTGTATATATATATATATAAATAAATGAATCAAACTTTAGACAGATCGTAATCAGATTTTATTGCGGGCTTGTAAGTAACGTACATATTTCATGTTTTAACCAATTTTACTCTTGCTGCACTGTAAAATGTAATAAGTTGACTTTACTTAGAAAAAGTGAGGAAACCGATTGCCTTAAAATTTCCAAGTAAAGTAGAGTATTAATGTTTAGTTGGCATAACTTAACACAACTTGTAGGGACAACTTGTTAATCAAGTATACTTAAGTACTGTTGACTTAAAATCATAATTTGAGTTAACTTTCTATTAGTGTTCACATTACTAGGAAAAAGTGAGGAAACCGATTGCCTTAAAAAAAAAACAAGTAAACATTACTCCAATAACTTAAGTGCGTCAATTGTTTATTACATTGTGGCATGGGCGGGGCGTGGTGGCTGACGACCATCATGCCTTGCGGGGGTTCTCTATGTGTCTACCCTGTTGGAGAAAGGTGTTTGTGTGTGCTATCTCAGTGAAGGTGCTGCTCATGCCATACAGTGCTGAGACCTAATAAAATACTCCCAGCCATTGCATTGGGCAGCAACCAAGCTCACTCATCTCCAAGATCCCTTCTAGCAGTGAAAACGGAACTTACAGACTAAGTAAGCTTAATTACTGCTCAATGCAATGGCTGGGAGAAGTCTATTCACCGCACAGTCACTGTATAGCATGGGAACTACAGCCAATTCAGCCTTAGCATGAACCATGGCACATTCAACAGGTCACACACATACATATCTTAAAACACCTAACTTGGCCGAAGCCACTAACCCAAACACCTGTTCTGAAAAGGGTGAACGGACAGCAAAAACCTCGCAAAGCATGATGGTCGTCAGCCGCTGCCCCGCCCACACTACAGTATAAAACACTGAGAATATATATCCATTGTCAGGAACAATTGAAATCTGACCCAAATCATCACTATTCTTACGCATTTTAACCTAACATGTAACTTAAAACCATAATGGAGCTTCAGATGTCAAAAACTTCCTGCTGCTTCTTTCAACATCAGAAAATTGGTGCCAATTCACCCGTTCACGAGCTGAGCACGCACAAATTCTACTACGCATGCTCTCTTGCTTCTTCTTCCCCTGCTTTTTTTACTTCTTCATTATTCTTGGGCTCGCTGCTGCCTTTCACTGGTACAATAACGTCATTGCTTTATTTGTTGCTACTTATGTGTTGCAAGTAAGCATCACTAAAACTATTAAGTAAATTGTTTTACTCACCCTGAAAATAAGTGTTACTCAACAAAACCTTGTAAGAAGTATAGTTAGAATTTTTTGAGTAAAGTTTACTATTTATATGCAAGTCAGCAAAGCAATTGGAATTTACAGTGTGGCATTTAGTATTTTAGTATTTTCTTGTTCTTCCTCTGATGAGAAAGTAAATTCTTCATCGCTGTCCAGAACCATCTGAAGTGCTTCTTCACTCGTGTAGCGTGCCATCATTCAAACGTGCAGAAACAGTAAGTAAGTCTATGACGAAGCTTGTTGTTTCATGCCATGGGGGCGTGTAGATGATTACCTGGCTCACCTCAGTTCATTTCCATATGAACAGGGCGCGCAGGGAGGCGGGAGCGCATTAGCTGTAATGAGCCGATACCGAGAATCTGTACCACTCTTTACTTTCATATGGATTACATAAAAACAGATTAGTTGTTTTCACTGTGACTTGCATCATGTAAAAGTAGACCCTTTAAGCTTTCTATAGATATATTTCGCATGTCTGTGTGTGCAGTATTCGCGGAGTTTCAGTTCATTTTATTGACGTGTTTCAAAAAGATTTTCGCGGAGACTGAGATGGCTGAAAGCGCACCCGGTTTATTTTATTAATGCAAAAAGTTTTATTTTTAACATGTGTGCATGCAAATAAAAGAAGACACTTTACAGATTCGATTAATATATAGATCTTGTCTGTACGATCAAAACTGAAAGTGTAATTTAAGTTCTTATTGGCGTCATCACTGGAAAACGCCTCAAAACGCATATATGCATTCGCGAACCCCAGAGAGTTAAAGATTGTATACTTTTTATTTTTTGTTGTACTTTGCATCTTTAAATTTGAACAGAAAATAATAGTGGGCTGGTATGAACGTTATTTTTCATATAACTTAAATGGCTGATTGAAGTTAAATAAAATAGCATAAATAAATCATGGATAGTGTATACCAGTGATTAAAAAAACAACAATATAACACAAGTTATGATGAGTTTCTTCTTCAAGGTGCATGAAATTTGCAGTGTTTTACATTTCTAGGATTAAAAAATGCTAACAATGCCATTTTTGGCCTTTACCACGCTGCGTAGAATCTGGTACATGCGTAACCCTTCGCGGGCGAGTCTTCTTCTAAATGGGCGTTAGAACTACAGTATGAATACATTTGAAGAACTAAATTCCTTGTTTCTATCATTATTATAAGTATACCCTCTTGCTGTTATCATTGTTGTTATTATAGTTATTATTATTGTTATTAATAATAATTAAAAGAAAATCTCCTGAATGCGCAGTCCGTGCGCCGTTTTTCACAGGGTGGAGCTAAGAAAATGCATCCCGATGGGGGAACCAACTTCGACAAAAGACCGGCATAGTTCTGTGTTCACTGTGTCCTGGTCAGCCTCGAAATCCCATAGTGTCTTGCGCGTTAGTTTTACCATTTATCTTGCAACTTAAACATAAATGTAGTAAAAAGTAGCATATACAGGGAAAAAACACACGCCTACACAGAAAAAAATCATACACTTATAAGAGAAAAATATTATGCATATAAGGGAAAGTTGCTTTGCGCTTCTGCGACACTGTATTCAGATATACTGCATGTCCCATAACCTACTGCATGTTAATTTACAATATTCTTGACATTACCCATAGTGCTTCTACTTCATTGTATCATATTATACAGTATGTTACTGATAAACAAAGTGTGCATTATCTTCAAGAATGAAATTATTACTTTTATGAAAATTAAAAATTAGTTAAACATATACAGTATTTAGACACCCAATAATAATAATAATAATAATAATAATAATAATAATAATAAATGTTTCATGAAAGAACACTTATTAATGCAGAGTCTGTTTGGAATATTTGCAGAGTTATAATTAATTTAGTGCACCTCCTAAACCATGGGTAAAACAGAGCATAAATAAACGGATTAATGGTGGAATTAAGATAAAACATAATTGCAACTTTCCAAAATGTTTCTAACTGTAATTTAATAACATTTATTAATAAACTATAAATAAAATATGGAAGGAAACAGACCAGAAACACAGACACTAAAATGCCGAGGACCTTAGCTGCTTTTCTCTCAGATTTCATGGAGTGTGAGGTGATTTTCTGTGCCTTAGGCCATGTGTGATTATTACACTCTCTGATAGCAATGACATGTTTCTTAACTATCACAAATACCTGAGTGTATAATATAATTATGACAGAAAGTGGAAATATAAAGGTAAATACAAGATCAATTACAGTCCAGACCTCATTGAGAAAGAGAAAACACTCTCCCTGACACAATACTGAACTTTTGAAGTTTCCATTAAAATATAGTATTGCTGTAGTATAGCCCAGCACTACACTCCAGTTAAAAATAATTACAACACAAGTGATTCTCACAGAGACAATGTTCATGTAGAGAAATGGGTTTGAGAGAGACAAATACCGATCCACAGCGATCTGACCAATAGTATAGGTTGATATTACGGGAATACCATTAATAAGCCAGTAGATGGTGCAAAAAACTCTCCCAAAAATCCAGCATGACTCAATAGTCCAGATTAAAATTACCGGCATTAGAAAAATGCCAACAAGGAAATCTGACACAGCCAGAGAGAGCACGAGCATGTTAGTAGGTGTGTGAAGCTGCTTGAAGTGAAAAACAGAAATGATGATGAGCAGATTTCCACAAGCTGTTAGCAGAATCACAGCAGCTGAACACATGTACACTAAGATATAAACTGCAGGAGATACAGATCTCTCTGGACAGGAGAAATGATCACAGTGCTTAGACTGATTAAACTCTGTCGGGTTCATGAGTACATTTCTCTAATGTCTACAAAATAAGAAATAAAACAAGCAGCTCTCGTGTTTTTATATTTTAGAAATGAAACACGCCTCCATAATTTGAGTGATAGCATAATCGATATGATGTAATGCCTTGTTGAAACACAAGGCCTAAACTAAATATCAGCAGAAATACACGGACCCTATGTAGTAAATATTAGACAAGGTTATAGTTAATATAATTTACAATTATGTGTCATAGTTCCTGCATGTGTGTGTGTGAGCGTGGCATAGTCACAGAGGCACGATGTTGGTTCCAAACTCGCCTTTTTATTATAGTAAAAAGATAAAACAAAAGCTCTTTTCTGAGAGCACCTAATAACCTTTACTATAACTCTCTTAAGAAAAGCATGCAGCAGAAACCATAACTTACAGAACATTAACAACAAAAGCTAGATGTTCAGTCAGGCTATTTTTACAGAACTTAATTACTTGCCTCAGCTCAGGTGTGTGCTTCCTTCACCTGACCGAGGTGCGTTCTGGGACATGAAGTTCCCAAACAAAACATCACAAAAAACATAACTAAAACTAAACAAGTCTGGGCGTTTGTCGCCCTCTAGGGCTTAACCCTTACAGTACCCGCCCTTAAAAAAAATGCTCCTCTGGAGCGTTAACGGAGGTCCGGGACTCCCACCCCAATGTTCTGAGTCTTGCCCCCTAACCCAGAGGCGGTTGCCTTTTTCCCCCGGGCAGTGGTGCCTTGCATGCTTCACCAGGACTCCAACGCCCCACGTCGGTTGAACCGGCACCGGACCAATGTCCGTGATGCTGAGTGATGTGGCTGGCACACCGTCTGTTTGGTCGGGCTGAGGAGCGGGCATCACGTCCTCAGGCTGAGGAGCTGGTGCAATGTCTACACAGTTTGGCGTCTACACAGAGTTGGGCGCGATGGCCGCAGACCTGGGCGGCTGTGGAACTGGCAGGACATCCGTGGATCTCGACGGCAGGAGCGCTGATGTGACGTCCACGGAGCTAAGCGGCTGCAGAGCTCAGGGCAGGGGCAATGTTCTCGAAGCTCAGCGGCTGCAGAGCGGGAGCAACATTTACATTTACATTTAGGCATTTGGCAGACGCTCTTATCCAGAGCGACTTACATTTTCATCTCATTATACATCTGAGCAGTTGAGGGTTAAGGGCCTTGCTCAAGGGCCCAACAGTGGTAACTTGGTGGTTGTGGGGTTTGAACCTGGGATCTTCCGAACCGTAGTTCAATGCCTTAACCACTGAGCTACCCCTGGCCCTGAAGCTTGGCGGCTGCAACATCCTCGAAGCTTGGCGGCTGCAGAGCGGAAGTGACGTCCTCAAAGCTCGGCGGCTGCAGAGCGGAAGCAACGGTGGCTACGGAGCGGAAGCGATGTCCGCGGAGATCGGTGGCTGCGGAGCTGAAGCGAAGTCCATGGTGCTCAGCGGCAGAAGAGCTGAAGTGATATTCAATTCAATTCAATTCAATTTTATTTATATAGCGCTTTTAACAATGGTCATTGTCTCAAAGCAGCTTCACAAAAATGACGCGGTATATCCGCGGAGGTGGGCTGAGGAGCTAGCATGATGAAGAAGCGCCACGTCCACTCCATCGAGGAGATAATGCGGAGGCAGAGGAGGAATAAGCATGTCATCCTCGCTGTTCAGCGGCGGCGTGTAGTCCTCCACAACGAGCATAGGCGGCGGAGGTGGAGGAAACTCATCGTCCTCCCTGTTCAGCAGAGTCAGAGGCAGAGGATGAAGGTCAGAGCCTGCCGTGTTGCTCTCATGAAGCTCCGAGTCTGTTGCCTGGCTCTCGCGAAGCTGAAGCTTTTGTCGCTCCTCCTGGGGTTCCCTTTCGCCTCCGACGTACCTGATCTCCCCGGCCCGGACCTCACCGTCGGAGCATGAGAACCTGTTTCCCTTAGCTGCGTCACCTCTGCATGGCGTCCGCCGGATGGCAAGGCTGCAGCCTTCCCTGCTCTGCCGCGCCTCTCTCTCTCTACTCCTCCTCGCTCTCGTCCAGCAAGTCCGCCGGCTCGGGCGAGA